>CM072669.1:66482425-66628353 GCA_036884735.1 Huso huso
TGATAAACAATTTCTCCATTTTTCTGTGGAGAACAGACTGCCAGCCTTAATTGTTAATTGCCCTATTATGCATTTCTTTTGTGTCCATGCTGTGAATCAGGTACAGAGAGGGCAGTCAGTACAGTGCCAGCTTGTGCATTGCGAGCTTCAGTCAATCAATCAATCAATCAATCAATCAATCAATCAGTCAGTCAGTCAGACCAGAGATAATTGTGATTTGTGACGAGAGCCGGTTTGAACCCAAGCCCTAGGGAAGGGAAAGGCTTGAAAGAACAAGTATAACTCATTGAGTCCTCTGAGGCAGCCTGTGTCATCACCTTGTTTTGTTTTTACTATCTCAGTATCATGCCTGGAGAGGCTGCCTCCTTTGAGTTAGAAATGACCCTGATTTTAATTAACCAGCGCCTTCCTGTCCTGCTTCCAGACACGCTCTTTTATCCTTTTGACCTTACAACGACAGCGCACACTACGCCCCTGAATGAATTGCCAAGAAGCAGTTCCCCACGATGAGATCGGGTCGAAACATCCTTCAGACCAAGAAACCAGTCCTGCGCCCACATGAATATTAAACCGCTTAGCATCATCAGGAATTGTAGGATTGAGACATAATTAAAAACACCAACTATATGAACATAACCAGATATTTATTTAACATCATAGCTAAATGAGTTCATTCTATAGGGTGATGCAAAACCCTTGGCCAGCTGTGCTGCTGCAAACTGGATGACTACATGTTGAAACCTTTAACAGGACTAATAATAAGCATCACAGACATGCCTGTTTTGCCAGACCTGGTGTTTCCCAAATCTGTGCTTCCATGGGGTGGAACTCAGTTTTCTGACACATCGAATCCCCCATCTGCCTGCAGTGCTGTTACTTTGTGAATACTGCGTCATGGATCTATTTAGTCATTCAAATGATTTTACAAAAAGGAAATTAACATGTTGCTGTGTTGGTCCGTTGGCTCTAATGAGAGACGGGGAAACAGGTGTCACTTTATCTAAAATACCGCTCTAGGCCTTAGTTACAAGCAGAGAAATAATTACATATGGAATCTGTAGCTAAAGGAGCATCTTTATCAGAATGCTCCCCAGTGGAGTCTAACACACTTGTTTTTGGTAAAGCCAATTTAATCTTTTAGTGATCACACTTGGTTTAGCAGTGTCCCAGCTATCTTATCGCCAATCAAACACGAACTAGGCAGCAAAGTCTGGTCCAGCCTCTATTGATTTACTCAGTCATCACAACCCCGATCAGGAAAAAGAAATGCGGTTCCTATTTCAAATGCAGGATCTAGTAGGACAGAACAAAATATTCCTGTTTCCAAATGCAGGATCTAGTAGTACAGAAAGGCAACGAAATATTCTCGTTTCAAATGCAGGATCTAGTAGTACAGAATGAAATATTCCTGTTTCAATGCAGGATCTAGACAGAACAAATATTCCTGTTTTCAAATGCAGGATCTAATAGACAGACGAATATTCCCTGCTTCAAATGCAGGATCTAGTAGGACAGAAACGAAATATTCCCGCTTCAAATGCAGGAATTTAGTAGCACAGAATGAAATATTCTATTTCAAATGCAGGATCTAGTAGACAGAACGAAATATTCCGTTTCAAATGCAGGATCTACAGGACAGAATGAAATATTCTGCCAAATGCAGGATCTAGTAGTACAGAAATGAAATATTCCTGTTTCAAATGCAGGATCTAATAGGACAGAAATGAAATATTCTACTTCAAATGCATCTAGTAGTACAGAAATATTCCTGTTTCAATGCAGGATCTAGTAGGACAGAAATGAAATATTCCTGCTTCAAATGCAGGATCTAGTAGGACAGAATGAAATATTCCTGCTCAAATGCAGGATCTAGTAGGACAGAATGAAATGTAAGCATTTTTTATTTGCATTTCTGCAGATAATTCATAGAATCACATCCCTACAGAATTCCTGAGCAAAACGATTTGTTTAAAGAGCATTAATAATCTATGTCAGACACGTGGTTCACTACTTCATTTTATATATATAATGTATATATGTGTATATATATATATATATATATATATATACAGTGCCTTGCGAAGAGTCTGCCCTTGAACTTTAATATGTAATTTTTTATTACATTTCAGGCTTCAAACATAAAGATATGAAACTGTAATTTTGTGAAGAATCAACAAGGGACACAATCATGAAGTGGAACCAAATTTATTGATATTTCAAACTTTTTTAACAAATAAAACTGAAAAATTGGGCGGCAAAATTATTCAGCCCCTTTACTTTCAGTGCAGCAAACTCTCTCCAGAAGTTCAGTGAGGATCTCTGAATGATCCAATGTTGACCTAAATGACTAATGATGATAACAGAATCCACCCAGGTAATCGTCTTCCATATAAATGCAACCTGCACTGTGGATAGTCTCAGAGGTCCGCTAGCTTAGAGAGCATCATGAAGAACAAGGAATGGTAACAGGCAGGTCCGAGATACTGCCAGGAGAAGTTTAAAGTCGATTTGGATACAAAAAGATTTCCAAGCTTTAAACATCCTTAAGAGCACTGTGTTTATAATATTGAAATGGAAGGAGTATCAGACCACTGCAAATCTACCAAGACCCGGTCGTCCCTCTAAACTTTCAGCTCATACAAGGAGAAGACTGATCAGATGCAGCCAAGAGGCCCATGATCACTCTGGATGAACTGCAGAGATCTACAGCTGAGGGAGACTCTGTCCAGGGACAACAATCAGTCGATACTGCACAAATCTGGCCTTTTATGGAAGAGTGGCAAGAAGAAAGCCATTTCTTAAAGATATCCATAAAGTGTCGCTATAGTTTGCCACAAGCCACCTGGGGAGACACACCAAACATGTGGAAGAAGGTGCTTTGGTCAGATGAAACCAAAATCGAACTTTTTGGCAACAATGCAAAACGCTATGTTTGGCGAAAGCAACACAGCTCATCACTCCTGAACACACCATCCCCACTGTCAAACATGGTGGTGGCAGCATCATGGTTTGGGCCTGCTTTTTCTTCAGCAGGGACAGGGAAGATGGTTAAAATTGATGGAAGATGGATGAGCCAAATACAGGACCATTCTGAAGAAAACCTGATGGAGTCTGCAAAGACCTGAGACTGGGACGAGATTTGTCTTCCAACAAGACAATGATCCAAAACATAAAGCAAAATCTACAATGGAATGGTTCACAAATAAACATATCCAGGTGTTAGAATGGCCAAGTCAAAAGTCCAGACCTGAATCCAATCGAGAATCTGTGGAAAGAACTGAAACTGCTGTTCACAAATGCTCTCCATCCAACCTCACTGAGCTCGAGCTGTTTTGCAAGGAGTGAATGGGCAAAATTTCAGTCTCTCGATGTGCAAAACTGATAGAGACATACCCCAAGCGACTTACAGCTGTAATCGCAGCAAAAGGTGGCTACAAAGTATTAACTTAAGGCTGAATAATTTTGCATCAGTTTTTCAGTTTTTTATTTGTTAAAAGTTTGAATATCCAATAAATTTCGTTCCACTTCATGATTGTGTCCCACTTGTTGTTGATTCTTCACAAAATTACAGTTTCATCTTTATGTTTGAAGCCTGAAATGTGGCAAAAAGGTCTAAAGTTCATAAATATCAAGTAAGGTATCATATATATATATATATATATATATATATATATATATATATATATAATGTATATGTATATATATATATATATATATATATATATATATATATATATATCATGTGTGTACATATACAGACGGTTTCAAATTGTATTGGTACCCTCCACAAAAAAAATCTAAGAATGTACAATTTTCTGAAATAACTTGAAACTGACAAAAGTAATTGGCATCCACTATTGTTTATTCCTGTATATTATGAAATCAGACTTTTGATTTTTATTCAACAATATTGTGTAATAAACAAATGAAAATGGCATGGACAAAAATGATGGGACCCCTAACCTAATATTCTGTTGCACAACCTTTAGAGGCAATCACTGCAATCAAACGTTTGTAGTTTCACGAGACTGCACCCGTTAACAGGTAGTTTGCATTTACTCTTCCTGAGCAACCGCTCCAGCTGTCTCAGGTTTGATGGGTGCCTCTAGACTGCAAGTTTCAGCTCTTCCATAGATATTCGAGCAGATCTAGACTAGACCATAGAAGGCCACTAAGAATAGTCCAATGCCTTTTGTTCTTATCCATCTTTAAGTGCTTTTAGTTGTGTGTTTTGGGGTCATCCTGTTGGAGGACCCATGACCTGACTGAGACAGAGCTTTCTGACATTGGGCAGCATGTTTCTGCCCAGAATCTCTTGATAGTCTTGATTACTGCTGCCCTGCAGATTCAAGGCACCAGCCAGGCGCAGCAAAGGTTTCTCCCAAAACATAACCGAGCCTCCATGTTTCCACTGTGGTATGGTGTTCTTTTCTTTGAAAGCTTCATTTTTCGCCTGTGAACATAGAGCTGATGACTTGCCAAAAGCTCTAGTTTTGACTCATCTGTCCAAAGGACATTCTCCTGTAGTTGATTGTGGTCATTAACATGCATTTTAGCAAATTCCAGTCTGGCTTTTTATGTTTTTCTTCAAAAGTGGAGTCCTCCTGGGTCTTCTTCCATGGAGCCCACTTACGCTCAAAAGTTAACACGGATGGTGCGATCGAACTGGATTTACCTTCACTTTGAGTCAGCTTTGTATCTCTTTGGCAGTTATCCTGGTTCTTTCACCATTTGCACTATCCTCTGTTCAATCTGGGGTCGATTTTCTCTTGCGGCTGGGCGCCCAGAGGTTGGCTACAGTTCCATGGACCTTAAACTTTAATAATATTTGGCAACTGTTGTCACAGGAACATCAAGCTGCTGGATGGTCTTGTAGCCACTACCATGCTTGTCTATTATTTTCTCTGACTTCCTCAGTATCAACTCTCTTGCTTTCTCTCTGGTCCATGTTCAGTGTGGTGAATACAATGACAACAAACACACAGTGACTACTTTTCCATTTAAATAGGCTGAATGACTTACTATTACAAGATTGACATGTGATACTAATTAAAGAAACTAAATAGTTTATTTATTCATTGTCAGTATAAAGCCTTTTAAACTGGCTTGTTGCTTTTCCTTTAGGTAAATCTGTGTTTTGACCAGTTTGTCTACAAGCTTGCTGACCAGATATTTGCCTACTACAAGATTCTAGCTGGAGGTTGGTATATGTTGTTGTAGAATTTGTTATGCTTTTTTATAATCAAAATTAAGGGGTCAGAAAAACAAAGTATCAAATAATAATTCCAAAAATAATGAAAATGTTACCTGGGTTTTACTGTAACGCTACAAAACAGCACAGTGTCTATTTTTGAGAAATGATTCATTTTACTGAGGCATCAGAGACTGAACTAGTCCTTTCCATTGCCATGGTAACTGCAACTGCTAAGAGCAACACACCTCGGCAAGTAAGAAGAGGAGCAAAATCAAAGGCAAGAAGGAAGGATGAGAAGAGATAAGAGGAGGTTCAAGAGTATATTTAGGCATTTAATCAAAATGTTTGGTCTCCGTTCCTTACACAGACCCTGATGTTGCACTATTCTTGAACAACCTTACCCAACCTTTAGTAGTTCTAATAAGTAAACCCAGATGTAATAACAGCTCATCTCAAACGCTATAATACTGCTTACAAGATGACTAGTTCAAAGATGTGCCAGAGGTAGAGCAATGAAACCCACAGGTGAACTGCAGCAGAGAGCATGGCAATGAAACCCGACAGGTGAACTGCAGCAGAGAGCATGGCAGTGAAACCTGACAGGTGAACTGCAGCAGAGAGCATGGCAATGAAACCGACAGGTGAACTGCAGCAGAGAGCATGGCAATGAAACCTGACAGGTGAACTGCAGCAAAGAGCATGGCAGTGAAACCTGACAGGTGAACTGCAGCAGAGAGCATGGCAATGAAACCGACAGGTGAACTGCAGCAGAGAGCATGGCAATGAAACCTGACAGGTGAACTGCAGCAAAGAGCATGGCAGTGAAACCTGACAGGTGAACTGCAGCAGAGAGCAGGGCAATGAAACCGACAGGTGAACTGCAGCAGAGAGCATGGCAATGAAACCTGACAGGTGAACTGCAGCAGAGAGCATGGCAGTGAAACCGACAGGTGAACTGCAGCTGAGAGCATGGCAATGAAACCTGACAGGTGAACTGCAGCAGAGAGCATGGCAATGAAACCTGACAGGTGAACTGCAGCAGAGAGCACGGCAATGAAACCTGACAGGTGAACTGCAGCAGAGAGCATGGCAGTGAAACCTGACAGGGGAACTGCAGCAGAGAGCACGGCAATGAAACCGGACAGGTGAACTGCAGCAGAGAGCATGGCAGTGAAACCGACAGGTGAACTGCAGCAGAGAGCATGGCAGTGAAACCTGACAGGTGAACTGCAGCAGAGAGCATGGCAATGAAACCTGACTGGTGAACTGCAGCAGCTGCACACTGCAGCAGAGAGCATGGTGTGCGTGGATCTTCCTGTCACAGGAGAATGAGGTCATGACATGTTTATGTCCTGTACTGTAGGTGCTCATTATGATCATAGCTCCCTATTACCCAAGATGCCTGGTGTCATTGCTCCACAGCACATACTTGTCCTGTGAACTGCTTAGCCAAGTAATTGTAACAGTGAATTGTTTATGATGCTTACATATTTTTTTTCCCTGGTTTTATAATGTTTGCTATGGTAACAGCCTTCTTTTAGACAAACGACTGCGCGCAGAGTGCAAAAACCAGTCTGCTAACATCCCATGGCCAGCCTCCAACAGATATGAGACCTTACTGAAGCAGAGGCATGTGCAGGTAGGAAGGATCCTGGACTCTTTCAGTGCACAGGCAGTTGGCCCATCTCTCTCATGTTCTAGAACCCTCCCATCTCTCATGTTCTAGAACCCTCCTCCCCGACAGGTTTTCTCTTATAGCTGTCGGTTTCTCATTATCTCGTTAGGTAAATGTGCAGTACTCTATAGACAGATAGGTATGAACATTGTGCATATTGCTACTGCAGCTATAAAATCAGAATGAATACCACGACTGAAACAAACTTCACGCATAGAGTACATTGGCAGTATCCCCCATCCTGTCCCACTGTGAATGTGAGGACATGTCGGATTGTTTTTTCTGAAAATTATTCTAGGGTTTATAAAGCCAAGGATTGCGTATCTCGCCCTAGCATTTTTAATTATATCAAGAAAACTGCTCATACCTTTGTGACAAAGCATGGTAATTACATTATTGAGAGCATCAGAATTAATATTAATAATGTATCCCCAAGGAGGTGCCTACATTACAAAACCACCACATAATCAGGGACCACTGGCAGCCTCTGCTCAAGAAAGAAGGGGCTCGGGGTTCAGGCCGGGGCTGAGACGTATTTGTAGTTGTGTGGCTTGTCTGACCTGTGAGCGCTAAATTCACAACCCCAGCATGTTACAAATAAAGCAAGAGAATGTACTGGTAAATGGTGTGTGTTTGATTTTTGGACAGCTGCTGGGCAGATCTATAGACCTGAACCGACTGATCACACAGCGGGTCTCTGCTGCCATGTACAAGTCCCTGGAGCTGGCGATCAACCGCTTCGAGAGCGAGGACCTCACCTCCATCATGGTATGTAGACCACACCTTGCTTTATACACATGGACTTCACTGCCTGATCTTACAGGACCTCACCTCCATCATGGTATGTAGAGCACACCTTGCTTTATACACATGGACTTCACTGCCTGATCTTACAGGACCTCACCTCCATCATGGTATATAGAGCACACCTTGCTTTATACACATGGACTTCACTGCCTGATCTTACAGGACCTCACCTCCATCATGGTATGTAGACCACACCTTGCTTTATACACATGGACTTCACTGCCTGATCTTACAGGACCTCCCCTCCATCATGGTATGTAGACCACACCTTGCTTTATACACATGGACTACACTGCCTGATCTTACAGGACCTCACCTCCATCATGGTATGTAGACCACACCTTGCTTTATACACATGGACTTCACTGCCTGATCTTACAGGACCTCCCCTCCATCATGGTATGTAGACCACACCTTGCTTTATACACATGGACTACACTGCCTGATCTTACAGGACCTCACCTCCATCATGGTCTATAGAGCACACCTTGCTTCATACACATGGACTTCAGTGCCAAATCTGCATGTATTTTCATCCATCCATCCATCTGTATGTCTCAGTTATATGTTTGCACATATCTGTAGAATTGCTTATCAAATAGTGATTAATCATTCCATTGCTAATTCTTCTTCTGTGCTGTTCATTGTCATCAGTTGTTCATCGTACCGATGACTCTAATTTAGAATTTACAGCCGTGACGGGGATGCGAAGTTACTGACATACCTGTTTTAAAATATTAAGATATGAAACAACTATACGTTTTAAATAACAGAAAGAGCAACAGGGCAATGGTACGTGCTCTGCAGCTAGTTTTCCAGGCAGCTGTACACACATCACTCTACAGAGCAGCTGTACACCCGTCACTCTACAGAGTTTTGCATGAACAGAGAATCCCACAGGCTATAGAGAGCTATTAATCAGAATCGGGTACAGTCCTTCTGTTAGTGTCAAGCTCCTGTTTTGACATGTGTTTGCAGTGGATGGTTTGGGTCGTGGTGGTCTGCTGTTTCGTTGTGCTGATGCTCTAGTTTTTTAATTTAAATCTGTGGTGTGTCTTGAATGTCACCGTCATGCTTGTTGATTCTAATTGAAAGTGAATTAGCTTGGAAGTGTTTCATTGTTCAGTGATAGCTAAGTTGTACCTCATGGGTTCTGGTATAGAGAATCCTTTGCTCTTTCTGAGTTGCTGTTTGTTCTTCTTGTAGGAGCTGGATGGATTAGTGGAAATCAATCGCATGACTCACAAGCTGCTCAGTAAATTCCTGACTCTGGACAGTTTTGACGCCATGTTCAGAGAGGCGAATCACAATGTGTCGGCGCCCTATGGAAGAATCACGCTTCATGTCTTCTGGGAGCTCAACTACGACTTCCTTCCAAACTACTGCTACAACGGGTCCACCAACAGGTTAGTGAGCCAAAGCTGGGGTTGCTCCTATTCTCTGTTTATCCACAGCACATGCTCACAGTGACACATACTGACTGTGCCACAATCCAAGAGCCAGCTCACACGACCAAAAGAGAGACTGAGTAATTAAACCACACAGACACATACTGACTGTGCCACGATCCAAGAGCCAGCTCACACGACCAAACGAGAGACTGAGTAATTAAACCACACAGACACATACTGACTGTGCCACGATCCAAGAGCCAGCTCACACGACCAAGAGAGTGAGTAATTAAACCACACAGACACATACTGACAGTGCCACAATCCAAGAGCCAGCTCACACGACCAAGCGAGTGAGTAATTAAACCACACAGACACATACTGACTGTGCCAATGCATCCAAGAGCCAGCTCACACCTAGAGACTGAGTAATTAAAAAAGAGAGACTGAGTAATTAAACCACACAGACACATACTGACTGTGCCATTTATCCAAGAGCCAGCTCACGACAAACGAGAGACTGAGTAATTCCTTAGAGACTGAGTAATTAAACTGAAAAAGAAACACAGACACATACAGTTAAATGAAAGTGCCATTCAGTGAAGAGCCAGCTTTCAGTGTCTTCAAAGTAAGGAAGACTTGTAGTCAAAAGAGAGTGAGTAATTAAATCCAGCACTGTGGATTGTTTAATAGTTACACAGACACATCCTCCTCTTTGAGTTATTGTGCCAGTGGACATCCAAGAGCCAGCTCTCCACTTTTGTACCAAAAGAGAGACTGAGTAATTAAACCCACAGACACATACTGACTGCAGTTTCACCGATCCAAGAGCCAGCATCATTAATGACCTAGAGACTGGGTGTAATTAAAACCAGTAAAACCAGACACAAATACTGACAGTGCCACAATCCAAGAGCCAGCTCACACTAGAACTGAGGAGAACCAAGAGAGTGAGTAATTAAAACCTGTGTATACAGTTGTAAAGACACATGCCCTACTGATCTGCCCAGCCCTGCTCGATCCAAGAGCCAGCTCACATTTCTCAGAGAACCCTGTTGCAAACGTAAGAGAACTGAGTAATTAAATCCTGCATTGCTGAAACAGGGCTTACCATTTATTAAACGATACAGAATGAACTGAAAAAGAAACTGTTCAGGGTGCAGCGAAGCAAATGAATGAATGCAGTGGCTGATATCACAGTTAAATGAAACTATTAAAGGAAACTTAATGCATTCAGTGACAGGCGTTTCAGCTACACCGTTGAGGTTCATTCAGTGTCTTCAAAGTAATATGCTGAAGACTTGCAGTGGAAACGTTTGTCGTCCCACAAATTTGTTTCTTTTTAGTATTTCTATATCCAGCACTGTGGATTGTTTAATAGTTATGGGTGAAAGTAACTTCAGATTTAATTTCCTCCTTCTTTTGTTTTCACAGAAAGTTATTCATTACTGGTTTTTCTGGGTGATTAAGCAGGACATGTGAATTAATTTCGATCATAGGAGAGAGGTAGCATCATCTCCACAGTTTTTGAACATCAAGTTTCAAATGTTTTTGGTTTTACTGGCAGTAGACTACTGTGCACTAGATATTGCTGGTACTTACCAGGGAAGGAAATAGCAGTCCCTATGCATAGCAGTTTCACCCATTCCAGATTATAATACAAGCATGATTAAGACAAACAATAGCATCAAACCTTCAATAAAACTTCTCTAAATATACACAGCAGGTGTACAGGTAACAAGCTCAGGGGTGTCTTATTAAACTCATAGTAAAACCAGGAATGCATCAAACTGCTATGCAAAGGGAGTCTTGTTTCCATCCCTGCTTACTAATAAAAGGAGTATTTGGCTGGTGGAGCCTTCATGACACATGTCTATGCTAGTCAACTAGAACTGAGGAGAAGCTCCTGTGTAAGAACTGAGGCAGAATGACTACAAACTGCAAGGGGACAGTCAGTACATAAATCAAACAAGCTGCAATGATATGCAAAAGCTACTTCCTGTGTATAGTTTATTAGTTGTAAACTGTCACCACTTGAAGCAGTCATTGTTCTGCCCCTATTGATCTCAGGCTGTCCCCAGCCCTAGCAGCTCTTGGTTGGTCCAGGCTCCACTACCCTGAGGCTCTGTCTACTGACATCATCAAGCTCCTGGTTTTCTCACATTTCTCTAGAGAATGAACCTCCCTGCACCACAGGCTGATGTAACCGCTGAACCGCTGGTTTCACAAACGTTATCAACTATTACATTTACAAAGCGGCAACATGAAGAGATTGTGTAATACGCCACTGTAGCAGCTGCCCTCTCTTTAAAAAACACGTGCATCCCCCCCGTTAGCATTTTCCAGGACTGACTCCGAGTCCTGTCAAAGCACCAAAATGAACACAGACTCGCATGACGAATGTAAATACTGAATGTATGATCAATGATGCATGAAAGCAGCGAGCCCCTGGCTGTAGAGAAAGCACCAGGATGAACACAGACTGGTCTCAGGATGACAAATGTAAATACTGAATGTATGATCTCCCGATGCATGAAAGCAGCCAGACCCTGCTGTACAGAAAGTTCCAGGATGTCTCTCAGGCTGTCACCACTTCTCCCCAGCTGGCAGTGAGGCTCTCTCCCAGTCCTGGCTAGGCAATACCAGTAGGAAACAAAGGGTGCCTCCCCAGTCCTGGCTGAGGTCTGCCATTGCAGCAGAGGTGGGGTTTGTCTGGGTTAAGGGAAAATTCCTCAGTTTTAATATGCTGCAGTACTGTTGCCCAAAAAAAGCTGGAAACCATAAGTTTGAGGCTCTAGTCCTCACAAATGCAGTGTACCTGTAGAAATGAGGTTTTCAGTCCTGGTCTCTTTCAGATTTGTATGCGCACTATCCTGCCCTTCTCCCCCAGGAGTTTCCAGAGGGATAAGCAGCCCAATGCCCAGCCCCAGTACCTGTAATCTCAGGGGTCAAAGGTGAGTTGATCAGGCTGTCACCATTTGTGTAGAAAATTACTTATGACTTCATTTAATGGCATTAAAACATTTCCCTTACCATACTGAGAACTTGGCAAACATACTCACAGAAAGAAAAACAAACAAATACATGCTTTTCTTAAGACTGGTTTTCCTAGAATCAGAAAAAGTATGAATATTTTTTTGTAAATAATATTAAAATGTGAATTAATTTCTTTCTTCCCCCAGACCTAGACCGTTCTCGGAGCCAGGTTAAAAATGTGCTCTCTAATATTATTTACGCCCAAACAGTTTTGGAAGAACAGTCTTGAAGTGAAAGTTTTTCCCATACGTCAAATGTTTTCTTGCAGTGTGTAAATTGATGTATTGCTGCGAGTAGTATAGGAACAATTGAGATGTTTTCAATATGAAATATAAGATTGAGGACATACTATGAACACCCACACCAGACACAAGCAAAGTGCAACTAACAGCAGCAGTTTATTGAATACAGAAATATGAAAGAACAGAAATCTCAGAAATCAGAAATAATTCTTAAGCATGTGCCATGCATCAAAGACAAACAATAGCATCAAACCTTCAATAAAACTTCTCTAAATATACTTTGTGTATAGAGATAGTCCTGGTTTAGGCTTAAAAGCTCTTCATGTAAATAACATGAGGTAGTCTAACTTTTCAGTTGCTTATCAAGGTTAATTAAAAGTTGCTTTTCACAAAATCTAGTTAATTACTCAGTTGAGTACTCCGCAGGCCCGGGCAGCACTGACTCATTCACTGTCTGGTTGTGGAACTCGGGTTGTTGAATTGCTCTGTGAAATCCTTTCTGCGATGATTCTTCAGTCTCCAACAGGATCAACACAGTCTTTGTGTTTCTCTCCCCGGTCCTGGTCTCTCAGGCTGTCACCACTTCTCCCCGTATAGCAGCTGCAGCTGAGGCTCTCTCCCCAGTCCTGGTCTCTCAGGCTGTCACCACTTCTCCCCGTATAGCAGCTGAGGCTCTCTCCCTGGTCCTGGTCTCTCAGGCTGTCACCACTTCTCCCTGTATAGCAGCTGCAGCTGAGGCTCTCTCCCCAGTCCTGGTCTCTCAGGCTGTCACCACTTCTCCCCGTATAGCAGCTGCGGCTGAGGCTCTCTGCAGTCCTGGTTTCAGGCTGTCACCACTTCAGCCCCAGTCTTGGAGCTGAGGCATTGTGCCCTTGTCCTGGGCTGTCACCAGGGGCCTTCTCCCTAAGGTAATAGCTGCAGCTGAGGTTCTCCCCAGTCCTGGTCTTCAGGCTGTCACCACTTTTCCATATATGGGTTGCAGCTGAGGTCTCTCCCTGGTCCTGGACTGATTTTCTGAAAAGAAGTCCTGCTTTATAATAATTTTGAGGTTCTTTGAGAAGGGTCTCTCAGGCTGTCACCACTTCTCCTTGTAGCAAGCAAAGCTGAATGGTTCTTCAATTATTTCATTATAGCCAGGTGCCCATTCTGGTATTCTTACTGTCACCACTTCTCCAATATTGAAGCAGCAGTTCAATATTGAATGGAGAATGAGGCTCTTTCCCTGGTCCTGGTCTTTCAGGCTGTCACCACTTCTCCCCATTTTGAAAGCAGCTGAGGAGGTTCTCTCCCTGGTCCTGGTCTCAGGGCATTGTCATGACATTAGGGAAGGTAGTTCTCCCACACCCAAGGGAGGAAACAACAGGCATTTCTCCCTGGTCCTTTCTTGACAAAGGCTGTCACCACTTCTCCCCGGATAGCAGGGGTCCTGAGGTTCTCTCCCTGGTCCTGGGATTGAGGCTGTTCTCAAAGGCCCCTGGGCTGCTGAGGTGTCCCATGTCCTGGTTGCATGTCACCAGGGGCACCAGGCTCTCCCCCGGTCCTGGTCTCTCAGGCTGTCACCACTTCTCCCCTGATGAGGTAAAGGGGTTCTCTCACCATGATGGTAGCCAGCTGAGGGCCTTTCCCAGTCCTTCTCCAGGTGTCACCACTTCTCCCTGTAGAGAGCTGAGGTCTGTCCCCTGGTCCTGGTCTCTCTTGTCTCCCTGTATAGCAGCTGAGGTCCCCAGTCCTGGGCAGGCTGTCACCAGGTCCCCTCTGCAGGTTGGTCCTGGTCTCTCAGGTTTGCTGCTCCAGATGCAGTTGAGGTTCTCCCAAGTCCTGGATGCCAGGCTGATAATGAGCAGCAGCTGAGGCCCCCTGGTCAGCCAGATGCCCATGGCCAGGTTCCTTGGTCCTGGCCACTGCCCACTTCTCCGAGGAGGAGGGGTCCTGGCCCAGGTCCTGGTCTCAGGGTTGTCACCATTCTCGCCTGTATAGCAGCCTGAGGGAGTCCTGGTCTCAGACTGTCACCATTCTCCCATTATAGACACAGCAGGATCCCCAGTCCTGGTCTGTGGGCTCAGGTTCCCTGTATAGCAGCTGAGGTCTCTCCCTGGTTGGAACTTTGTCCTCCTTAAGGCAGTTCTTCCTGGAGTAGCCTGTGAGCAGATTGTTCCTGGTCTCTCAGGGTGGTACATGATCCCTGTGTAGAAGCTGAGGTCCTCTCCCCAGTCCTTGAGAGGCAGTCACCACTTCTCCCTGTGGCAGAGGTGGTCCTGGTGATGTTCTTGCACAGTGATTCCCAGTCCTGGTTTGCTGTCTTTATCCCCCTGTATCTTTAGTTTTTCATTCTAGGCTGTCACCATTTTCCCGTCAGATAGCAGCTAAGGCAACAGTCCTGTGTCAGGCTGTCACCATTTTCATTGTCTGCTTTTGAAGGTCTTCATTCTGAAATATGAGAGAATTGCATATGTAATTAGTCAAACTGTCACTCTATTCCCTGTCATTTCATGGTTTCTCCCTGGTTCTATTTCTATTGTCTCCCATTGAAAACTGTTAGAAATCTGTCCTGCAGGGGCCACCTTTCTGATGCCGACAGTAGGAAGTTCCCCTGGGGCCTCACCACCCCCAGATAGGAACAGTGCTAATGGTTCTGACTGTATCTGGAGAACAGACTGACTTGGCTGCAAATTTCCACCTCCCCTGTTTACCTGAAGGGATTTGCAGCGACAGTCACTGAGGAATGGTCATATAAAGCTCCAAAACAATTCCATTTATTGCAGACTTGTTCTATCGGTCAATCTGTATCCCTGTGCTGCACTGGCTGTCCTGGCACTCAGGCATCCTATCTCCACATCCTTGTAATTTGAACAGTTTTGTCAATCTAGAGTATACACATTGACTATACCAATGAACTTTAAACCTGTGACTTCTAACAAATCAGCTGAGGCTCTGTTAAGTCCTGTGTCACCCATTCACCAAAAAAAAGTGCCCCTTTGTATTCTGAAGGGCAGTTTAGGACCTGAAAGATCTTATTGTAAATGGGACTTACTGTGAGAGATGAATTAGTCCTGGCCAAATGTAAATCTCCCCTTGTAGCATTGATTGGAGGCAGCTGAGGCTCTCCCCCTGTCCTGGTGCTTATTTCCAGTGATGAGATCAGTTTGACAGGGATTGTTTGAACTGCAGCTGAGGTTCTCTCCCTGGTTTTAGGCACCAGCACATTCCCTATTCAGTGAGCATATTTAAAGTCCTGGCTCAGGTTTGAATTAAACAGGAGGAGAACTAAAAGCATTCATGGCAAGCTCCCTGGCAGCTTGGTGAGGTCCCAGTTGGCTCAGCGTGTCACCACTCCCTCCCTACCATTGAGGCTAATCCCCAGTGATAAGATGTGGTTTATGGATCTGTTTTGAGCTGCAGATGATTTGTTGGATGTTTCTGAGTGTGCAGTACCTTCCCCAGTCCTGGTTTGTTTGTTTCTTTGTTTGTTTGTTTTTGCCCAGTTCCAGTGGGCTCCCTGTATAGCAGCTGAGGTTCCTCTCCCTGGTCCTGGTCTCTGTCTCTGGTTGGTCTCTCAGGCTGTCACCCTTGTTCCCTGTTTGAGGTTCCCCCCAGTCCTGGTCTCTTTATATGCTGCAAAGTCTCCCCTAAACAACTTACAACACCTTCCTAATATCAGAACGCTGTCAATATTAGAATAACCCTGCACAACATCTTCAGAGTCTCTTTGCTTTCTGGTGTGTGACATGAGAGCCCAGCATCACGTCCTGGAGGAACACCTCCATCATGATGAGGTTCTCTCCCCTGGTCCTGGTCTGAACCCCAGCATCACAATGAGGAATCCTGGTCCGCAAGTCTGAACCCCAGCAGGTTCTCTCCAATGGAGGCTGAATCCCAGCTGCAGCTGAGGAATCCCAGTCCTGAGTCTGAACTGTCCCAGCATCCCAATGAGGGGTCCTCCCCAGCATCACAGGTTGAGGAATCCCCCTGTACACAAGTCTGAACCTGCCAGCATCCCCAGTCCTGAGGAATCCCAGCCAGCTGAGTCTGAACCCCAGCAGGCTCCCTGATGAGGAATCCCTGGTCGTGAGTCTGAACCCCAGCATAGCAGATGAGGAATCCCTCCCGTGAGTCTGAACCCCAGTCATCACGATCCCTGAATCCCCTGAGTCTGAACCCCAGCATCACAATGAGGAATCCCCAGCATGAGGATGAGGAACCCTGTCACCAAGTCTCCCCCCAGCATCACAATGAGGGAATCCCAGTCCTGAGTCTGAACCCCAGCATCATAGATGAGGAATCCCAGTCCTGAGTCAGGGAACCCCAGCATCACGATGAGGAATCCTCCCCCAGTCCTGGTCTCTCAGGGTCTGAACCCCAGCATCAATGATGAGGAATCCCCCAGTCCTGGTCTGAGTCTGAACCCCCAGCATCACGATGAGGAATCCCCAGTCCTGAGTCTGAACCCCAGCATCACGATGAGGAATCCCAGGTCTTGAGTCTGAACCCCAGCTGAGGTTCTCTCCCTGGTCCTGGTCTCTCAAGGCACCAATGAGGAACCCCAGCATCACCACGATAGCAGCTGAGGTTTCTCCCCAGTCCTGGTCTCAAGTCTGAACCCCAGCATCACAATGAGGAATCCCAGCCGTGAGTCTGGCTGTCACCCCAGCATCACAATGTGAGGAACCCCAGCATCCCCTGAGGAATCCCTGGTCCTGGTCTCTCAGTCTGAACCCCAGCATCACGATGAGGAACCCTGAGCATCTCCCAGTCCTGGAGGAATCCCAGGCTGCCAATCTGAACCCCAGCATCATAATGAGGAATGTCACCCCAGCCGTGAGTCTGAACCCCAGCAGTCGATGAGGAATCCCAGCCATGAGTCTGAACCCCAGCATCATAATGAGGAATCCCAGCCGTGAGTCTGAACCCCAGCATCATAATGAGGAATCCCAGCCGTGAGTCTGAACCCCAGCATCACGATGAGGAATCAGGGTTGGCCGTGAGTGAGGAACCCCAGCATCATAATGAGGAATCCCAGCCGTGAGTCTGAGAAACCCCAGCATCACAATGAGGAATCCCAGCTGTGAGTCTGAACCCCAGCATCACAATGAGGAACCCCAGCATCACGAGAGGAGTCCTGTCTCAAGTCTGAACCCCAGCATCCTGGCCTCAGGCTGTCACCACTTCTCCCTGTATAGCGATGAGGAACCCCAGCATCACCCACTTCTCCCTGTATAGCAGATGAGGTTCTCCCCTGGTCCCCAGGGCATCATACAGATGAGGAGTCCTGGTCTCAGGCTGTCAATCTGAACCCCAGCATCATGATGAGGCTCCCTCCCCAGTCATGAAGGCTGAACTCCTCCCCTCAGCATCATAATGAGGCTCTCCCCAGTCCCAGCCGTGAGTCTGAACCCCAGCATCAGCAGCATGAGGAATCCTTCCGTGAGTCCTGAACCCAGCATCATAATGAGGAATCCCAGTCCTGGTCTCTGAGTCTGAACCCCAGCATCACAATGAGGAACCCCAGTCCATCCCGATGAGGAATCCCGCCCCCAGAAGTCTGAACCCCAGCATGTCCTGGATCAGGAGGAACCCCAGCATCATAGATGAGGAATCCCAGTCCTGGTCTGAATCTGAACCCCAGCATAGCAGCTGCAGCTGAGGAATCCCAGTCCTGGTCTCAGTCTGAACCCCAGCATAGCAGATGAGGAATCCCAGTCCGTGAGTCTGAACCCCAGCATCATAATGAGGAATCCCAGCCGTGAGTCTGAACCCCAGCAAGGAGCAGCACCCCTTGGCATCTTGGAGCTTGGAATCCCTTTGTTGCTGGGTTTTGTATAGCATCAAGTAGGGAACCCCAGCATCACGATGAGGAAACCCCAGCATCATTGTAGGTATAACAGCCTTTTCCGATGAGGAACCCCAGCATCACGATGAGGAATCGGCCGCCTTTGAGAAATTTGAACCCCAGCATCATAATGAGGATCAAACAGCCGTGAGTCTGAACCCCAGCATCACAATGAGGAATATAGCCAGGTTGCCCATTCTTATTCTTACTTAATGAACCCCAGCATCATAATGAGGAATCCCAGCCGAGAAGTCTGAACCCCAGCATCACAATGAGGAACCCCAGAAAATGCAGACCATGTACATTTTGAAATACTTGAGGATCATCCAGCTTTCAAAGTGTGAGGAATCCGACATCCCAAGTCTGAACCCCAGCATCACAAATGAGGAATCCCAGCCGTGAGTCTGAACCCCAGCATCACGATGAGGAATCCCAGCCGCAAGTTGAACCCCAGCATCACAATGGGGTGTCCAGCCTTGATGCCAGGGGAACCCCATGCATGGGGACCCCAGCATCATGATGTTCTCTATGATGGAAGCCAGCCGTGAGTCTGAACCCCAGCATCATGCCTCTCTCTTTGAGGCACATCCCAAAGGTGAGTCTGGTTATCCCCAGCATCACAATGCAGGAACCCCAGGATCTGATAATGAGCAGAAGGAATCCAGCCAGGATGCCCGCAAGTCTGAACCCCAGCATGCCCACGGGAGGAGGGGTCCTGGCCGTGAGTCTGAACCCCAGCATCACAATGAGGAATCCCAGCCGTGAGTCTGACACCCAGCATCAGCTGGATGAGGGTTCCACCGTTAGCGGAAGTCTGAACCCCAGCATCTTTGATGAGGAAGTTCTTCCAGCCTGTGAGCAGAACCCAGCATCATGATGAGGAATCCCATCCGCTTGAGAGGAGGCCCCACTGTGGCAGATGATGTTTTGCACAGTGAGGAACTTTATCATCACTGATCTTTGTTTTTTCATTCTAAGGAACCCCAGCATCTAAACAAATGAGGAACCCCAGCATCACGATGAGAGAAGGAATCCCAGTCAAACGGTCACTCTAGTCATTTCATGGAACCCCAGCATTTCTATTGTGGGAGAAATCCCATCCCAAGTCTGAACCCCAGCATCATGAACATGAGGAACCCCAGCATCATGGTTCTGAGGAACCCCAGCAGGACTGATGAGGAATCCCACCTCCCCTGTTTACCTGAAGGGAACCCCAGCATCACAATGAGGAATCCCAATTCCATTTATTGTGAGTCTGAATCTGTATCCCAGCATCACTGGATGAGGAATGCATCCATCACACATCCTTGTAATTTGAGTCTGAACCCAGACATCAACGACAAAGTTTGTTCTGTTAAATGCCACACAGTGTGCACCTCCATTCAAAAAAAAACCCCATTTGCATTCTTGAATGCATAATGAGGAATCCCGGAGCCGTGAGAGATCTGAACCCCAGCATCATGATGAGGAATCCCAGCCATGAGTCTGAACCCCATTAATTCTATCACGATTTAAAGGAGGAATCCCGAACCATGGCAAGCCTGGCAGCTTGGTTGGTCCCAGGAGTCTGGAACCAATAAGGCATCACGATGAGGAATGTGGCCGCAAGTCTGAACCCCAGCATCATGATGAGGAATCCCAGCTGTTTGAGTCTTTGTTTGTTTGAACCCCAGCATCACGATGAGGAATCCCGCCACTTTTATATGCGTAAAGTCTGAACCCCAGCATCCATCAGAACAATGAGGAATCCCAGCCGTGAGTCTGAACCCCAGCATCACAATGAGGAATGAGAGCCCAGCATGAGTCTGAACCCCAGCATCATGATAAGGAATCCCAGCCGCGAGTCTGAACCCCAGCATCATGATGAGGAACCCCAGCATCACGATGAGGAATCCCGGCCGCGAGTCTGAACCCCAGCATCATGATGAGGAATCCCAGCCGTGAGTCTGAACCCCAGCATCACGATGAGGAATCCCAGCCGCGAGTCTGAACCCCAGCATCATAATGAGGAATCCCAGCCGTGAGTCTGAACCCCAGCATCACGATGAGGAATTCCGGCCGTGAGTCTGAACCCCAGCATCATAATGAGGAATCCCAGCCGTGAGTCTGAACCCCAGCATCACGATGAGGAACCCCAGCATCACGATGAGGAATCCCGTCCGCAAGTCTGAACCCCAGCATCACGATGAGGAATCCCAGCCGTGAGTCTGAACCCCAGCATCACGATGAGGAATCCCGGCCGCGAGTCTGAACCCCAGCATCACGATGAGGAATCCCAGCCGTGAGTCTGAACCCCAGCATCACGATGAGGAATCCCGTCCGCAAGTCTGAACCCCAGCATCACAATGAGGAACCCCAGCATCACGATGAGGAACCCCAGCATCACAATGAGGAACCCCAGCATCACGATGAGGAATCCCAGCCGTGAGTCTGAACCCCAGCATCACGATGAGGAATCCCAGCCGTGAGTCTGAACCCCCAGCATCACGAATGAGGAATCCCATCCGTGAGTGTGAACCCCAGCATGAGAATCCGATGAGGAACCCCAGCATCAATGATGAGGAACGATGAGGAACCCCAGCATCACGATGAAGGAATGAACCCCAGCATCATGATGAGGAATCCCAAGTCTGAACCCCAGCATCATGATGAGGAATCCCAGCCGTGAGTCTGAACCCCAGCATCATGATGAGGAATCCCAGCCGTGAGTCTGAACCCCAGCATCACGATGAGGAATCCCGGCCGCGAGTCTGAACCCCAGCATCACGATGAGGAATCCCGGCCGCGAGTCTGAACCCCAGCATCACAATGAGGAATCCCAGCCATGAGTCTGAACCCCAGCATCACGATGAGGAATCCCGGCCGCGAGTCTGAACCCCAGCATCATAATGAGGAATCCCTCCCATCATGATGAGGAAGTCTGAACCCCAGCATCATGATGAGGAATCCCAGCCATGAGTCTGAACCCCAGCATCACGATGAGGAATCCCCCATGAAGTCTGGCATCATAATGAGGATCTCGCCGAGTCTGAACCCCAGCATCATAATGAGGAATCCCAGCCATGAGTCTGAACCCCAGCATCACGATGAGGAATCCCGGCCGCGAGTCTGCAGAGAGAAAGGTCATCCTCTGCATTCCCGTCAATTCTTATTCTTTTGGGTATTTCGCCCCACTCCAGTGGTTGTGCCAATCTTTCTGAAGCAATGAGCTGTAACCACACAGGTACATTATCAACTGGAGACTCTGCTACATAATGGATTGTGGGGTTGAAGCCTAACCTTTTAAATACTGTACGAACGCACAAGTCATTTTTTTCTTCTTTACAAAATGTAATTGCCTCTACCGGTATTTAATTACTTCTACTTCTGAAAGGTAATGCTGTCTCCCTTTTAAAAGGTGTGAAAAGTTTTTCACAACAGAAGTCTAAAAGCGCAACCTCCTACAAGTCAACCCACTCTCGCAACTGCAGTGGTCTTTTCAAATCGTTTCTGACAGCGCTGTACTGTACTGTAACTGTAAAGAGATGGTGTTTCTTGGTGGGTGTGTAGGTGGTAACTTGAACTATGTATTTTTATATCTTGTCTCCATGACTTGGCTCATTTTAATAGTTTCTCCTAAGACTTGGCTCATTTTAATACAGTTTCTCCTAAGACTTGGTGCTGTACAACTGCATTAGTTTAAAACTGAACACAACAGCCATGTTAACAACAACAACGGAATATGACCAATATATGATGCAAAGAATCCCGCAGCATGATGAGCATTTAACATGAATAACTGTATTTTTCCAGTACTGAAAAAGGTTACACAAATCTACAGATCTGAAGAGACTAAATGTACTGCTATGTAGTATTTAAATATGTATCATGCACTTACAACATTAATATCTCTAGTTATTTATTAATCATTACCCGATTAAGACCCGGGTATCCGTGTATTTCACGGCGGGTACCCGGTTCTGGATTTTCTACCCGTGCCGACCTCTAATTTGAATGAAACAAAGAGTCTGCCAGCTGTTTACTTGGTCCTGTACAGCATGCTTTCACTTTGGTGACACTGCTGCTGTCCTCCACACACACACACGCAGAACCGATGAAGCGGATGGATGCTGAAGTCACTACAGTTACAAAGCCAAAATGTGCTACATTTGATTTGCCAAGCCATGTAAGCAGCAACTGCAGCCTGCACGCAGTTTGATTATAAAAATGAATTCTGATTGATTTTTCTTGCAGTTCGAATTGTATCCAGCACATTTGCCATTCTGATTGCGTCAACAGACTGTCTGTCTTGATCCGAGATACAGCACCGTCTTCATTGTCTTAACAGCCACTATAGCTGTGTATGTAAGAGATACAGCACCGTCTTCAGTGTCTTAACAGCCACGATAACTGTGTGTGTAAGAGATACAGCACCGTCTTCAGTGTCTTAACAGCCACTATAGCTGTGTATGTAAGAGATACAGCACCGTCTTCAGTGTCTTAACAGCCACTATAGCTGTGTATGTAAGAGATACAGCTCCGTCTTCAGTGTCTTAACAGCCACTATAGCTGTGTGTGTAAGCTTACCAGCTGTACAGAGAATGCCATTCTAAAACAATGCAAGCCACTTTCATGAGTTCTATTAAAACTACAAAATGCACAACTTCAGTTGTATTGGATTCTTTGATGTTATTGGTGTTTTGAAGTTATAGAACTACTCAATATCTTGCTTGGGTTAAAACCTCGATTTATCAAGGATTCCCTAGTGGGGAAAAGAAACAAAAACAAAAAAGCCCTGTATCTATGTATCTCTATCTCTCTATCTATCTCAAAGCCTTTGTTGTAAATCCTTTGTGTTTCTGAATGTAGACAACGTAATCATTATTCTTGTAAATAGTTCTTTTGGAAAGTTCTTTAGTAATGGTCTTTAGTAATGGGTATGAAAAAACAGAAAAGTGCATTCAGATAGAACAAGCCGTGTTAGATCTGCCAAGCTGTTCCTCCTCCAGGCTTTGTTGAGCTGAGTGTTGTCAATCACTGTGTCACTGTCAATTAGTCTTAAAATGGTCTGACACTTTATAACAGCAGTCGTAGTTTGAGCAATGTTCAATCATGCAGCAGCTTTTTGCATCTGCGATTCTGTGTGTCTGTAAAAATCGCAGCAGAATCATTGCATTCCTTCATTTGAATTCTCTAATGCTATGAATTGCTGATTTTAGTGTTTTCTTAAACCACAATAACAACCACAGTTTCTCAGAACAAAGTTGAAGCATGCAGCACAGAAATTAAATGTAAAAGATGCACACTTACCCAATCCTCAGTTTGGGGGGAAAAGGACATGCAGCTTTGCAGCTCTATCTTGTGAAGTTAAGCTGCCTTTGATGCTGCTTTGGAAAGCGTGAGTGTTTGTTTAGTTGATGTACTTCAACGTGTAGACCACGTCTCTCCTCAATCTTTTTTCTGATTATTCCATAAAGGGATGACTATGACCTGTTCATTTCTTTTGTTCTCTTGCTGGCTAGAAATGAAGCTGTTGCCTTCTTTAAGCAGCAGTCTATGTGTGTGTGGGAGGAGGCATTCTTGAGTAATCAGGACAAAACATCAACCCAGTCCACAGAACGCTACATTTGCAGACGGTGTCACACATAGTGACTGACTTTCTTCCAGCTAACAGACCATCTGCCTTCAAAATGTGTCTCTATTCTACAGTAACATCAGCCCCAAGGAGAGCCGCAGCGGCGTGGTGATCCAGCTGCTTGTAATAGTAATGCACTCCTTTCTGAGGAAGCCCACACAAGGATGTTAAGGAGGCTTTGTGTATTAATGTCTTGCTGCACGTGATGCCAGGCAGCCTGTATCCTAGCAACCTGCGACTATGCTTTCTCTAAAGGAGAGCTCTGGGGAACTCTCGAGTGAGAATAAGAAGTAGGTGCATCCACTCTTTATCAGGGTGTACCTGCTTCTAGCTCACCGGAAAGAATGAAGCCATAATGGAAATATACCACTAAGCACTGGGGATAGATCAACGTTGCCCAAAGCATTTCATAGCAAAATATTGAAAGTTATTTCAAGTGATCCTGGAAGATAGGAAACAGCACAGCAAGGTGCAGTACATCTCACAGGTACTGAGACAGGAAACAGCACAGCAAGGTGCAGTACATCTCACAGGTACTGAGACAGGAAACAGCACAGCAAGGTGCAGCACATCTCACAGGTACTGAGACAGGAAACAGCACAGCAAGGTGCAGTACATCTCACAGGTACTGAGACGGGAAACAGCACAGTAAGGTGCAGTACATCTCGCAGGTACTGAGACGGGAAACAGCACAGTAAGGTGCAGTACATCTAAAGCCCCTTTCACACTGGCATGCTCTGCCCGGGTCAGGACCCGGTGTCATATGGGTCAGGTACAGGATTTCACGGTGCTTTTGATGAAGCAGGGTTGACCTGGGATGCAAATACACAACACGTGTGTCAATGCCCCGGAAGCAGCTTGTTACAGACACTTCCATCCAAGCTTCTCTGGATTGAACTGATAAGGTATCCATTGGAGCATTTCACATGAGGAAGCACATACCCCCTTGCCCCTTCTCATTACATTATTTATTTATGTATTTTTTTTTTTTTTTTTTTGAGAGTGCATTACATTTAGGTGCAAGCAAAAATGATATTACTTGCAACTGCTACAATAAGTGTCAAATAATATTGAATCACCTCATTTATTAAACAGCATTTATTAGAGCTGATTTATTGTCTTCTCTTCTAAACGCAATAAAGAACCAATTATGGCCATTTTTAATGTAGAAGCTAAATTAAGAAACTGGATAATACAATATATATCAAAAGATTTACAGGACGAAAGAGAGAAGTTCAGCACAGAGGGATTGATTTTATATTCCAGTGCGTTTGTTGCGATGCAGCTTTTTTTTTTTTTTTTTTAAATAGATTTTCAGCAGCACACTATCCCACTTTAAGATATTATTCCAGTGAAAATCCATTTTAAATCTTATAAAACATATTGGTTATTGCATTTCATATACTGACATCAATTCCACTGAACACTTCTTTTCACAATGTCTTATTTGTGTTTGTTTAGTATAGGTGGCAAAGTCCCTACATATAGGAACCATGTACTGTGTTTGAAGCAGAATCTTCATATATAGTAGATACTGTAGATCTCCACATTTCCTGAGTGGTAATAGTATTAATGGCAATTGGAGCTTTTTACATTGAAAGGATGTCAACGGTGTTAGTTATTTTGGGCCACACTGTACAGTGTATATAAACACGATTCAATCAGGTTTTCTGGTTACAGACATTTAGACTGGAGAGTAGTAATATGGCTGCAAAAAGCATATCTCTTTTTAAAGTACTCTGTCTTTGAGAGGAATGCAAAGGCTTGGATATTGTTTTGTAGTATTTTAAAAACTGTCATAGATTCTATCAAATGAATGTTCCAAGCCCTGCATTCCCTTGACTCTCACTAAAGTATCAAAATGTCTTGAGGCAGAACACCTGGAGCTCTCTGAAGAGGAATGTATATTTCATGAAAAGCTCTGTACTGAAGATGACCAGTGGGATTAAAGCTCCTTCTCAAGGACTGGATAGTACTGCATCCCTCTCCAGCTAGGGCTTCCACTTAAACAACAGATTTCAGGTGCAGAGCTTGAAACGGGAGCCCTGTTTCATTTGCTTGTACAGGCAGTATTCTTATCATACCTCGCAAGTGTTTGTTAATGTCGTTTTTAAAATATGCATTTGTTTCTTCAGTATACTAATCCTCAACGATTAAAACATAAAAAATAAAACATGAACACAAGCGCTTTCTTTATATCTGCAAATAAAACTGTTCTAAACCTGAAGCTTAGTTCTTAAAAGCATCAAAAAACAAATCAAACAATTGAATATTCATTGTTGATTCAGATGATAATCAGGTCCTGGGTAGTCTCTCGGAATCAGTAGGAAGTCTGTTTTAGAAGTCTCCACACATTTCAGAGGTGCTAAAATATACATGATTTATTATTAACATCATGCAGCAATACCAAGAGTTTCAATATTTTATGACCTTGTGCTCTCGCTCTGTGTGTGTAGAAGTACAGTTATCTGGAAGGAATTGGAGTTTATATTGAGTGGGTTAGTCATGCAGTGCACAGTTCATTTCATTTAAAAACATAGGATGAATTAATAAGATAAGATGATGTCACTATCTATCTCAGAACTGTTTGTTAGTTTCCTTTGTCTTTGTTGTAGAAAAATGAAAATGCAGGCTGCCTGTCATGATGGTGAGTGACAGTGAGTGAGCTTCATAGGAACACACACACAGTGTTAAGCACTGTGTGCTGTAATGATGATATTTGTGGTGCAGAATAACAGAACAGAGTCAATCCAGTAATGTTGGACCTGAACCACAAAACCCTATACTGACTCGCCCTACTCTGTATTTTGTCTGTTTTTCAAAACAATGAGGCAATGCATTTCCATTAGTAATTGCATCTTTCTTAATGACCCTTTTTATCTTTTTCCAGACACTCAATTTGGCATACAGCAGCATTTACAGCTTCTACAGGAACTTTGTGGGCCCGCCTCACTTCAAGGCAATCTGCAGACTCCTGGGGTACCAGGGCATCGCCGTGGTGATGGAGGAGCTGCTCAAGGTTGTCAAGAGTCTGGTAGGTGAAGAACATCCCGCCTTGCTGTCTGATCCTGCCCTGCTCAGTACGTGGGGGGATGATGCTGCAGGCACTGCTCCAGCATGATGCAGGTGCTGTCCCATCTGAGACCTCATAGCCAGGTTGTGTCTGTGCTGTGGGGCCCTGGCACTGCAGTGTTGGAGGTGATATCATATCTGAGACCTCATAGCCAGGTCGTATCTGCTCTGTGGGACCCTGGCACTGCAGTGTTGGAGGTGATATCATATCTGAGACCTCATAGCCAGGTCGTGTCTGCGCTGTGGGGCCCTGGCACTGCAGTGTTGGAGGTGATATCATATCTGAGACCTCATAGCCAGGTCGTGTCTGCTCTGTGGGGCCCTGGCACTGCAGTGTTGGAGGTGATATCATATCTGAGACCTCATAGCCAGGTCGTGATTCGCGCTGTGGGGGCCCTGGCACTGCAGTGTTGGAGGTGATATCATATCTGAGACCTCATAGCCAGGTCGTGTCTGCTCTGTGGGGCCCTGGCAATGCAGTGTTGGAGGTCATATCATATCTGAGACCTCATAGCCAGGTCGTGTCTGCTCTATGGGACCCTGGCACTGCAGTGTTGGAGGTGATATCATATCTGAGACCCACGCCAGGTCGTGTCTGCACTGCTGTGGTTGAACGGCATTATTGAGTATACTGGGACAGGGGATCACCCTAAAAGTAGTAAGAGCATGTTTTGGTGCTCCCCAAGTTAGGGTACATAAGGACCTTTTTATTTTATTGTGTTACATGTTCCCATGTGTTGCTACATCTGTTTACGTAAGGTGTGTGTATTGTTTTAATTATTATTTTTTTTACATTTTTGAACACTTTTCTAAACAATTTAAACAATACACACACCTTACGGAAACAGATGTAGCAACACATGGGAACAATAAAATAAAAAGGTTCTTATGTACCCTGTTAAGGGAGACTTTAGAAAGCTATATCATATGTGGTCATGATATTTGAATGGTCACCTGCTTTTATAAATGTGTCTGATTTGAATGTCTGATTTGATTTAAATCGGGCAACAGGTTAATTGCATGACGCTGTATGTTCCTGAACTAAGGATACCATGAAAGCTGTGGTTCTGAATCCATCAGTGCCACTAAACTGTACTGTGCTTCTCTCCCTCTGCAGCTGCAAGGGACCATTCTCCAGTATGTGAGGACTCTAATGGAAGTGATGCCCAAAATCTGCAGACTCCCCAGGCATGAGTACGGCTCTCCAGGTGAGTGAGCGCTGCTAAAGCCCTTGTTTTATGTGGTTTTGGAACAAAGGAGGCTAGAGGAAGTTTCTGATTGGCTAGTTCATACCAGAGTTGACACATCCTATTGTTAAAGGTGTTGAGGTGTCTCCTCTGTCTGAATGAATTTCAGAATCATTTTCTTAATCAAGGCTTATAACTTTAAGGTAATAAAACGTGCCACATCACTCGTAGTTTATGTCGGGTCTTATTTCTATGTTCCTATAAAATGTACTTGTCTTTGGGTATGAAACCCGTCAGAGTTCAATGCAAGCAGATGAGAGATTTCATTGAGTTCATTCGGTCTTTGAAGAGCAAACTGACTGAAGCAGGTTCCAGGTGGCTAGTTCCCCAAGGGGACCCAATGAACAGGTCCTGGTCCTCATTTTTAACACTGTGGATTGTGCCTTTGTCATTTGGTATTAATGGTGTAGTGTCTTTCACTCATGGACATGTCAACTGCTTGTGGAAGTGCCAATGTATGACATCAACACGTATCTGGAGTGGATGAGCAGCTCCTATTGAGAAGTGCAGACGCTGCAGGGTAGCTTGTGCACATGCCGATAATTGTGAGGTTTACAGCTTCTGTATGTGAGAAAAGGAGGAAGAAACGTCTCGGTGTATGAGAGTTGAAAGGGCTAGTATAGTATAGTATAGTATAGTATAGTACAGTACAGTAAATGATGCCTTCATGCCAGGAATCGCGTTTTGAATTCATTATTCGAATTTGCTTAAGTTTACCCCGTGCGAGTTATGACTGTTGCTCCTTTTCCGACGGGAGACCTGAACGGCAAGCTTCACTGTCCTGAGATGAAGTGGTTTTTACTTCATGTTTAATATACAAGGCTCCCCCTGTAAAGGACACTGAAGGTAATGGTTATACTCTCATGATGAGCTTGTCTCCGCTCTGCTGGTCCCACGCTCCCGTCTGCTTCAGTTCCTCTTCGTTCTCATCATTACAGTCGGAGATGATTGGCTTCAAACTCATCTTTGAGAAACGAGAGGAGAGTTGGCGCTCTGAATAATGCAAAACTTTGTTCCAGCTTTTAAGGGACAAGGTCAGACTTTGAATGCAGCTTATTAAAATGGGTAGCAGGAAAGCTTTTTCACGTCTCGTTGCAAACAAAGCAGTTCCTCGTTATTTAACTAATGTGGGGTTTTGTGTTCATTTATTGTGTTCATTTATTGTTTTCATTTTGAAATGATGTTCCGTACACAGCAGCATTTTGATTGTTTACATCAATTGGACTGATGCATCTCTGCTATAATTCCAACTGAATACATTTAGTATTTGCTTGAAAACTACAAAAAGCCTGCATTGGTGCTATATGTGCCGCCAGTGTTTTGGTTGTGTCTAGACGCTAAAGCTCCCACACTGAAGTGTACCTGATGTTGTCCACGTGTGTCTGTTTCCATGCAGGCATCCTGGAGTTCTTCCATCACCAGCTGAAGGACATAGTGGAGTATGCAGAGCTGAAGACTGTGTGCTTCCAGAACCTCCGAGAAGTGGGCAATGCCATGCTGTTCTGCCTCCTCATGGAGCAGTGCCTGGTATGTAATCAATCAGTCAATCAATCAATCAATCAATCAATCGAACAATCAATCCCTTTCACTGAAGCAGGTAAGAAACCATTTGAGAACAAGTCCTCCTTTACAATGGTGACCCCGCCGAGAAACCATATAGACGTAACAGCTAATACAAGACACACGACAAATTACGACACGTCACCAAAAGTCAAATGAAACCCTGCAATCCTGCCCGTTCACTGCAGATTTAACAATTGCAAGCATGTCCGTAGCAGATCCAGTTTAAAAAGCTTAACAGAAACCAGACGGATCCGTTTCAGATCACTCAGTAAAACATTGCTGTATATATTTAAGTGCTAAAATAACAAGTATATTTACACTATTCTTTCAGAAACGGGTATTTTCACAGGGAACTACATATTACACGGCAATGGGTGCTTCATGGAAACCGACAGGGAATCAAAATACAATGAAGACAGTTTGATAGAATCCCTGGTTAATGGAATGAACCTCATCCACCAGATGACAGCCTGTGGAGCTGAAAGTGGAACAAGTCCAGGGGTTTCTTGCATATGAATTGTGTGTGTCAGTGTATGTGTGTGTTTGTCAGTGTATGTGTGTTTGTCAGTGTGTGAGTGTGTCAGTGTGTATTACTGCGTTTCTGAAAAGATGACAATATAATAATAATGGTTTGCAACAGCACAGGAGCTGAGAGTTATTTTTCTGAGATTCACTCTTCACAATGAGTTTGAATTCTGCAAACCTCTTGAAAAGATCAAAGGTTATTTTTTTCTCTTCTCTCTTCATCTCTTTGAGATGAAAGAAAACATTCTCAGCAGTCCTGAGGCAAAATAAATGGCAATAAAAACCTGGAAGAAAGATGACTTTCTGATGATCTAAACTCTGATTTATATAAACTCGTATAACTGATAGAAACAATTTCCTTTCTTAAGAGTTTTCAAATCCAATTTCCTGCCCTTTATTATCCCAGAGTGGACGCATATCCCTGGTGATAGGGATATGGAGCCATACGGTGCGTACCCCATGCGGTGCGTACCCCCATGCGGTGCGTACCCCCATGCGGTGCGTACCCCCATGCGGTGCGTACCCCCATGCGGTGCGTGCCCACTGTGCATCCCGGTGCGGTGCGTGCCCCGCACACTGTGCGCACTTACGCTGTGCGTACCCCATGCCCCATGCGGCGTGCCCCCATGCGGTGCGTACCCCATACTGTATCCCATACACAAAACTATTTCTTCATAGTAATTGTTACAGGAAATTTCATTTAAAAAAAAAAAAAAGTGGCATTCTGGCAAGAAACAGTGTATGTGTGTTGCAAGGGAAAGCACAGTGCAGGTGCCCTCTTGTGTTGAGAAGTGGTAGCACTACACAGCTGTAATACAGGACCTCAGAGTTATGCACACCTTGGGAATAGAGGCTGTTCGGAAGTCTGAAATGTCTGTAACTCTGAAAATGTTCAAACTCTACACCTCGATCTGGCGAATAATACAAGGATACAGCACCATAATACAATACTCATGGTTTTAAAGTCTTTAAAACGGTACCATAAATGAAATTAAATGCAGTTTAACAGTTTTGTTTTCCTCACAACAAAAAAACTCTAATAAATCCTGTGATCAGTGTGCCCAGCTGTGTCAGTAAAGAACTTTAATAAAACACTCTGCGTCTCATTTTGTTTCCTTGTTTCCAGTCCCAGGAGGAGGTGTGTGACCTGCTCCACGCAGCCCCGTTCCAGAACATCCTGCCCAGGATCCATGTGAAAGGTAAGGGCTGGCCTGCAGGTCTCTGTCACTCACACAGATAGTTGTAGCTCTGCCTCACTGTACCTCAATGTGTGTTTCCTCCTCCTCCTGTGCAGAAGGTGAACGCCTTGATGCCAAAATGAAACGCCTGGAAGCAAAATACACACCGCTTCATCTGGTGCCCCTGATTGAGCGTCTGGGCACCCCACAGGTTTGTTTCACTAATGCAGTTTGAGCTTCATCGTCATATATTAACATAAGAGCCACAGCTTTCTCCCAGTCATATTAACCCTACTTCCCTTCAACAGCAAAACATCTGCATGGTGTCTCCAGCATTTAACAGTGCATTTAAAAAATGCTTTGAACCCTTAGGTTATCTCCAAAAGATTATGGATCTGAAGGACTCCCTATGTCCATATTTGCTTCCCTAATTACTAAACTTAGACAAGTGTTTTTACTTCTGACATAATCTGTCTGTATAATAGAACATTTTCATTGCAGATCAGAACATACACTCATGCACATGCATTCTGTAAGTTGATATCATGATATTAGTGTATGAAGCTCTTTCTGTAGCTAAAACCGTTCTTGCTGTTTATTCTGACACAGCAAATTGCTATCGCAAGGGAGGGAGACCTGCTGACCAAAGAGAGGCTGTGCTGTGGTCTGTCCATGTTTGAGGTGATCTTGACCAGAGTGCGAAACTTCCTGGATGATGATATCTGGCGCGGCCCCCTGCCCAGCAATGGCGTGATGCACGTGGACGAGTGCGTGGAGTTCCACCGGCTGTGGAGCGCCATGCAGTTTGTGTACTGCATCCCCGTGGGGGCCCACGAGTTCACAGTGGAGTAAGTGCTCTACACGTCATACTGAAAGCTGGAATGGCTAGGCTACTTTTCCAGCCCTTGTCTCTCTCCTGCCCGATAATAAGAAAGCAATACAATAATACAAGCTGTATTTATAAAACACTGTGTTTTAAGTAACATTGATAGCATATAATGATGTGGGTGGGGGGATGCTGCTCCGTCTGAACGCGCTCCCTTCTCTCCAGGCAATGCTTCGGAGATGGACTGCACTGGGCCGGCTGTATGATCATTACCCTGCTGGGGCAGCAGAGGCGCTTTGACGTGCTGGACTTCTGCTACCACCTGCTGAAGGTTCAGAAGCACGACGGCAAGGACGAGGTCATCAAGAGTGTGGTGTGTATTCTGTACCGCAGCATGTTTCTTAATCTCTGCACATGGGGCGGGCGGCTGGCTCCTGTATTCAGCGCTGCACTTGACAGTAGATGCAGGTGTTATGTTTTGCCCCAGTGGCGATTTAGTTCTGGTGTGACGCAGTACTCTGCTGATCGATTTGTTTGATAAAAGTTGGTGCTGGGGGGCTCTATTGGTTGCACATTGAACTTTGGACAGAGTTACACAGGTGCAAGTACAGCATAACCGACTCAAAGTGGATCAAAGGTAAGTGTAGGGTGCTTTAAAAGAAAATATGTATTTTCTTGTCCCCAGCATTTTGATGACAGATTTTTTAAATGCTTTAAGTGGTAAGCGTACACATTACAAAAAATAACAAATTAACAGGATGAATCAATCCATCAGTTTTATTTTTAATAGAAAGGCTATTTGGCGTGGGTTTGAAAGCATACTAAACTGCAGAGTCCCCTAGTTGTTTGTCTTTGTAGCAGGTCCCCTTTTGTTAAGAGCTTTTTGCTGATCTCACCATCAACACAACCCATTCTAATTGAACAGCAGAAGGTTGTGTTCAGTCCCCTGCTCAGTGGAGTGCTGTTAATCATGTGAGCATGCTGCAAGTCGTTTTCACCTGCTCAACTAACAGCTGCTGCCTTTTGTTCATTTGGACTTTCTAGCCTCTGAAGAAGATGGTGGACAGGATCCGGAAGTTCCAGGTGATCAATGACGAGATCTTTGCCGTACTAAGCAAGTACCTGAAGTCTGGGGATGGAGAGAGCATGCCGGTGGAGCATGTCCGCTGTTTCCAGCCACCGATCCATCAGTCACTGGCTAGCAATTAAATGGAGTATAGACACTGTTCCTCCCTCCTTATGAGATGGAAAAACAAATGAACTGTCCTTGACATCAATCAGATCTTTCCAACGTCCTGTACACGCTTGTGCCTTATTAAATGTTTTCAAAATCATATTAACTCTAAATGTCCCCATAATTTGTTGTTTAAGCCTTAAATTGGTAGTTTTTTTTTTTTTTTTTTTTACTGTACTACCATAGTTATTTTTGTATGTTTTATACCTTGTATTTGAACTTGTGACTGGGTAAGAGAATGCAGTGGTTGCTAAAAATGTATTTAATCAGCTGAAAATAACTTTAAAAAAAAATGTGGGTTGGTCTGTAGGAAATACTTTGTTTTCGTAATGATAAATTGCATGCTTGAATTATTTAAAAACCTTATTGATCATTTAACAATCAGAATTATGGAGTTTAACCAATTATACTTTTTCAATTGTATGTTAACCATTTATTGCCTATGACTTTTTTGTATTTGACATCTTATAACTGCATTTGATTTCATTAAAAACAGTGAATCTTGCTTCCTTTTTTGTTTTGATTCACTGCAATATTACAAACACACTGGCTATGTATCAGAATTACTCATTGTGGCCTCTGAAGGTAATGTACAGTAGTTTCACCCCACTTCTTGTTAAACGCGGTTCTATTTAAGGTTCAGAAGTGACACAAACAGCAAGAACTCACAGTACAATGTCATTATTTACTGCAAAAACTGCAGGCACGAAGTCAGTGCTGTGCATGGGATAGCATCCTGGACCTCCACGTTCAAACCCACATCACTGCCATTCATTAAACATGATTGACTTGAAATAAAGCACCAAGTATCCGCAGATCCCACTGGAAGAGTTTTGAGCAACTGAGTGAAGTGCTTTAAAATCACATTGAAAATGGGCTTTCTCATTGGCTAATACCCTTGGCAGGTGCATTAACTTTCAATCGATGACCAGGAAATAAAAAGTACCAGCATGTGCCTTTTCACCTGGACAGATATCCTTGAGCAAACTAGTCATCAGGATTATAAAAAAAATAACACTTTTCTGTTCAAGTTTTAAACCACAAAACTTATTGTTTTTTTTTTGGTTACAATTGCCTATTTTCTAAGTGCAATAAGACCCTCCAGGATGGATGGCATTTGGAAATGCCAGACCTTCCAGGGGCTGTAAGGCCTCATTACGCCCAAAACCACCCGTCCTGTCGGGTCTTACTGTTTACATCTCCTAAAGCCACATTAAAATGCTGAGCCCAGCAATACACTAGCCTATAAATTAAACAAAACTGTCAGTCCATGGTTCACATGAGAAAACAAATCTAAAGAAACTAGTAATTATGACATTAAGAAAATACTCCATTAAATATTTACTTTCATATATTGATAAGACCTTTTTAAATATTGAATGTACTGTTGTCACACAGACCTTTCTGTACATTCCATACTATTAAAATCATGTTCCTGTAAAGTAGTGGATTTATTATAAAGTTAAAGCAGACCCTTAAGTAAACGATCTTTGATCCAGTTACAGTGCATGTAGATACCACTCGACAGAAAGAATACAAAACAAATTAAAGTATATTTACAATGTTTCATGGTAGTATGATTAAACTTAACCATCAAGCAGTATAAGTTAAAAAAAAGAAGACAAACCACATGACAGATAAGGCAAATACATGTCATTACAAATGATTGGTCCATCCCATTCACACATAATGACAATACAAAGAAGAAACGATTGTCTTTGTTTCAAAAGAATGTAAAGCCTCCATTTCAGGAAACTTGAGATGCTAGTTGTTCTTGGCAACATTACACTGGGTAGGAGATTTGTATTGCTTTATAATACTGCCACAGTGCCGTTTCTTCTTGAGACATTGTCAGAGTGCAGATCAAAGCTGCCGTCCTGTGTCTGCTTCGTTATTTCATCCTCAAACATTTCATATGTACTGTGGGACGCCACTCCATTGGCAGCGGCTCGCTCATCTTTCCGTACAGACACATGGAGATTAGCTAGGGTCAAGTTGACATCTTTAAAAGCATGAAGCAAAAAGATGCCCACAATTATAGTAAGGAAACCGCTGAAAGTGCCAATGATGTCATCAGTGCCCATGTGTTGCCACTCTTTAAAGAGAATGGCCGAGCACGACAACACTGAGGTTGTGAAGAACACGTAGTAAATAGGAGTAACCAGTGAAGTGTTGAAGATATCCAAAGCCTTGTTCAGGTAGTTGATCTGAGTGCTTACGCAAGTTATAAGGCTCACTATTAAGATCCATGACAATGGATGCCTGAACACATGTTCCCCTGCAAACAGTCCCTTTATAGTGATGCCTAGTCCCTTCACACAGGACACAGACAGCGCTCCAATAACAGAGCAGATGGTTATATAAACCAGGATATTGGTTTGTCCGTGACGAGGTCCCACTATAAAAATGAGGATCAGTGCCACAATGACAACTAAGGTGGCAAACACCAAAAAACCTGTGAATGAAACAAAAATACACTATTTAAAAGAACTGCATGCATTACACATTCAACACCTAAAATACACACAAACACAATTTTATATATATATATATATTATATATATATATATATATATATATATATATATTTAAGGTTCAGTTTGGTACCCTTACAGCTCATTGAAATAATGCTTCATTCCTCCCGAAAAGTGATGAAATTAAAAGCTATTTTATCATGTATACTTGCATGCCTTTGGTATGTCATAGAATAAAGCAAAGCAGCTGTGAAAAGAGATGAATTATTGCTTATTCTACAAAGATATTCTAAAATGGCCTGGACACATTTGTTGGTACCCCTTAGAAAAGATAATACGTAATTGGATTATAGCGATATTTCAAACTAATTAGTTTCTTTAATTAGTATCACACATGTCTCCAATCTTGTAATCAGTCATTCAGCCTATTTAAATGGAGAAAAGTAGTCACTGTGCTGTTTGGTATCATTGTGTGCACCACACTGAACATGGACCAGAGAAAGCAAAGGACAGAGTTGTCTGAGGAGATCAGAAAGAAAATAATAGACAAGCATGGTAAAGGTAAAGGCTACAAGACCATCTCCAAGCAGCTTGATGTTCCTGTGACAACAGTTGCAAATATTATGAAGAAGTTTAAGGTCCATGGAACTGTAGCCAACCTCCCAAAAGGCCGCAAGAGGAAAAAATCGACCCCAGATTGAACAGAAGGATAGTGCTAATTGTAGAAAAAGAACCAAGGATAACTGCCAAAGAGATACAAGCTGAACTCCAAGGTGAAGGTACGTCAGTTTCTGATCGCACCATCCGTCGCTTTTTTTGAGCGAAAAGTGGGCTCCATGGAAGAAGACCCAGGAGGACACCACTTTTGAAAGAAAAAAAACATAAAAAGCCAGACTGGAATTTGCTAAAATGCATATTGACAAGCCACAATCCTTCTGGGAGAATGTCCTTTGACAGATGAGTCAAAATTGGAGCTTTTGGCAAGTCACATCAGCTGTATGTTCACAGATGAAAAAAATGAAGCTTTCAAAGAAAAGAACACCATACCTACAGTGAAACATGGAGGAGGCTCGGTTATGTTTTGGGGCTGCTTTGCTGCGCCTGGCACAGGGTGCCTTGAATCTGTGCAGGGCACAATGAAATCTCAAGACTATCAAGGCATTCTGGAGCAAAACGTACTGCCCAGTGTCAGAAAGCTCTGTCTCAGTCGCAGGTCCTGGGTCCTCCAACAGGATAATGACCCAAAACACACAGCTAAAAGCACCCAAGAATGGATAAGAACAAAACATTGGACTATTCTGAAGTGGTCTTCTATGAGTCCTGATCTGAATCCTATCGAACATCTATGGAAAGAGCTGAAACTTGCAGTCTGGAGAAGGCACCCATCAAACCTGAGACAGCTGGAGCAGTTTGCTCAAGAAGAGTGGGCCAAACTACCTGTTAACAGGTGCAGAAGTCTCATTGAGAGCTACAGAAAACGTTTGATTGCAGTGATTGCCTCTAAAGGTTGTGCAACAAAATATTAGGTTAGCGGTCCCATCATTTTTGTCCATGCCATTTTCATTTGTTTTATTATTTACAATATTATGTTGAATAAAAAATCAAAAGCAAAGTCTGATTTCTATTAAATATGGAATAAACAATGATGGATGCCAATTACTTTTGTCAGTTTCAAGTTATTTCAGAGAAAATTGTGCATTCTTCGTTTTTTGTGGAGGGGTACCAACAAATTTGAGCACGTCTGTATATATATATAATGTGTGTGTTTTAATATTGTTTACTGTGGCAGCATCAACTACCAACAGATGCTACATTATGCTAGGTTCTGTGCTAGAAACACTATATAAACATGGGGTGCAACACTGGATTTTCTTAAAGTTTTGTTTTTACTACATCACATTTGTAACTAAACACTCTACTTGGATGTGGAAGTGACTGTCTGTAATGGTAGGTGTCCCCTTAAATCCCACCTGTCAATCTTGTTTTTTTGTCCTGAGAAAAGGACTTGTAATTGGTCCACATATAAAACATGGGTTCGAGCCCTGCAAGTAGGCTAGACATCCTGGATCAAGGTTCAAAAGATGGCAACACCCAGTGCCGTGAACAACAACTTACCCTTTGCTGCTATTATTTCAGTTATGAACCATCGGGGAAAAAAGTACAATACAAAAAAAATACAAGCAAGAAGAGCAGCACGTGCTCTCAGGGATTTACACAGAGCTTTTAAAAAGCACTGAGGAGAGGAATGCAACACGCAACAAGAGCAGCACGTGCTCTCAGGGATTTACACACAGCTTTTAAAAAGCACTGAGGAGAGGAATGCAACATGCAAGAAGAGAAGCACGTGCTCTCAGGGATTTACACAGAGCTTTTAAAAAGCACTGAGGAGAGGAATGCAACACGCAAGAAGAGCAGCACGTGCTCTCAGGGATTTACACAGAGCTTTTAAAAAGCCATGAGGAGAGGAATGCAACACGTGCTCTCAGGGATTTACACAGAGCTTTTAAAAAGACTGCAAGAGAATGCAACAGCACGTGCTCTCAGGGATTTACACAGAGCTCTTTAAAGGGACCCAGGACAGGAATGCTGTGGCCTAAATGTTCAGGTCTGATCTCTTTTTCCTTTGTGGACTGCATTGTGGTTTTTGTATTTGTGGAAAGCATGCAGTGGCAGTGTATCTCTATTGATAGGGATAGTTGATTTCCGGGGCTTGTATTTTTCTGAATTGCTTGACATGTGCTGTGATCTTGTGTGCTTCCAGCATTCTGACTGCTTTGTGCATTGGTGTGCTGCTTGTGGTTTGCCTTGTGTAGTGTCCACTGGTTTAACACTGGGATTGTTTCTGTGGTTCTTGTATTTGCAGTATGAAAACACACAGATTAGTTTGTTAGTTTTCTGTATGTATTGAAACCCTTCTGGCTTATCAGTGAATTTACTGATGTGAAACTGTTTTTATTGAATTTTGCAGTCATGTAATGAATCTAAATTTAAAACAAACTGTTACTTGTTCTGGGCCTTGTTGAAAGTGACAAGAGAATGCTTTGTCAGTAAAGTATAAGATTAGTGGGGGCAGCAGCTGACTACATTTTTGAAGATGGTGCATGATTTCTGCAGTGTTCTCCTTTACCTGGATCCAGCAGTTTACTTGACATTTCTTCCAAGTGTTCCACCTCTCCTCTTGAGGAGCATGGATAACCATTACAGTGGATCCCAGAACACTCAGCAAACAGCCAATCTTGCCATGAAGATTCAGTCTCTCAGTAAGGAAGTATGAAGACAAAATGGCACTAAAAAAAAAACCGTAAGAGCACCACAGCTTGTAATGAAGAGTGTACCTTTAAACTGTGAAGTGGAGCCCCCTAATCTAAAGAACTGCACACACACACACTGATGAAAACTGTGCTATTTGCTGAAAATGTTAGCCTTGTTTTGAGATACACACCCTGGTCCTGGTCTAAAAAGTGCTATATATTGAACATCTCTGTCCCTGCCAGTGCATTAATACCCCAAATATCATGCATATACACGGGATGCAATTCAAAGACAGTAAATGTATATGCTTCTGTTTAACAGGGAATGCTGAAGTCATTAAACGAGGATTACTGGTCGTGTGCTGTTGGGCAGGAACAATCGTCTTATACTAATAATACATGAGAAGAATGGAAACAAGTAGGACATCACTGAAGCTGTAAGATAACAAACATACCTCACAAGAACACTGAGTGCTCCCAGAGGAGTAACTAATGTGGCTGGTGCAAAAGCATATGCAGCAAAATTAGCTGCTTCCCCAACACCCACTGAAATGACAAAAAACACCACTTAACACAGGAAATTACACAGGAGACAAGCTGAAGTGTGAACAGCACTGAAAAAGAGAATGTGATCTGATCTTTGCTAATTCAAGCACTGTGGCAATATACAGCCATACATGTTCACTATGTAACTGAGTGCTAATAAAAATGAATGCACCTCGAATTTGAGCTCTGGTGCAGAAAGCTACACAACGCTGTATCTTTCTACCTGTGATTATAAGAGAGATGAACTTTGTTTACAAAGGAATACAAAATAGTAATAAACAATTACTTGCAAACAATACTGTTAAAGATTCAACTGCCATTAACCTCCAACAAAAGACTCTGCGTCTGCAACATGGGAATGTTGTGTAGAAGTGATAATAACACTAATACTATGAAAGCTGTTTCCCTTTCAATGGGGCTGCCATAATGTTTCGATTTGCCCCTGCGTATCGAACCTATTGCAGACCTACTTGTACAATCTTTACATTCTCATTTAAAGGTTGTTTGTTGTTTAAGATGGCCCTCGCATTTAAAAACAGATCCCAATTGAAATGAATACATTTTTGGTCTTCACTTGTAGGCACAATTCCCAACCTAGAGACCCCTTGTCTTTTGTTGGAGATTCGTGGCAGTTCGATATTACACAGTTTTTCAAGGCTTAACATGTACTTCATGTGTTAACCTGCATCTATTTGATTACTTACTTGATAACAATCCAGCCCACCAAAGCCATTCTTTAAGATAAGCATGACCTCCTTGACCTGTGAAATGAAGACAATAACAATCACAAGAAGAAAGCAAGTGCAAGTTTTACTGCATATTAACAAAAAGTCAAGTAAAAAATAATAAAAAAAAACACTTTAAATTTTATTTAGAACACCAACAGCAACTCTGTGAACAAAATGTACATGCTCAAATTCAAACGCACAGTCACAGATTCTGAGGTAAAACATGTAATAAACACTAGAATATGACAGGCATCCTAGAATACGGTAGGCATCCTGTTGTTGCTATCTGAACCAGTAGGATGCTCTGCAGCTCAAAAAACACAAACATGGTTAGGTGTTTCTGTTGAAGGTGCATCTAAATCACTAGCCCCCAATTCCTTGTTGTGTTAGTTTGTTTTAATGCTCTAGCCTCCATTCCTTGTTGTTATAGTTTGTTTTAATGCTCTAGCCTCCATTCCTTGTTGTTATAGTTTGTTTTAATGCTCTAGCCCCCATTCCTTGTTCTGTTATAGTTTGTTTTAATGCTCTAGCCCCCATTCCTTGTTCTGTTATAGTTTGTTTTAATGCTCTAGCCCCCATTCCTTGTTGTTATAGTTTGTTTTAATGCTCTAGCCTCCATTCCTTGTTGTTATAGTTTGTTTTAATGCTCTAGCCTCCATTCCTTGTTGTTATAGTTTGTTTTAATGCTCTAGCCTCCATTCCTTGTTCTGTTAGTTTGTTTTAATGCTCTAGCCTCCATTCCTTGTTCTGTTAGTTTGTTTTAATGCTCTAGCCTCCATTCCTTGTTGTTATAGTTTGTTTTAATGCTCTAGCCTCCATTCCTTGTTCTGTTAGTTTGTTTTAATGCTCTAGCCTCCATTCCTTGTTGTTATAGTTTGTTTTAATGCTCTAGCCTCCATTCCTTGTTGTTATAGTTTGTTTTAATGCTCTAGCCTCCATTCCTTGTTGTTATAGTTTGTTTTAATGCTCTAGCCTCCATTCCTTGTTGTTATAGTTTGTTTTAATGCTCTAGCCTCCATTCCTTGTTCTGTGAGTTTGTTTTAATGCTCTAGCCCCCATTCCTTGTTGTTATAGTTTGTTTTAATGCTCTAGCCCCCATTCCTTGTTGTTATAGTTTGTTTTAATGCTCTAGCCTCCATTCCTTGTTCTGTTAGTTTGTTTTAATGCTCTAGCCCCCATTCCTTGTTGTTATAGTTTGTTTTAATGCTCTAGCCTCCATTCCTTGTTTTAATGTTAGTTTGTTTTAAGTTTGTTTTAATGCTCTAGCCTCCATTCCTTGTTCTGTGAGTTTGTTTTAATGCTCTAGCCCCATTCCTTGTTGTTATAGTTTGTTTTAATGTTTGTTTTAAGCCCCCATTCCTTGTTGTTATAGTTTGTTTTAATGCTCTAGCCTCCATTCCTTGTTCTGTTAGTTTGTTTTAATGCTCTAGCCTCCATTCCTTGTTCTGTTATAGTTTGTTTTAATGCTCTAGCCCCCATTCCTTGTTGTTATAGTTTGTTTTAATGCTCTAGCCCCCATTCCTTGTTCTGTTATAGTTTGTTTTAATGCTCTAGCTCCCATTCCTTGTTCTGTTATAGTTTGTTTTAATGCTCTAGCCTCCATTCCTTGTTGTTATAGTTTGTTTTAATGCTCTAGCCTCCATTCCTTGTTCTGTTATAGTTTGTTTTAATGCTCTAGCCTCCATTCCTTGTTCTGTTATAGTTTGTTTTAATGCTCTAGCCTCCATTCCTTGTTCTGTTATAGTTTGTTTTAATGCTCTAGCCTCCATTCCTTGTTCTGTTAGTTTGTTTTAACGCTCTAGCCCTGATTCCTTGTTGTTATAGTTTGTTTTAATACTCTATGGCTTAGCACGGCACCTGTCATCCTGTTGATGTATTATGATCTTGATAAGGCAAAGACTTTCCAGTTTTTATTACGCAAATGTTTACTTAGTATTATACAAATGGCAGCCTGCCATATAGGTGCAACGGTCCATTGAAAAGGATCCCCACCTAGTCTCATAATCGCTGAGAGAACATTTAAAAATTCCATTTCAGGGCTTGACGTTTTTTGCACACAACACAAGAGCTCAAGGGAATAACAAGCCGGAACTATTGCAGGCAAACAGACAACAGCGAACAACATTGTACACTTCCTGATCTTAAAGAGCCCAGGTGAGACTTCACATGTATTATCTGACCTCTAAAACTGTAAGACACACTCACTCTGAAGGTCTTTTTCAAAGTTACTTTTTACTGGAGTATGTATAAACTGAGGTGAGAACATTGAGCATGCTTAATTAGACTCCTTGGAATTTGCTTTAAAATGTACCTGTACCATTTCCAATAACGTTAAAAATCACACCTATTTAAAATGTACGTGTACCATTTCCAATAACGTTAAAAATCACACCTATTTAAAATGTACCTGTACCATTTCCAATAACGTCAAAAATCACACCTATTTAAAAAAATTTCAATACCTATTTAAAATGTACCTGTACCATTTCCAATACCTTTAAAAATCACACCTATTTAAAATGTACCTGTATCATTTCCAATAACGTTAAAAATCACACCTATTTAAAATGTACATGTATCATTTCCAATACCTTCAAAAATCAAAGTTATTTAAGCCAGTACAGCAGGTTCAAAAAGACTTCCTCCCCATCCTTGTCTTTGCCTTCAGTTCATCCTGCCTTTATAAGGTTTTACAGATGAATAAAACATGTTTGATCGTATGAATTACATCGTTCACAGGTGGGGGATGGGGGATGGGGAGTCACCTTCTCCAGCATTATTCCAAGTAAACCATGCATCTTCTGGGTTTATTTTACTTTTAAAAAGACACACACACATCCTTTTTGCACAGTCACCCATCTTCTGAAGGGCACCGCTAATCTCAAGGGAGTGTTGTGTTTTAATAGCAAGGCATTTAGCAGTAAACTAACATAATGAAGATCCTGGCAAAGTGCCCTTAAGGTATTGATTGCAAAAGCAGTGCTACGTAACAAAAGCCCATGAGAGGTGCCAAAGACCTCTTCTAAAAAAGGGAATGCTGGGGCCACTAATTCAGTCAATAATTACAGTCACACACCATTTACAAAGTAGGCTCTGCCCTAATGGTAAACTATGCTGGATCCTGAGTTGTGCAGCAACCTCCACAAACAGGCACATCCAGTGAAAGGAATGTTTGTTTTGCTATACAACTGAACTACAGACATAAGCCACACTTGTTTACCCACTCTTCATTTGTTACAAGTATGTGCCCATCAGAATACGTTTCTTTACAAAGCTACACGTTCTGTAGTCCAATGAATGTATTTTATAATAATAATCACACCTAACTGCAGTATGAGCGGGTATAGCACTTGGGAGACTGTTTGTTTGACTGATGACCTAGTGTATTACTCAATACTCGGCTCCAGTGTGGTTTATGTAAATTAAAGATAAGGACCTTCTTAAATGCTGTTTGTGTGTGTTGAATGCTGCACAAGTACAGTGCTGCTAGTAGCATGTTAAAGTGTTTGCAAGTTACCTGCTCTCATGGAGCCCTTCTTAGCCTGTTTAAGGAGCCCTTTCTTTTTTAAGATGAAGCTGCCTCCAATAAAAATGCTGGAGCTGATGGCCAACGTCAGCCCAATGTAGAAGTCATACTTCCCCCGATCCTGGCCCATGTTTAATGCTGAAGTGCTGTTAGAATCCGTTACATTGATGATCCGACAGAAGAGCTTCTGTGTTGGAGATAGACAGGGGGGGGAGAGCAACTAGAGAGCCTGGAACACATAAGGAATACACCGTTAGCCTGAAAAAATAACAGCAAAACAAATACTTCTGGGATGTACTGATACCATAAAAAGACAGATTACTGGGTATGATAAGACTATTTTAATAGCAGCCTGTCAGGAATTACTGCTTTATTATTGAAAATGTCACATCTGGGCAATATCCTTCGAGAATGTTTCCTAAGATCATGTTTTGGTGGGGAGAGTGAGTAATTGCGTAAATGAGATTAACCATCATGCTGGACTCCAACCAAGCTTTGTGTCAGACTTGTGCACAAAACCACTCGTCTACACCACAGAGATAGACTGCATGCAACTCGATTTCCTTCTGTGCTTTCACTTGACTGCACCTGATGAAGGGCTCATGGGAACCAAGGCGGAGATGAGAAGCAAAGACCCTGAATGGCTGTAGTATGGACTGTCATCTTGTTTAAATCATAAAAAGGTCCTAGAATGGTCTAGAGAATTATGAAAGTTAACTGTTTTAAGAAGGAAAGAGTCATTTAGTGTTGACAAGCTTGACTTTTCCTTGACACAGTAAATGTCACTTAGTTGACATGCTATACCTTTCTGTGACATTTAAAAACAATAGCACTAATAAACAAGGTTATTTTAGAATCAATTTTCTCACCAGCACTAGCTAATAACTGGAACCTCACTCTAATATTTAGCTCCATTCAGACCATCTGCCTTCCCGAAAAAGATACAAGTATAGTTTATCTGCGGTTGTGTTTGAAATATTTCACATCCTGAATGACCACACAAAGAACAAAAAGATGCACAGCACAGTAAAGCAGGGCACATCAATGTTAAAGAGGTACAGCAGGAAACAATGCTGATAAAAGCACTCCTTCAATGTGTGCACGATTACCCAGTGAAAAATACTTTTTATTGTGTGACTCATTACAGGTGCAGCTTCCCTACACTCGCTGCCTGACACACTTCAACCCTGTAAAGTGCACCCCTCGGGGGTGAGGAAGCAGTTGTTCCCATGTCCATACAATCCTTTGGGAGACTGCCTGGAATGGTGATCAGTACTCAGTGTCCTGAACTGTGTGATGGTGGTGGCACAGTGTGAACTACAGTCCACGGGGACCATCAAGCTTATGTCACTGGTCCATTACTCACTGCCATGCCAATCGAAATTGAAAAAGTTAAACAACTTCCATTTGTTACCTGTTTTTAGGCTGTTAAAATCTAGAGGTTCAGAAATGTGTTACTATTTACTGGGGGGAAAAAACCTATCCGTTTACTTACATTATCAGTCATCAGAGTAACATTTGCACAGCACAGCAACCATTAGCTGTGCAACCTTCCCGTTAACAAACCAACGTGGTCTTTACAAAAGCACTGTCGCACATGAAAGGCTGATGATGCTCTCTGTGGGGAGGGGTATGTAAAAGACGGGCTCCCGAGTTTGGTTTTGTAGTTTGTAAAGCAAGCTGAAACCCTTAGTGAGTCAAGGCTGCTAATGAGGCCTCTATTGTAATTGGGTCATCACTTTTTTAAAATTGGGTTAAAAATATTTGTGCCAGAATTGATTTTAAATGTGTTTATTCTCATCACAATGGATACAAAAAGAAAGAAAAAGTACTTATTTAAAGTTACACTCCCATATAAAGTATCTAGACCACAACAGAATTGTTACCATTTGCAGCAGTGTGGAGTAGTGGTTAGGGTTCTGGACTCTTGACCGGAGGGTCGTGGGTTCAATCCCAGGTGGGGGACACTGCTGCTGTACCCTTGAGCAAGGTACTTTACCTAGATTGCTCCAGTAAAAACCCAACTGTATAAATGGGTAATTGTATGTAAAAATAATGTGATATCTGTATAATGTGAAATAATGTATAATGTGATATCTTGTAACAATTGTAAGTCGCCCTGGATAAGGGCGTCTGCTAAGAAATAAATAATAATAATAATAATAATAATAATAATTTGCCTTTTGTTTCATGATTTCAGGGAATCTGTTGCATTTCATAGAAAATCAATGTGAGTAGATGGGAATCTGCTGACACTGCTGTCACTCTTCAGGTTGACAGGGAGCGTGTTGCTGTGGTTGCCACAGTAACCGTACTTGAAATGAACACAATCACATTTAGAGCAGGCATGGATGGGCAGTGAGGGGTTTTGTTTGTTTTTCTCCCAAACTTTATTCAAAATCACACAAAAACATTCAAAAGGTAAACATGGTACCCAATATTTTACTTTTTTGCATAACAGAACAATTTCAACAGGAACAACAAAAGATATGCTTTATTTGACAATACATCATTTCTAAGGGAGCTCATCTTTGACCCTCTAAACAGTGTCTGTGGCTGCAGTGACTTTAGGTGTAACAGCTAAGCTAAAATATCCCTTACCGTTCTGGCAAGTTATTGCAACTGCTTCATAACCCTTTGCTTCCATTACTTGGACTAAGACTGAATCTGAGTTTCTCATGCTGACACTGAAGGGCACCACTGTTTTTTCCTAGTTCATTACTGCTGCTGTCCTGTCTGTCCTCTGGATCTCTCTCTCTGTCTCTGTCGCCTCTGCAAATCAAAGTTTCATTCAATAACTTTGCACTGCTAATTCTACCAGTCCATGTTCAGGCTGAGATTTAAAACTAGCCAGTATTAGTGTAATTCACTGACGCATAGCATTATTATTATTATAGAGAGACCAACAGCAGGCAAAAAACGGTACTGACAGGACGTCTTTATATCGGGGTACAGGTCCTCAGATAAAGAGATTTATAAAGACATAAAACAAAGCAACCATATGCTTTTGTATTGGCAGTAACTTTAAGTATAGATACATGAATCCACTTAACTAAATGTAATCAAGAAACACCAAAGAAAACAACTGGGCGTTAAGAACGCGTTATGCACGTTACTGCGTACAGTAGGTAGGTACGCATCACGAATACATTACAACACAGCAAGCACAGCCCGTCACAGTGTTAAATTCAATCAAGAAAAATGTGTTCTTGCCACTACGGTACCTCCACCAGTAATATCACCATGTTATGTTGCATTGCCAGTATACTATAAAATTAACTTGATAGCTGCTTTCTGTCTGACACTGATCATGCCATACGGGGCGCCCAATCTGCTGCAGTCTAAGCTGTGTGGGTGACACGGAAATAAAACTGGAAGCGCACCCTGGGTAACCAGCACCGTATCTTCATGTCACTGTGCTTAACTCGTTCTCGACATCAGGCTTAAAAAAAAAAAAAAAAGATGGAGCCAAAATAAATAGAACACTTGTTATTTTATTTACGAACCACTGCGATAGAAATTAATGCTGGTTAAACTCGTCGATGACCCGTGAGCCAACTCCATATACAGTAGCACATAGTTATATACAGCTATGTGCTGCCTTGCACCTTGGACCAATAATATAATTTCCCTACACACCGACACACACACACAGAATAGAACTAGAAAACGGACATTTAAAAAAAACAAAAAAAACATTTAAAAAATAATCGCCCACCTCTTTCTCCTCTCGCCAGTCCGGCTAAATAGTAAAACACAAAACGCCGGCTTTAAAAAATAAAATAAAATAAAAACATTTACGAAATAACTAAATATGTCTTACCTGGTGAAGGTCGAGTTAAGAGTTGGGGATTTGTACAATAATTTTCACCTTCGCTTGCTCCACATCTCACACTCTTACCCACAAGTACAGCATCCGCTCCACAACAATCTGCTGATCTGCGGCCAGCAGGCCGTGACGTCATCTGCGCGAGTGGGCGTGCGTAATAAAGCGTCACAAGGGGAGGGGAACGGGCGAAACGAATCCATGAAAGTATAATATCTATGGTGGAATCAGACCTAATCTATGTTAATGTAATACAGTATCTATGGTTGAATCTACTATATGCAGACCACAGTCGAGTGACAAATATTACATATTTTTTAAGGCTGTGACGAGGGGAAAGCATATTTTATTGCATGTGATGATGGATGCACACATCTTATGGACCACTATGTGCACTGCTTTGCAAGAAATGTGTACATTTTGCAACAAGTCCTGCAAATATATAAAAAGATCAATGCTAGCAATAGACTACAGTTTTTCTTCATAATATAATAGTTTGTTATAGTATGTATGTAAAAAAAAAAAAAATTTTGTTACTTCCTGTTGAATTGTATTAACAGGAGGACTAATAACAATGTTGCCTAAATAATGTGTTTCCTGTATCAGTTCCTTGTTTGAAGAAGAAAAAAAAAACATAATTATGTTGTGAACCCAAGAACCACAGAGCTACCCCCAGCATGATGCTGTTGTAATAATCTCATCCAGGCACTGCAAAACATACTCTCTCTGTATCATTATGTGCTCAAGTTGTTTGCTGTAGTGTTGAGAGGACTCAAGGTTAAAGAGAGTGATTTAACTTTCATCACAAGTGACTCTACCTGACTTGGATATACCTAGATAAATCAGACATATACACACCTACACTGCAATAACTAATGTGTATTCTACAACCAGAAATTCAAATGCAATGTATACCATTTTGAAGGGCATAACAAGGACTTTTTGGAGTGTCTGCACCAAAACGTGTACCCTGACAGAGACACAGGCCTGGTTCTGACAGTCCGAGAGCTGATAATATTCACATGGATTAGGGGGTTGGATTGACAGGCCTGGTTCTGACAGTCCTAGAGCTGATAATATTCACATGGATTAGGGGGTTAGACTGACAGGCATGGCTTTGACAGTCCGAGAGCTGATAATATTCACATGGATTAGGGGGTTAGACTGACAGGCCTGGCTTTGACAGTCCTAGAGCTGATAATATTCACATGGATTAGGGGGTTAGATTGACAGGCCTGGTTCTGACAGTCCTACAGCTGATAATATTCACATGGATTAGGGGGTTGGATTGACAGGCCTGGCTTTGACAGTCCTAGAGCTGATAATATTCACATGGATTAGGGGGTTGGATTGACAGGCCTGGCTTTGACAGTCCTAGAGCTGATAATATTCACATGGATTAGGGGGTTAGATTGACAGACCTGGTTCTGACAGTCCGAGAGCTGGTAATATTCACATGGATTAGGGGGTTAGATTGACAGGCCTGGTTCTGACAGTCCGAGAGCTGGTAATATTCACATGGATTAGGGGGTTAGATTGACACAGGCCTGGTTCTGACAGTCCGAGAGCTGATAATATTCACATGGATTAGGGGGTTAGATTGACAGTCCTGGTTTTGACAGTCCTAGAGCGGATAATATTCACATGGATTAGGGGGTTAGATTGACAGGCCTGGCTTTGACAGTCCTAGAGCTGATAATATTCACATGGATTAGGGGGTTGGATTGACAGGCCTGGTTCTGACAGTCCGAGAGCTGATAATATTCACATGGATTAGGGGGTTAGATTGACAGGCCTGGTTTTGACAGTCCTAGAGCTGATAATATTCACATGGATTAGGGGGTTAGATTGACAGGCCTGGCTTTGACAGTCCTAGATCTGATAATATTCACATGGATTAGGGGGTTAGATTGACAGGCCTGGTTCTGACAGTCCGAGAGCTGATAATATTCACATGGATTAGGGGGTTAGATTGACAGGCCTGGTTTTGACAGTCCTAGAGCTGATAATATTCACATGGATTAGGGGGTTGGATTGACAGGCCTGGTTCTGACTGGTCCTAGAGCTGATAATATTCACATGGATTGGGGGGTTAGATTGACAGGCCTGGTTCTGACAGTCCGAGAGCTGATAATATTCACATGGATTAGGGGGTTAGATTGACAGGCCTGGCTTTGACAGTCCTAGATCTGATAATATTCACATGGATTAGGGGGTTAGACTGACAGGCCTGGTTTTGACAGTCCGAGAGCTGATAATATTCACATGGATTAGGGGGTTAGATTGACAGGCCTGGTTCTGACAGTCCTAGAGCTGATAATATTCACATGGATTAGGGGGTTGGATTGACAGGCCTGGCTTTGACAGTCCTAGAGCTGATAATATTCACATGGATTAGGGGGTTGGATTGACAGGCCTGGCTTTGACAGTCCGAGAGCTGATAATATTCACATGGATTAGGGGGTTGGATTGACAGGCCTGGCTTTGACAGTCCGAGAGCTGATAATATTCACATGGATTAGGGGGTTGGATTGACAGGCCTGGTTCTGACAGTCCTAGAGCTGATAATATTCACATGGATTGGGGGGTTGGATTGACAGGCCTGGCTTTGACAGTCCTAGAGCTGATAATATTCACATGGATTAGGGGGTTAGATTGACACAGGCCTGGTTCTGACAGTCCGAGAGCTGATAATATTCACATGGATTAGGGGGTTGGATTGACAGGCCTGGCTTTGACAGTCCTAGAGCTGATAATATTCACATGGATTAGGGGGTTAGATTGACAGGCCTGGTTCTGACAGTCCTAGAGCTGATAATATTCACATGGATTAGGGGGTTAGATTGACAGGCCTGGTTCTGACAGTCCTAGAGCTGATAATATTCACATGGATTAGGGGTTGGATTGACAGGCCTGGCTTTGACAGTTAGATTGACAGAGCTGATAATATTCACATGGATTAGGGGTTGGATTGACAGGCCTGGCTTTGACAGTCCGAGAGCTGATAATATTCACATGGATTAGGGGTTAGATTGACAGGCCTGGTTCTGACAGTCCTAGAGCTGATAATATTCACATGGATTAGGGGGTTGGATTGACAGGCCTGGCTTTGACAGTCCGAGAGCTGATAATATTCACATGGATTAGGGGGTTAGATTGACAGGCCTGGTTCTGACAGTCCGAGAGCTGATAATATTCACATGGATTAGGGGGTTGGATTGACAGGCCTGGTTCTGACAGTCCTAGAGCTGATAATATTCACATGGATTAGGGGGTTGGATTGACAGGCCTGGCTTTGACAGTCCTAGAGCTGATAATATTCACATGGATTGGGGGTTGGATTGACAGGCCTGGTTTTGACAGTCCTAGAGCTGATATTATTCACATGGATTAGGGGGTTGGATTGACAGGCCTGGTTCTGACAGTCCTAGAGCTGATAATATTCACATGGATTAGGGGGTTAGATTGACAGGCCTGGTTCTGACAGTCCTAGAGCTGATAATATTCACATGGATTAGGGGTTAGATTGACAGGCCTGGTTCTGACAGTCCTAGAGCTGATAATATTCACATGGATTAGGGGGTTAGATTGACACAGGCCTGGCTTTGACAGTCCTAGAGCTGATAATATTCACATGGATTAGGGGGTTAGATTGACAGGCCTGGTTCTGACAGTCCTAGAGCTGATAATATTCACATGGATTAGGGGGTTAGATTGACAGGCCTGGCTTTGACAGTCCTAGAGCTGATAATATTCACATGGATTAGGGGGTTAGATTGACAGGCCTGGTTCTGACAGTCCTAGAGCTGATAATATTCACATGGATTAGGGGGTTAGATTGACAGGCCTGGCTTTGACAGTCCTAGAGCTGATAATATTCACATGGATTAGGGGGTTAGATTGACAGGCCTGGTTCTGACAGTCCTAGAGCTGATAATATTCACATGGATTAGGGGGGTTGGATTGACAGGCCTGGTTCTGACAGTCCGAGAGCTGATAATATTCACATGGATTAGGGGGTTAGATTGACAGGCCTGGTTCTGACAGTCCGAGAGCTGATAATATTCACATGGATTAGGGGTTAGATTGACAGGCCTGGTTCTGACAGTCCTAGAGCTGATAATATTCACATGGATTAGGGGTTAGATTGACAGGCCTGGTTCTGACAGTCCTAGAGCTGATAATATTCACATGGATTTGGGGGTTAGATTGACAGGCCTGGTTCTGACAGTCCGAGAGCTGATAATATTCACATGGATTGGGGGTTAGATTGACAGGCCTGGTTCTGACAGTCCTAGAGCTGATAATATTCACATGGATTAGGGGTTAGACTGACACAGGCCTGGTTCTGACAGTCCTAGAGCTGATAATATTCACATGGATTAGGGGGTTAGACTGACAGGCCTGGATTTGACAGTCCTAGAGCTGATAATATTCACATGGATTAGGGGGTTAGATTGACACAGGCCTGGTTCTGACAGTCCTAGAGCTGATAATATTCATATGGATTGGGGGGTTAGACTGCCAGCATATAAGAGCATTGATTTCAGGCAGATGAGAAAGGATTACATACCATTTCTTAGTAGCTTGCAAGTGTTCAGGTATATTTAGTGACATGCAATTGATGGAAGCGTTTCATGAATCACACACTACATTTTATAAAAACCTGGATCGTGATTTTTAAAAAGTCAAGGCTGGTCTTGAGCAGGTGCCAATATATTGATTCTTATTTATTGTGTAGGGTTACAATGTTCTTTCTACCCACTATTCCTTTTGAATAATGTTTGCTAGTTGTGCATGTTCTTCAGTATGTTCTTTGTTTTGATATTGTTCTGTAGTTTGCAGGTGCTTTGAAGGTGTACGGTGTACCCCTTTATGAACGAGGAGGTCATTTCAAAGGGTAATTCTTCTCTGAGAATCAGACAATCACATTAATAATATAATATGGGACCAAGAACGCTACAGATAAGTTTAAAGTTACACTAAATATTTAATAGGGTCTGTAAGTACAAGGGCATACCCACTATCCTCAGTCACGTCTTCCTCTTTGTCCACAGCTGGTAATATATCACATGACTTCACTGGAGCCCACATGTGTCATTAACCTATTGCCTTTAAGAAAAGACCCCAAGACCCCATCTGCATTACCCTGCCCCCCTTATTAACTTCACTAAATAAAATGCAATAAAAATAATAATAATAATAATATTCAACCCATCAATGCAATATGCACAATTGCTACAATTTCTTTTAACTGGTAATACAGTTACATTACAAAGAGTGTATTCTCTTTTTCAGTATAATGCAAAGATCACCTTGTATATTTAATAAACAACAATATCACTATTGAACGCTGTACCAAGTGTTATCAATTGCATACAAAAGTCCTTCAGGTTGTCTATAAGGCAGCAATCAGCAGTTCACAGGTGATGATATCAATGGGGTGTGGTGAAAGCGCTGTCCGTTGCTTGCTTAATATATTCCTGAGTAGATAAGCACCCCATCTTCACGTGACAGATTGAACAAGAAATACATTCAGTGCTCTGGGACCCCAAATATACTACTTTAATTACCAATGCACAATGACTGTTTTTCATTTAATCTGTTCTATTGTGACTGCCAAGACCAGTATAGCATTCTTCAATGTGTTCCCAGTCTTGGCAGTCTGTGCTGTTGGAGGGATATGCAGTAAATAGTGAGCAGTTGACAATGAGGTTTTAATTACTGTTTATTATCTAAAAGAAAACAGCAGCATACACAAGATCACAGCACTCACTCTCATACACTGCGGGTTGCTGTCTTGGATTGTGTCTAAAGTCACAGTCCTCAAAGTTACGAAATGGTAGTCCCATATGACAGCACTGTTGCTTTGTGCCTTGTAAGAAAAAAAGAATGAGATTTCCCTTGCTTAGCTTTCCATCATGGTACAGTACGTAGCTTAGATAACATGCCACAGTGCTATACGTGGGTTTCAGAGATAAGCATGTGTTAAATACAGTGCCAGACAGTTCAACAAACAGCAGACTGTGTACCCAGAACACTAGAGTGACTGTGAGCTGCTCCTCTAGTTGAAACCTACCCACTTATTTAACCAGGACCCATCTCCTATTAAAACACTAGTGACTGTGAGCTGCTCCTCTAGTTCAAACCTACCCACTTATTTAACCAGGTCTTGATCTGCAGTGCAGTGAAGGCTGGCCCCCGTTTCCCCTGATTTGCAGTGCAGTGAAGGCTGGCCCCCCGATTCCCTGATTTGCTTTTGAAGGCTTGGCCCCATGGTTCCTGATTTGCAGTGCAGTGAAGGCTGGCCCCCGTTTCCTGATTTGCAGTGCAGTGAAGGCTGGCCTCCGTTTCCCCTGATTTGCAGTGCAATGAAGGCTGGCCCCCGTTTCCCCTGATTTGCAGTGCAATGAAGGCTGGCTTCCGTTCCCCTGGATTTGCAGTGCAGTGAAGGCTGGTTTGTTCCCCTGATTTGCAGTGCAATGAAGGCTGGCCCCCGTTTCCCCTGATTTGCAGTGCAGTGAAGGCTGGCCCCCGTTTCCCCTGATTTGCAGTGCAGTGAAGGCTGGCCCCCGTTTCCCCTGATTTGCAGTGCAGTGAAGGCTGGCCCCCGTTTCCCCTGATTTGCAGTGCAATGAAGGCTGGCCTCCGTTTCCCCTGATTTGCAGTACAATGAAGGCTGGCCCCCGTTTTCATTTTTGATTTGCAGTGCAATGAATTTAATGGCCTCATCACTTCCCCTGATTTGCAGTGCAATGAAGGCTGGCCCCCGTTTCCCCTGATTTGCAGTGCAATGAAGGCTGGCCTCCGTTTCCCCTGATTTGCAGTGCAGTGAAGGCTGGCCCCCGTTTCCCCTGATTTGCAGTGCAATGAAGGCTGGCCCCCGTTTCCCCTGATTTGCAGTGCAGTGAAGGCTGGCCCCCGTTTCCTGATTTGCAGTGCAGTGAAGGCTGGCCCCCGTTTCCTGATTTGCAGTGCAATGAAGGCTGGCCCCCGTTTCCCCTGATTTGCAGTGCAATGAAGGCTGGCCCCCATTTCCCCTGATTTGCAGTGCAATGAAGGCTGGCCCCAGTGCAGTGAAACCTGGCCCCTTATTTAACCCCTGATTTGCAGTGCAATGAAGGCTGGCCCCGTTCCCCTGATTTGCAGTGCAGTGAAGGCTGGCCCCGTTCCCCTGATTTGCAGTGCAATGAAGGCTGGCCCCGTTTCCCCTGATTTGCAGTGCAATGAAGGCTGGCCCCCGTTTCCCCTGATTTGCAGTGCAATGAAGGCTGGCCCCCGTTTCCCCTGATTTGCAGTGCAGTGAAGGCTGGCCCCCGTTTCCCCTGATTTGCAGTGCAATGAAGGCTGCCCCCGTTTCCCCTGAATTGCAGTGCAGTGAAGGCTGGCCCCCGTTTCCCCTGATTTGCAGTGCAAGGAAGGCTGGCCCCATGATTTTTCCCTGATTTGCAGTGCAGTGAAGGCTGGCCCCCGTTTCCCCTGATTTGCAGTGCAGTGAAGGCTGGGTTTTCCCTGATTTGCAGTGCAGTGAAGGCTGATTTCCCCTGATTTGCAGTGCAGTGAAGGCTGGCCCCTGTTTCCCCTGATTTGCAGTGCAAGGAAGGCTGCCCCCGTTCCCCTGATTTGCAGTGGAGTGAAGGCTGGCCCCCGTTTCCCCTGATTTGCAGTGCAGTGAAGGCTGGCCCCCGTTTCCCCTGATTTGCAGTGCAGTGAAGGCTGGCCCCCGTTTCCCCTGATTTGCAGTGCAATGAAGTCTGGCCTCCGTTTCCCCTGATTTGCAGTACAATGAAGGCTGGCTGCTGTTTTAGGTTACAAATCAATTGCTGCAGTAAGACCAGCAGGATAACGGGTCCCGTTAGAGACCATTGTCGAAACGTCTTTCAATTCTCTTACAGACCCTCTCAGCCAATCAGGTGCCAGTAGTGAGCTCATTATCATGCAGTCCATTCCTAAGAGTCCTGCAACTCTCCCTGCTGCAACAGCTTATTTTAAACAAACCACAGCACATGCCAGTAACACACATCCTCCCACAAGTGTTATTCATGTTAACACCAAGTTTCCTTGTAATGGTTTTGCAGATCAGTATACAGACAGACAGACGACCGCCTCCACTGTATCCCAGCACTGGGGATTTTATACTCCTGTGCAGGGTTCAGTTATCAAGTATGTTGCATCTGTACTGCTGAATAATTGAGGATGGCTATGACAAAGACCATTTTAATCCCTTTACTTTAAATATATTACATACAGTACCATGAGCTTTTCTCAAGACATTTTAACCTGCGTGAACGCTTTTTTTTTCTGCCAAACCTAATAAATAGCTGTCATTTTAAATGTATTATAAATCTGACCACAAAGCACCAGAGAAATCATGTTTTAAACATAGCTATTAACAAAATACCAAAAAAACAACAACATAAAATCATAAAAATATAGTTATAGCATAGTTAAGTCTGTTTAGTCAGTGCTGTGCAAGATACAGTATTTGGTTCCTCTACTGTGACTCTGGAATGTACATATTAGGTGTGCAGACAATGTGCAATGATTAAAAACACATGGTGAAAGTGTCTGCACCACTGGAGAAGCATGTACTGCAAGTGTTCAGTCTTTCTTACGAGGACCTTTCTTTACATCATTCCAACTCCAAGTGAATTCCTTGAATACTTGCAGAAGAACGATTCCCACAGACACTATGACGAAGCCACACAGCATGCCAAGGCAGTCCACAGCACCCACGTCACTCCATTCCCTGAATAGAATGGCGGTGGCCAATGTGACGAGAGTGGTGAACATCACGTAGTAAACGGCCCCGAACACAGAGCTGTCGAAGTGCTCCAGTGCTTTGTTAATGTAGGTGAACTGGATGAGGACACTGGATGCCAGGGTGACCAATAGCAGCCCCAAGAGACACAGGGCTCTCTGATTGAAGGAGTCCCTGGTGAACACGTCCTGAGCAGCCAGCCCCAGGCCTTTGCTACTCGGCACGGTGAAGCTGCCCAGCAAGGAACAGATAGTGCTGTACACCATGATGTTAGTGGGGCCGTGCAGAGGGGCGACCCACAAGATGAGCAGCAGCAGCAGCAGCAGGATGACACAGAGGTAGCCGAGGAACACTGCAGAAGAGAGTCGAGAGCCGCTTATGAGGGAGTTCACATTTACTGCACATTATTAGCATTTAGTAACACTTAATGGGCTGCTCTGTAATGTGGGAACTACCCATGCAACTGTGGCAATGGTATTATTTATATCCCCAGATACATTACAGGTGCCATCTGTTCCATGAAGAACCAACAGCATCTCATATTCCAGCAACGCACAGGCTGCTCACAGAAGTGAAATCAAAACCGGATTGCAGATGGGTTCCCAGATCTAGTCTTCAAACTGGGATCTCATTTCATTCCGCCCATGACACAATGGTGCAGTAATCTCATTGTCTGCTGTGAACAAGAATGTGTAAGGTGTGACATCATGAGTTTCATTACTCCAATCGGGTACTACTTTCTCATTCCAGTGAGTTTAGCAACAAAGACCAGTTTGAGCTGTATAAGTTGTATATATGTCCCACATTTATGACTATGGCCATATTTCTATTAAGGATGAGAACAGTCGCAAAACCCCAATTCCTACAGTATGAGGAATGTTATGCAAATTAAGTGGATACCTAATTAACATACCCCCCATGCAAATATCAAAAGGGTTGATGTGGTTGGATTTAGTATTTTCCGTCTAAAGTGGTTCCACCTGTTTCAAAGAATCTTAATGGAGATCGGAACCCATGTCAAACAGGCTCTGTCTAAAAAATGTGGGTGCAGTCACTCTGGCTCTGATGTGGGTGCAGTCACTCTGGCTCTGGTGTGGGTGCAGTGACTCTGGCTCTGGTGTGGGCGCAGTGACTCTGGCTCTGGTGTGGGCGCAGTGGCTCTGGCTCTGGTGTGGGTGCAGTGGCTCTGGCTCTGGTGTGGGTGCAGTGGCTCTGGCTCTGGTGCGTGTGCAGTGACTCTGGCTCTGGTGTGGGTGCAGTGACTCTGGCTCTGGTGTGGGTGCAGTGACTCTGGCTCTGGTGTGGGTGCAGTGGCTCTGGCTCTGGTGTGGGTGCAGTGGCTCTGGCTCTGGTGTGGGTGCAGTGGCTCTGGCTCTGGTGTGGGCGCAGTGACTCTGGCCCTGGTGTGGGTGCAGTGACTCTGGCTCTGGTGTGGGTGCAGTGACTCTGGCTCTGGTGCGGGTGCAGTGACTCTGGCTCTGGTGCGGGTGCAGTGACTCTGGCTCTGGTGTGGGTGCAGTGACTCTGGCTCTGGTGCGGGCGCAGTGACTCTGGCTCTGGCCCTGGTGTGGGCGCAGTGACTCTGGCCCTGGTGTGGGTGCAGTGACTCTGGCTCTGGTGTGGGTGCAGTGACTCTGGCTCTGGTGTGGGTGCAGTGACTCTGGCTCTGGCTCTGGCTCTGGTGTGGGCGCAGTCACTCTGGCTCTGGTGTGGGTGCAGTCACTCTGGCTCTGGTGTGGGTGCAGTGGCTCTGGCTCTGGTGTGGGCGCAGTGGCTCTGGCTCTGGTGTGGGCGCAGTGGCTCTGGCTCTGGTGTGGGCGCAGTGGCTCTGGCTCTGGTGTGGGCGCAGTGGCTCTGGCTCTGGTGTGGGTGCAGTGGCTCTGGCTCTGGTGTGGGTGCAGTGGCTCTGGCTCTGGTGTGGGTGCAGTGACTCTGGCTCTGGTGTGGGTGCAGTGACTCTGGCTCTGGTGTGGGTGCAGTGACTCTGGCTCTGGTGTGGGTGCAGTGGCTCTGGCTCTGGTGTGGGTGCAGTGGCTCTGGCTCTGGTGTGGGTGCAGTGACTCTGGCTCTGGTGTGGGTGCAGTGACTCTGGCTCTGGTGTGGGTGCAGTGACTCTGGCTCTGGTGTGGGTGCAGTGACTCTGGCTCTGGTGTGGTGCAGTGACTCTGGCTCTGGTGTGGGTGCAGTGGCTCTGGCTCTGGTGTGGGTGCAGTGGCTCTGGCTCTGGTGTGGGCGCAGTGACTCTGGCTCTGGTGTGGGTGCAGTGACTCTGGCTCTGGTGTGGGTGCAGTGGCTCTGGCTCTGGTGTGGGTGCAGTGACTCTGGCTCTGGTGTGGGTGCAGTGACTCTGGCTCTGGTGCGTGTGCAGTGACTCTGGCTCTGGTGTGGGCGCAGTGACTCTGGCTCTGGCCCTGGTGTGGGCGCAGTGACTCTGGCCCTGGTGTGGGTGCAGTGACTCTGGCTCTGGTGTGGGTGCAGTGACTCTGGCCCTGGTGTGGGTGCAGTGACTCTGGCTCTGGTGTGGGTGCAGTGACTCTGGCTCTGGTGTGGGTGCAGTGGCTCTGGCTCTGGTGCAGGTGCAGTGACTCTGGCTCTGGTGTGGGTGTAGTGGCTCTGGCGTGGGTGCAGTGACTCTGGCTCTGGTGTGGGTGCAGTGACTCTGGCTCTGGTGTGGGTGCAGTGACTCTGGCTCTGGCTCTGGGCACTAAGGGTGTGTGCTGGTCATTTTTATAATAATCCTAATGCTGGTTGCTATTTACACCTAATCCTCCTATGAGAAGGTACAAGCTCTGACATAACAATCGCACAGCTTGTAGTCTGAATCATTCCACGAGGAAGGCACTGTGCACAACGCCTGTGGAAAGACTGTGTGTTTTTGCAGTGGTATTTGAATTGCAATGCACCTGGATCTCCGAGCTTCTCTTCCAGCTCCATCCTTGAGCTTACATTCTCAGACTTGGGAGCGTGGATAATCAGAACAGCAGCACCTGCGCAGCTTAACACACAGCCCAGTTTCCCAAGAACATTGAGATTCTCCTGCAGCATGTAGGAAGCCAGGAGAGACCTAAGAGAAAGACCAGGGCTTTATGTATTTCCTTCATGCGAGGTACTGTAAGGTAAGCAACACAGGCTGTCATTGAAGGTTTACTTCCTGGAGTTAGCGGGGTGTCTTGTTTCAATATTGCAAGAACTCTGACACAATAGTTAACCGAGGCTTTCAAAGCAAACATCTACTGCTGTAGGTCCTCTAGGCCTGATTCTAAACCTCAACGTAGGCAATGCTGTGTGGGTTCTATATACAAAGGCTTGTCCAATCGGGAGGCTGGTGACTTACCCAAACGGGACCCCGAGTGCTCCAAGGGGTGTAACTAAAGCAGCGGGAGCCATGTTGTACGCCAGGAAATTCCCTACCTGGCCCAGAACCACTGTTTAAAAAGAACAGACGGCTTGTTATGAACACACAGGCTTCCTCCAGCTCACAGACATTAAGAATTTATACCATAAGACTTACAGTAAAGCCTTTGGCCACTAGCCAAACCTAACTGCGGTGACTGAGGATCAACAGGTTCCCAACGGCAAGCCATTCCCACTGTCAACCAAAGCAGCGGATATCACCAGGCTACTGAACCCTAGGAGGTCCCTGTCCGGACTCGACGGGCGTCTGAGCAGCACTGTCTGACCAATTAACACCAGTAATAATGAAGAACGTGTCCTTGATAAAAAATAAATACAGAATGTCTATACATCGCCACCTTAACTGAACAGTAAATGGACTAGTACTCACTTGCTAGTGTTCCACTCCACCACACACATTCAGTTAGGTATGAAACTCCTATGAAGAGGCAATGACAGAGTTCAGTGAATTACTAGACATTCCCAAACTTCTGGAACGCACGCTGGATCCTGTGAAAAGAGGCTGAAATCATCCCGTTTTTAAATTGCTGATCTGTTAGTTACAGTTGGGTCATAACACATCATTCTGTACCAAAACTATCAGATGTTCCAGCTTGACTAACCTTCCTCACACTGCAATACCAGTATTTCTACCAGGAATGTAACTTAAAGATGAAGTGCCTCATAAATGAATTATGTTTTAAATAAAAAATCATATCTGTGTATTCCTGCATAAATGTCTCAACAGAGAAGGTTCAAAAGTGTAACAATGTAACCATTATGCTGGTGTGTGCTGTACGTCTTCATTACTCTTGTAGGGTAATCCCTACACTGTGAATAACGTTTTCTCAAGGGAAATGCTTTGAACACGATGCCATGTCAACAGCAGTCCTGTATATTTAAAAGACTGGAGTTTTGTAAGAGAGTTTGTATTGAAGTAAAACAAAGACATTGTTTTTCCTGCTTAGGTTAGTTTGTTCTGGAGGTGTTTTATCTTGGTGAAGTGAAGAGGTTTAATAAATCCATTCACTTGGCAAAGTGTTATTGCAATCTGCCTCTATTCCTCCCTGGCTATCAAACACCAGAATCAGTTGAAACTGCAGCCTTTTCCTTCCCAGAAACCACCAGAGCAACATCCTTTTCATACATGCAAAGGACCTTTGGTTTTCTTTCGTCTTGTAGTGTTGATGGAGCTTTGCTATTTAATGCAGATATTAATGATGCTGAGTAAAGACCAATCTCTATAAGAAATGTATTTACGTTTGGAGATAGTATTAAATAAAGTGGCTCCTTGTGTGGAATGAAATGGAGGAAGGTGAGGCACTGATTGGTTGTCCGATTGGCCACGTAATCAATTGTGTAATGAACCCACCTGCGAGTGGCTGCAGAAACCAAGGCTGTGTCCCAAACCGTTCCCTTGCACCCTACACCCTTCGACAAGTGTACACTTCGCGTGACGTTTTACTGACGTCACAGAGTGTGCACTTGGGTGAGCGAGGGTGCAGGGTGGAGCTAAAAGTGTTAAATGGGACGCACTTCAGCAGCATCATTCAGCGCCTTTACCGTTGACTGAGCAAGAAGCTACGCAATCTTTTGTTGTCAGATTGTAGTTTGAAGAATGGCTGATGCATATGCACTATTCCTGTTCCAAAGAACTGCGGCAAGGATTTCAGCACGTAGGAGACGTCTTCACCACGCTATTGCACTACTGAGCGAACAAGACGTATTTAGAACATTTTACATGTGTATGGTTATTTTTAAACTGAGAATTTGAAATAAAATGCAAAAACGTAATGGAAATGATAACGGTGTGCAGGCTACATAAGTTTCAAATGTCACTCCCAGCCCAGCTTCGCGGGGTTTCTTTCCCCCGTGAAGAGGACATCGTTCGCTGCACGCAGCTGGATCAGTTTTAGGGTCTTCCTCAGTCCATGTATTTCGTAATAATAATAATAATAATAATAATAATAATAATAATAATAATAAATATATTGCTCGCTTATATCCTCTCCTAGTTTTGTAGCTACCTATCTAGTTCATTAAGTAATTGATAGATAATTAATTCCCTAAATCGATATGTACTGAAAATATTTTTCGCTGTACTTTCTAATCATAATCGTGATCATAGATTTAAAAAGATTAATTTTATTATCTAAGCGACTCATTACAACATACATGTCACAAATAATTATCTTGTTAAATCTTAACAGCACCTACAATTTCCTAGCTAACTACAGTTACATTATATTTATGTGCAGCCGAGTCTGCTATATTTGCAAATCATTCCCACTTGTCTCCGCCTTTAACGCAAAGAGTTCTGGGACTTCAGCACAAAAATACTTCCGCAAAAGTCAACTGTTTTGTACACTCAGCCAAAGGGTGCAGTGAAGGGCACATAAAGACTCGTAAGGGATTGGGACAACCCTTAAGATGACAAACTTAGTACTTCCGCCCCTCAAGGGAAGGTACCAAGTGAGCAAGTGTGCGGTTTGGGACGCAGCCCAAGAGTATATCGCTGCAGAACGAAGGCTCCCACAGTGTAGCTCTCGCAGGGCAGTGCTGCGTGCGAAACTCGCAATTTAAACAGTGCTTCGTTCCCCTGCAACACCGCTAACACATGCCTATAAACAGGGTGTGGAAGGGGGACAACCCCGAACACAGGGATTAGCATGCAACTCAAGCTTGTGCGAGTGCCTGTCTTGCCCGATGAACCAGTTGTCCAGTTCGGTCATGCACTATAAATCCTGCAATGAAAACGATCCCGCATTAATATTATGTTTGGGTAGCTGGACAATTAGAATTTCAAGTAGCACTATACTATACTAATGTTTTTTTCTGTCTCGTGAATTGACACAGTTTTTAATCTTCGGTGACAATCAATAATGCTGCACTACATGGCAAAATAAACTTACAGTGAATTTACAGTACCTCGCTTTTGTGCGTGTAATATCCCCTTTTTCTGTAAGACAAACGTTGATCCATTCACAAAGCTGGACAGCACAGCAATGCATAAACCAGCTGACAACGAATTGTCCGTGCTTTCCTTCGGGTCTAAAGTCATCCTACAAGCTTTGTTATTTATTACGATTAACAGTATACAGGTAATTCACGCTATTTGGCTATTCCGCCCACTATACACCCCTGAAATAAAAGTTGTATTTTCTACAGAGTTTCATTCTTGCAATGAACACGTGAACTAACTCGTCACAATAAGAATAATGCTTCTGTGTATATATCGACACAAGCAGGAAAACTAGCTTTGCCCTGCTTTATAAAAAGTGTACTCTTTTCCATCGAGCGCCCTCTGCTGTTAGTCAATAGAACAAGCAAACGAAAAAAACACACATGATTTCATTCTCTTTTTTCTTAGCATACCAGAACATAGCAAAACACAACCTAAGATCTGATTTCTTTTCTCCCTTGAAATGTTAAAACAAACGGTATTATTTTGTTGACTGCAGTAATTAAGGCAGCATTATGTGAAGAATCTGCGTTGATCTGTTTTAGGCACACTGTAACAGCACCAGCCTAGACCTTGTATTTGACACGCACGCACGCACGCACGCACACACACATTGGTTTGTCTTTCTTATACATTATATTATTTTGTTTTGTAAATACTGTAGGAAACTTGACCCGAAGTAGCTGATCGCTTCACGTTTGCGGTTAACAGAATTAGAGTAAAATAGAAAATTTAAATAACAGATACGTAAAAATGCTCCAGTTAAAAAGACTCCAAAAAATTACAAAGTAGCTTGTTCTGAAATGAGGACGATGGCACTTCATGGGGTACCCCAGCACCCTTGTCTAGCTGGAGTACCCAATATACCCCCTGGGGTCACTGTTATGACACCATGTAAAGCGTTTTCAATAGCAGTGTCATAGTTCATGTTTTGAAATAAACACATCAACATATTATCCAAACTAAGCTGATTAGATAAGGTTCGGGGAAACTATACTGAACAAAAATGGCAAGTTTATTGTACATGTTTATGTGTTGACATCACAATTAAAGTCTCTTTTGAATGTGTATATATATATATATATATATATATATATATATATATATATATATATATATATATATATTTATAAAAGCAATACGTTTAAGTCTATTTAGTGAATAGAACCAGTAGAACATCTACTGGCAGCAGCCCAAAAAGACTGCTGCCAGTAGTTTAACACCAGGATGACGAAAGAGAAATACTTCTATTGACTTGACTTAAGACTAGAGAAAGTGAAATGGGTGGCTATGATAGGAATGTGTTGTGCATCTCCCGGCAGCAGCGGAATCAGCTGCCTTAATGCCAGTAACATCTGCTATGTGTTGGGTTCCTGAAATAAACACATACATTATCATCCCTGGCCCTTACATTCAGTGACGGCTAGTTTAAATGGGCATCGGATGCACAGGTCTCCCGTACAGTTTGCGTTTGAAACAGAAGAGGTAGCACTTAAAAGCAGAAAGCGAGTTTTCGCATGAATTACTGCAAAGCTTAATTTTCTTATGACTGTGTGCGATCGCGCTTCAAAACGTCTAAACGGAGTGATTGGGTCAGAATTTGACAAAGATTTCAAAAGTACGGGTAAATTGCGTCATTGAATTAGCAGATCTTATGTAAGTCAGAGCAGTAAGGTTTTGATGTAATTTACATGCAACATATACACTACCAGAAATTTCAAACAAACACACAATAACATAGCTTATGCTTATGCGGTTTCACTAAGGACTTACGACAAAGGTGTACCATGTAAATACTGTTGATCACGGCTCAGTCAACCAACCTTGAGGGATTGCCCCGTCCCGCCCCTTTGGACGACGAGTATGTCGTCATCGGCGACAAATGCTAAGTCGTTTGGCGAACAGGAATGTCAATCATAGTCCAAAATGGATGGCATTAGAATGCAGCAGAGCTGGTAACTAGTGAGACAGGAAAAGAATAAACCGATTTTATCAGGTGAGCATAACAGTGTTTTATAGTAAGCAGAGCGATTACAACGTTGCTAATGTCGGGTGTGCAGAGATTGCGTTTTCTGTTTGTGTCAGGGTTGTGTACAGACAGTAAGTAGGTGCTGTAGTTCGCATCAAACAAGCAGCAGTCTGTGCTGAATGCAGAATTAATATGGTGTTGGTCAATTCTGTAATAAAAAGAAACTGGTAAATAATGCGGATAAGATTCCATGTTTGTATTCCGTCTACATGGTGAGGTGCTAACGCCTTAGTTCTTGTGGACGGTTTATGCGACATCAAATATTTGACCCTGGTGGGACATTGCATTGGTTGCTAACAGTAACGTATCCACCGACATCATATGGACAAATTGAGCTAATAATATAATGTAGGCAACTGTTTTAACGAGCGTATTCTAAGAGAGGATTTGTAACGAACATATTTGCGCATATATTTAGTGGTTTTATTTGACTTGATCTAGGGGATACTAGGTGTATCTTACGTCATCTCATGGGTGTGTTGCTTTGGTCAGAAAAGGTCAAATATTTTTGCTGTAATGTAAAACAATCCGTATTGTTAGTTCAGGATTTGCGTACGACACATCCCATTGCATATAGCAGTACCAGTACTACCTTCGTTTTAACAGCGAGGTGTAGTACTGCTGTATTGTATTGTATTGTTCTGCTGTAAAATGTGCTTCGTTAATCCAGTGCTTTCAAAAGGCCCCCGAGGATTTTATTTTTTCAGAACAGATTGAAGTCCATGCTGTCTGAACCATAAGCAATGATACACCCGAAACAATATTTTTGTTTAAACGTTTAACGCATCATGTTTCAGTCTCAATTGATACTTCCCGTTGAAAAAACATTCATAACATAGGGTTACTATTGTCTAGATTAGAAAGCATGGATGATGAGAATCGTACATACGATCCAATTATTACCAGAAGCCTACAGCATGTTAATGTCTTTTTCATTTCCTCTGGCCGGGACTGGCCGCTCCTGCAGCCCGGAGAGAGAGCGCAGGGAGCCATGCCTTCTCCGCCCCTCTCCCTGAATCCCCAGGCCAGGTTTGATTCCAAGTGGTTGAAGACGGATTTACAGGTAAGAAGATGTAAACTGGGTGGGTCACCTTGTCTACAGGTCTCAATCATCAATGTCTTGTGGAGGCGTTTGCTTACTAGGCATGGATTGCACGGTGCTTTGAACTTTGGCTTTTTTTAGAAAGAAAAACATTTGAGCGGAAAAGCAGAGGTGCACATTTTTATCCTTTAAGTTTCTCTTGGCTGTAGTGAAAGTGAAAATGCATGCTTAATGTTAAGAGCACTTTACATCTGCAGTACTTGGCTACTGAGTACATTCCGGGAAGCTAGTTTCAGTGCACTAGTGCCACTCCACTGACACCCTGGCCAAAGGGAAGCACTTGCGTTGCTGGGAGAGTGCTTGCTGTGCCAGGCGGCCTTGGTTGGTTCTGTACGATACTCGAGCTGTGAATGCTATTCATAGAAGAAGAGTTTGATGCCAGGCCTCCATTTCCTGAACCGTCAGAAGTTCACAGCCCAAGTCAGCAGCTCCATGTATGCAGATGGACCTTTGCTTTGCAAAACATTTCACCCAGTATTGCTCAAGGATATGCTGTACACTGGCACGCATTAATCTGAAGGGTACATTGTGTAATGTTTGGTTGACGGTTCAACTTGGATGTGCTTGGTGTGTGTGTCTCTCTGTCTTATGCTTATTATGACATTTGAAATCATTGAAAGCAGGAAACCATATAGCCCTTTGGCTGCAGCAGTTTTCTGATTCTTTAAATGTTTCACACATTGAAGGTAGTTCAGTACAGCCTATGCAATGTGTGCACGTGTGTTTTTGTGAGGAGGGTTCATGTACTTTCAAGTAGAAATAAACAATAGCCAGGTGCTGTGTTTACTGGATTGGGGGTCTCATTCAAAACCTGTGCTAGTCTTTCTACAATTGTTTCCACATTTTGTATACAGATATAACCGATTAACATGTCCTATTGCATTTGGTTCTAACCCTCAGTTCTCTTGGTTCTAATCCTCAGTTCTCTTCATGCATATTTGGTTCTAATCCTCAGTTATCTTCACTACATAGAGCAGGGGTGTGTGGAGATTCCTCTTGGTTCTACAGGGTGTGTGTATTCTATGGCACAACTTTCAGCATATTCACAGTACCATACTCTAGATTCATATTGTAAGGGCATTTTAACTGCAGTGTGTTAGAAGTGTGTGTGCGTTGAACCATTTATATAGAGAAGATGACACAGGCACTTCATATACACAACTAAGAGGGAGAGCAAACTCATTTTAGCATCCTGATAAATTCACTGGAATTCAGTGCATTTAGCAGCTTGCTAGTGCTTTAATAACACGGTTTTATAAAGTTGAATAAAATCCACATTGAACACAAAACACATGTATTACAAACCCTACATAAACTAGCTCATGCTTCTGAGTAAATGAAATGATTGGGCTCTGTTGCCCCAGAGTAGAGGACAAAGGTTGCATCTGATTGAATTAAAGATAGCATTATTTAAGTAACCTTAACAATCACTCAGTACATTAAGCAAGTTTTTTTAATACTTCCTCTGCACTGGCAGCTCTGTTTGACTGCTGTGCTCTGTTTGCTCTGCCTCTTGCTGGATAGTGATATATGTTCCCTTGTTTCCAGCGTGCGTTCTCTCCAGGTGGCTTGTGTGAGCTGTGGAATGAGATGGTCAAAGATGGAGAAATTACCTGCAGTGGGGAAGAGTCGGCACAAGCAGGTGAACTTCGTTTTAATGTTCATGAAAATATTTCTGCGAATCCTAGTGATTTGGCCCATTTCACATTGACAACTGAGATTTCCAAAATATGCTGGACACTTCATTAACCATGCAAAACACCAGCGAGTGCACAAACAGTAATAGATTATTAAGACTTTCATTAAGAAAGACTGGGGTGTTATTCATTTAAAGAAAGGCCATTGCCGAAACCCATCTGTTCCACTTGTAGGTCCGCTTCTCTTTTTTATTCTATATAAAGAGGTTTAGGTTCTCGCATTCTGCACATCTGAGTCTGTATCATTCTGTATCTTCAGTTCAGCACACAGTGCACATGAGTACACATTTAATGCCTTCCTAAAATAACTGCTCAGGGATATAGATAGCAGCAGAGAGACTCCACTGTGGGGATCTGATTAAATCATTATGCATTATTGCCTTTTGCATGAATAGATGCACTGGCTGTGCAGCTGAATAGAGGCTGTTCGTGTCCTAGTTCATGAGAGAAGGCTGTGACAGTCAGGCTTGCAGTGTGCACATCTAACCTCGACAGCCCCCCGCACACCTCAACAGCTGCTACTGTAGCAACATCATCGCGGCTCCCTGTTTCATGTGTTCAACATTCTTTGGTTATTCCTAACCCCCTTTACACATTTTCACATTACATTTGAACATAATCTTAAACTGCTTGGTAAATTCACAAAAGGTATAAAACACATGTGAAAGAAAACAAAAGGAAGTTACACCTTAACAAAGTTTTTGACCTTTGACCGTGGGGTGAAATCTCAAAGAAAAAGGGCAGATGAGGTTTTTATTTTTTCAAAGCAAACCAAAAATATGATCTTCCTGAAATTTTGCACAGACGAGGCCAAGACCTTGACCTTTTCTTTGTAATTTTTGGGGATTTAAGTTTATTTGGGGTTTCACCCCAAGGTCAAAGGTCAAAAGTTGTTAAGGTGTAACTTCCTTTTGTTTTCTTTCAAATGTATTTTTGAATTTGCTATCCGATTTCCAATAAAATGACACCTCCCACAAGTCTGCTGCACAAACCGTTTTTGAGTAAAGGTTGGTTAACGTTAAGGGAGGGGTACCCATCGGCCACATTTTGACCACTCTATAATTTTTGACCCTATAACTGATCAGTCTAAAAATGTAAATTTGAGCTAGTCTGCTTGAAACAACCCCAAGAACCCAGTTTGGTATAAATCAGAGCTGGAAGGGTGTAACTGTTGGACGATTTGTCACAGAATGACCCGTACCAAGTTCTGCTCCTCTAGTTTTGAAGCATTGTATTATAAATGTGCCCTGTCATTCATATAACTGATGGGAAAGTTTAGTTTTTGTTCTCCACTTACACTAGTGTAAGTGGAGTCTTGCTTCTGCTGGATAACATAGCTGACACAGGGACTGTACTGTAACCATTAGATCACACTGTATGGTGATCTGTCTAAAAGACCAATCATGCCTCTCTGTCTTGGCTAAGAAAGGAGTTATTTTGTGGGATCAGTGACTATACTGTAACCCCGGCCAAGTCCTGTTTTCATTTTGCCTCTAGACGCTTACCCTTGTCAGTATTTGTCATTCCACATCATACCAGTGAACCCTCCTCCCCAGAATACACTGTCATTTAAACGGGCTTTGCTTGCCTTTCCAGAGGACAGCGGCGACTGTCCCGGCAGCCAGAAGAAGGACGAGTCAAATGACAAAGAGAAGAAGGAGGAAGAGGAGGCAGCAGCATCTGTCCATCACTCCATTATAGAGACATGGGACTGGGGCAGACAGCCAGGTATGGGAGGGTGCAGTAGCAGGAGAGCGGTCTCTCTGCCAGCAGGATTCTAGCTGCATTGCTCAGGAAAAAAAAAAAAACTTTTACTAAACATTACTTAAAATGACACACTGGAACAGTAGGACTGGGGGTAGTGCACATTCCTGAAGTCTCTTCCTCATTGTAGGGAGCATTTCTGACATGCTTTATGCCAAGGGATTTGACCAGGCTGAATGGTTATTTATTACTCTATGCTCTCGAACATCAAATTCACAAAGAGCTTGTTTTGCCCAGTGCCCTTGCTACGTTCATGTGACTTTTGAAGGTATCTCGGTGCATCAGTGACTTGCAGAGCATGGTCACATTTTTAGCATTTAGCTTCTTTAATAGACATCCAGACATATAATCTCCCCTTTTTCTTATGCCCTGTACGCTTTACTTAAATCGTCATGGTTATCTCTCATTTAGGCTGGTCCACAAATGTACACACCATTTACACAAGTATGCTGTAATGTAGAGTATTCTCAATATCAACTTTAAAAGTTTATAATGGCACAAGTGGAAAGTGTATAAAGGTTGTTTTTTATACAGATTGCCTGGACTGAAGCTTTAGCTTGGTTTCACTCTGAAATACGTGTCTTTCAAGACAGTGGATCGCATTGGTGTAGCAATGTTCCTCAGACAGTGATGTAAAGCGCTGGAGGAGAAGTTTATCTTGTGATTTTTCTTGATAAAGCACACAATCGTTGTTACTCTGGATCTGACTGGGTATTAAACTCAGCCAGTTATCACTGGTCTCCCTGATCAGTCTGATTGTTTTGGTCAGAGAAAAGGTGTTGGCAAAGTATCTGTAAAAGGTGTGTGTGTGTGTGTGTGTGTGTGTGTGTGTGTGTGTGTGTGTGTGTGTGTGTGTGTGTGTGTGTGTGTGTGTGTGTGTGTGTGTGTGTGTGTGTGTGTGGTGTGTGTGTGTGTGTGTAGTCTAAAGAAGATTCATAATAAAGCACAGGTTCCTGTACTCTGGGTGTCCTGTAGTTTTTGTATTGCTGGGTTTGTTTGGTTACCCCTGGATTCTGCTGCTGTTCCATTTTAACATTTAGCCAGATCCCTGGGATAAGAGCAGGAATTTTCAGTGACTGGCTGACATCTGGAACCTGCCTCTGTAACTCTGTCCTCGAATGGAAAATAAGTGAAGTTCTCAGGGCAGGTTGGTAATGGCTGTCCTGAACTGGAGCCAAGATGTTACATCTGGGAAGGTATTCTCTGCCGTTAAGCAAAGTTCCAGGAAGAGAAATCCACACGACTTGGCTCCAAATACATTTTGTCACCCAGTATTTATTTTGCAACCATTTGTAGCACACTGTGTGACCCTCCACGTCCAGCATGGGATAGAAATAGCTTCCTAGCAACTGAGTCGTAGGTTAAAGAAACACATGATGCCTGCCAAAAAAAATAAAATCATGTCAACAGAGAGATTTAAAGGGAGCAGATCTGTTATTGTAACAAGACGTAACTGCTGTACTTGTGTAGCGAATATCCTGGTTGTTTCGAAGATATGTTTTGTGTTTTGTACATTGTTGCTTTTGGAGAATACACTCTTAAGTATTGACAATGTCGACCCAGGGGACTTTTTCGACCTGAAAAAAGAAATAAGGACCAGGGGTCACAAATGGAGATTAGATAAAGGGGCATTCAGAACAGAATGCCCCAGTAATGTTGTTGAAGCTGACACCTGGGATCCTTCAAGAAGCTGCTTGATGAGATTCTGGGATCAATAAGCTACTAACAACCAAGCGATCAAGATGGGCCGAATGGCCTCCTCTCGTTTGTAAACTTTCTTATGTTCATGCAAGCAGCCGACTAGTAAGGTGTGGAAGGAAAACTTATTTGTTTAATTTTCACAGAACACCCAGAGTCAACGGCCCCTTTGCCCATGAATGTAATATCTTTAGTGCTGTCTAGAAAGAACATGGAACTGATGGCATTTCCATGTTATTTGAAGGCTGGCGTCTACAGTCTCGCATTGTGAAATAACTGCTGTTACCAGGGCACATGTTTAAGAGTAACTGTTCATCCATATGCCAGGGCGCTTGGTCTAAGTTAATCGGATGATTCTGGCTTTTCTGTTGTCCCCTCCATTTAGACCTACTGGTGTGCTGTTAGTAGACTGCTCAATTAGTTTGAAACCTATACCTAGGAACATGTTGGGTCCAGACAGTCCATTAAAAGACTATTTTTATACTTTGGAATGCAGTACCACAAGCAGCTCAGTTTTACAGTGTAGTGTGTGGTTATGGATAGCTTGTACAAAATGTGCCGTATCATAGGAACAGTGCTCTTAGAAACACATTACTCACATCTTGCTAGATGGGACAGATTTGCCTTTTTCAAAATCCGTCTTATTTTGCTGAGTGAAACAGTAGGTAATCATCAAAAAATTGTGTAGTCCTGTACTTCAGATGCAATGTGTAATTTTCTGCCTAATTGTGGAGTGTCACTACTTGTCTCTGAATTGATTCAGTTTGACTTCATTGACTCCTCTTTATTCGATGTGGTTGTGTCTGTGCTAGCTCGTAAAACATGTTTCTTTAACATTCATCTCGGTGAAAGACTGTGTGTTTAAATGTGATCTGTTCGAGTTGTGTGTTGACACGGGGGTATATCTGAACATGCCGCGCATTGTCCAGCCGTTTGTAGAGTGCTGGTTCCTCGTACTAGCACAGAATAGCCCTGGTGAAGATCCAGGAACACAGTGCTTTGCCTGTAGGAGTGCTTCATTGATCTCAGGCTCTTGAGTGGTTTGTTTCCAGCAGGAGGAGTGTCTGGGATGAGATTAGAAGCTGCCAGTGAAGTAGTTCTCTTGTACAGCACACACTGCAGCGTCACATGGTACACAACGCTGACATCACCACGGTTTACGAGACCTCATCAACAAGGGGGAGGGACACACTGAGCAGCTTCATTGACTGCATTCAGGGAAGAAACAGAACAATAACTTGGCTATTTTCACAAAGTTTCCTTTTGCTCCCTTACGTGGTAGGAAAGATGCAAAAGGTGCAAGCCAGGGCTGAACGCATGTTCTGTTTTTTTTTTTTTTTTTTTTTTCTGGCTTGCTTGCTGCCTCCATGTGTCATAAATTAAAATCAGACACCTTGGAGGAGAACTTGCAGTGAGGCATGGTATGGGTTTAATATGCTGTAGTAGCCTACATTGTATTGTATGTTTAAAAGGCTAATCTTCTTTTGAATGATCCTAAAGCTTCCTATACGTTTCCACTGCCCTAACTACAGAGCACACATTGTTCTCTTCATATAGTTTGGGGACCTTTGTGTCAGTGCTTTCTTTCTTTTTTTTTTATCCCTGCTAAATATAGCTCTGTCCATTTAAAATGATCTGTGATTCACTGTAGCACCCCTTTATTTTCAGGTGATCGTTTAGTCCCTGTGCACTGTGTGTTTTTTTTTTCTGTGTTGCAGAAACAGCTGTTGAACTCTTACTACTTTTTCCCCTTGTAGATGTGAGTGAGCTGAAAGACTGCTTGCTTGTACTGGTGGATGAGCAGCAGAAATTGGCTGGCCGCACTGCCAAAACCACCCTGTCAGCGGTGCGGCTGAGGCAGAGGCTGGTTATCCTGGAGCGCTATCTGATGGCACTGAGCCGCAGCGCTCGCCACGACAAGTTTAAAGCCAAATGGAAGAGTTCCGCCAGCGTGCCTTTACCTGCCGCCGACAAGAAAAGGTATTGGGCAGTAAACGAGGAGGGAATTAGAACGAACAGGGGCCGGTTTCACAAAGCACTTCCAGCTGTAAACGAGGAGGGAATTAGAACGAACAGGGGCCGGTTTCACAAAGCACTTCCAGCTGTAAACGAGGAGGGAATTGGAACAACCAGGGTGGTTTCACAAAGCACTTCCAGCTGTAAACGAGGAGGGAATTAGAACAACCAGGGACTGGTTTCACAAAGCACTTCCAGCTGTAAGCGAGGAGGGAATTAGAACGAACAGGGGTCGGTTTCACAAAGCACTTCCAGCTGTAAGCGAGGAGGGAATTAGAACGAACAGAGGCCGGTTTCACAAAGCACTTCCAGCTGTAAACAAGGAGGGAATTAGAATGACCAGGGGCCGGTTTCGCAAAGCACTTCCAGCTGTAAGCGAGGAGGGAATTAGAACGAACAGAGGCCGGTTTCACAAAGCACTTCCAGCTGTAAACGAGGAGGGAATTAGAACGAACAGAGGCCGGTTTCACAAAGCACTTCAGGTTGTAAACGAGGAGGGAATTAGAATGACCAGGGGCCGGTTTCGCAAAGCACTTCCAGCTGTAAACGAGGAGGGAATTAGAACGAACAGAGGCCGGTTTCACAAAGCACTTCCAGCACTTAGCAGGCCAGCACACACATGTGGATATGTAGTTTCACAATGGTGTGGCATGGAGTAAGTCAGATCAGCTATCCTAAGTGATTTGAACTGTGATCTTTTCTTTCAATCAGGGTTCATCTGTAGACAGGGTTTAGCAGGCTGCTACCTAGAAGTGGTTTGTAAAAACTGACCCCTAGCTAATATGTAGAACTCCAACCAGCTTGGCTGATGGAGACACTCCTAACTGTGTATAAATCATGAGATCCCGTGTGCCAGGTTTCAGTAGTGGAACCTTTAATATTTATGTGTTTTTACCTAGAATGTGTTGCACTTCAAGCAGTTCCATATATATATATATATATATATATATATATATATATATATATATATATATATATATATATATACAGTACTGTAAAAGTTTTAGGCAGGGTGAAAAATGCTGTAAAGTAAGGCCGGTTTCAAAAATAGACATGTTAATAGATTATATTTATCAATTAACTAAATGCAAAGTGAGGAACAAAAGAAAAATCTAAATCAAATCCATATTTGGTGTGACCACCCTTTGCCATCAAAACAGCATCAATTCTTCTAGGTACACTTGCACAAAGTCAGGGATTTTGTAGGCATATAGTCAGATTAAACAATTATACCAAACAGGTGCTAATGATCATCAATTCAATATGTAGGTTGAAACACAATCATTAACTGAAACAGAAACAGCTGTGTAGGAGGAATAAAACTGGGTGAGGAACAGCCAAACTCAGCTAACAAGGTGAGGTTGCTGAAGACAGTTTACTGTCAAAAGTTACACCATGGCAAGACTGAGCACAGCAACAAGACACAAAGTTATACTGCATCAGCAAGGTCTCTCCCAGGCAGAAATTTCAAGGCAGACAGGGGTTTCCAGATGTGCTGTCCAAGCTCTTTTGAAGAAGCACAAAGAAACACTTGAGGACCGTAGACGTAAGTGGTCGGCCAAGGAAACTTACTGCAGCAGATGAAAGACACATCATGCTTACTTCCCTTCACAAGGGAAGATGTCCAGCAGTGCCATCAGCTCAGAATTGGCAGAAAACAGTGGGACCCTGGTAACCCATCTACTGTCCGGGAATGGTCAGAAGTGGCCTTCATGGAAGACTTGCGGCCAAAAAGCCATACCTCCGATGTGGAAACAACAAAGCTCAACTTGCAAAAAACACAGGAACTGGGGTGCAGAAAAATGGCAGCAGGTGCTCTGGACTGATGGTCAAAATTTGAAATATTTGGCTGTAGCAGAAGGCAGTTTGGGCCAAGGGCTGGAGAGCGGTACACAAATGAGTGTCTGCAGGCAACAGTGAAACATGGTGGAGGTTCCTTGCAAGTTTGGGGCTGCATTTCTGCAAATGGAGTTGGGGATTTGGTCAGAATTAATGGTCTTCGATGCTGAGAAGTACAGGCAGATACTTATCCATCATGCACCATCAGGGAGGCATCTGATTGGCCCCAAATTTTTTTTCTGCAGCATGACAACGACCCCAAACATACAGCGAAAGTCATTAAGAACTATCTTCAGCGTAAAGAAGAACAAGGAGTCCTGAACTGATGGTATGGCCCCACAGATCCCTGATTCAATCATTGAGTCTGTTGGGATTACATGAAGAGAGAGGCAACTGAGGCTGCCTAAACCACAGAAGAACTGTGGTTAGTTCTCCAAGATGTTTGGGCCAACCTAGCCTAGTTCCTTCAAAAACTCCTACCTAGAAGAATTGATGCTGTTTTGAAGGCAAAGGGTGGTCACAAATATTGATTTGATGTAGATTTTTCTTCTGTTCAGGTTTCATTTAGTTAATTGATAAATATAATCTATTAACATGTCTATTTTTATGTGTTTTTACTTTACAGCATTTTTTCACACCTGTCTAAAACTTTTGCACAGTACTGTATATATATATATAATATGGATTTGTGAGAGGCAAGCAATACTATAAGCGAGTTTCAGACCACATTTCCCAAACTCTGTTACATATATAATATGGAAGCCATTGGCTGCCTGCAGCTGTAACATCGTTGCAACGGCATATAGTTACGAATGCCAGTTTTGAGTGTAATTCTCTGTGCAAAAGGACTTTAGTCACAGCCACATACCGGTAATCCATTGAAGTTAGATGCACGCCATGGGGGGTAGGGAATTCAGTTTGATGATTGGTTTGGAGCACATCAGCTACCTTGCTACACCTTTACATCGAGGGAGATGGGAGGATGAGTATATGAATGCTGACGGGGCTTCTCTTGCCTGATTGCAGTGCCCGCCCGGTTGGAAAGGGTGTAGAGGGGCTGGCCAGAGTGGGGTCCAGAGCAGCACTTTCCTTTGCATTCGCATTCCTTCGGAGAGCATGGAGGTCAGGTAAGCTGCTTTCACTCAGATTCCACTCACCACTGACCTCGTTGCATACAGAGTTTTGAGAGGAACTGAGAGGCTTTTGATGCCATGATAACTGCACTCACTTATTTCTATTTAAGTCTGTTAATGTGTTTGTGATGTAATTTAATACATAGTTATTTATCTAGCAATCAGCTATTCCTTTCTATTTAAACCTTTAGGCATCACAGTCTGTTTACCCATTTATTTTCCTTTATTCTGTATTGTACATTATCTAATTTTATTTCTAATGTTTTAAAATATTCAAATCGGTCACCAGAAATGATTTTGAAAGAGAAAAATAATGTATTTGTGGCGTGGTAAAAGAGCCCCAGAATGTGCATTCAGATCACAGAGGGAAGTCATGCAGGAGACAGCAGGGCCGAGGGAATGCTTTGCACAAACTGCTTTCAGGAAGATTCAGGTCAGAGCCGGAGCATGTGGCTGTGGCGTGATCCAGCTGTGGACCCCTATTCACATGAGTTATTTAAAGAAAGTCTTTCTGGTTTATTTGTGAAGGAATAGGGCACAGTAATCCATTAACACTCCATGACAATGTGGTGAGACTTGTCCATTGCAATGTGTTAAGAAGGGGGTTTGTTAATATTGTTAAACTTGTGTGTAATGAGAAGGGTTTTCTTAATGAATGCAGGCTGTACATAAGTAAAGCTGTTCACACACTGGGCACGATGAACTTGGTGAAACAAGGGTGCACTCTGTGCTTCATGTTTTTAGTGGTTGTGAATGTAATAAGGCTGCATTGCTGCCAGTTGTGACCTTGTATCTCTTGGTTTTGTTATGTGGAATAATGGACTGCTGTTGAAAAGCATTAAACTTGCGCTTGCCTCTGGTGGTCAGGTGAGGATGCAGACCTGTGCAGTGAGTTGCTGCAGGAGTCTCTGGATGCCCTTCGTGCTCTCCCCGAGGCGTCTCTGTTCGATGAGGGAACAGTGTCTTCTGTGTGGCTGGAGGTGGTGGAGAGAGCAACCAAATTCCTAAGGTCAGTGGTACAGATTGCAAGACTGATGGGGGCTACAGCTGCCAATATGCAGCAGAGAAGATGAAACGCATGCCCCCTTGTGAACAAGGTGTCCAGCATGATGAATGCATGTGTTTCTGTTGTGTAGGTGAAGGTATCCGACCTACTTATCTACAGTGACTAATGGTCCAGGGTTAGACGTTATTGCATTTGGGCGTCTTTCCTGATGTTTGTGATTGCAAAGGACTTGGGTCTATAGGAAAAGAAACTCCATTAGCTGTTTGGGAAGTCAAAAGCTGTAATTCTTGAAGATTAACCCCAGTATTTAAAATTGCGTAATGAAAACTGATTATGTATCTGTTTTAAGCAGCGATGTTCATGGAGCTTCAAGTACCAAAGGGGCAGGAAACATTCCACTCCAGGACCAGCACTTAGCACTAGCAATCCTGCTGGAGCTGTCCGTACAGAGGGGGACGCTAAGGTACTGGAGAAAGGCTTTTTAAAATGACTACACTGATAATGACTTTGTCCCAACTCTCTCAGCAGCTGTTCCAACATGACTGTCATCGAGGAAAGGAGATTTAGAAAAATATACAGGCTGCCTATAATGAACCTCAGCTGGGTGGTTAATAAAACCCTGAAATACGGGATAGACATCCTCGTACCCATCTGGAAGAACGTGCCTGTCACACTTTAGATGTGTGTTTGTATCTATAGACATGCTTATCCAATTGTGATGAAGATTGGTACAGCATTCTTTAGCACAAGTTTTACTTGCATTTATTTATTTATTTATTTATTGATTGCATTTATATAGCACTTTATATACAAAAGTATCGCAAAGCACTGTACAGTACATAGCGGAAAAAAAAAGAACAAACCACAATACATTTGTATAGCATGTCACACATACAACTGCCACAGTCACTATACACAATAATACAAAAGCAGCAATTTTAAAGTTACATTAAAACTCACTAAGATAAGAGAGCCGTTTTATAAAAGTGTGTTTTTAGTCTTGACTTGAAAACTGTAACGGTCCCAGCTTCCCTGACAAACGAAGGCAGAGCATTTCCTAATTTAGGAGCTCTTCAAGAAAAAGCCCTGCCTCCTCCCAAGAACTTATTGTTTTTTATATACAATTGCAAAGTACCTCCTTTTACAGCTGGTCCTGTACACTGCTGTTTGCTATGATTATTTCAAAAGCGTTCCAATTTTAAAGTTAAATTAAAAACTGTTTCACTAATTGACAGTAGGTTGCTGACAGTTTTATAAAAGTGTCAACTCTTTTAGTCTTGACTTGAAAACTCTCTCTGTGTCTCTCTCTGTGTCTCTCTCTCTTGCAGTCAGCTGCTGTCTGCAGTCTTGTTGCTGCTGCAGCTGTGGGACAGTGGATCCAGGGAGACCGACAATGAACGATCTGCCCGGGGCACCAGCGCTCCTCTCCTGCCCCTCTTGCAGAGGTTTCAGAACATACACTGCTGCAAAGACTCCCCCAACACCGAGGAGGAGCTGCAGGTTTGTAGCTCATTAGGAATCCTACTGCACTGTGGAACAGGCGGTGGCTGGCTCAGATCCTGCTTGCAGCGTCCCCATCATACAATATGCATGGAAAACGGGAGAGCTGCGGTGTCTTTGTCATTAGGACTGTGTTCCTATCGCCCTCCTTGTTATAATGTGATTGACACTGGTTCTTTCCCTGCGATTTCTTGTTCTTCCTCAGATCCTGACGTCACCCCTGAGCCCAAATGAGAGCTTTCTCCGGTACCTGACTTTACCCCAGGACAATGACTTGGCTATAGACCTGCGTCAGACCGCAGTGGTAGTCATGGCTCACCTCGATCGCCTGGCAGCACCCTGCATCCCACCTCAGTGCAGCTCTCCAACGTCACACAAGGTAAAGAAATAAGCATGCTTCACCTGTCCAGGCTATTGCTACGCAACAACACATGTCCACTAAAAGCAGTTTTAATATAAAAACTGCTTTAAAAATGGTAAAAGAACTAAATAAATAGCGCCCCTATCTCGCTGTGCTTTTCTTTCTTCCGCTCTCTGCCCTGTAGGAGTTTGGGATATGACAGGTATTCTATTAACGCGGCATGCAAAATAAAATAAAAAAAAGCTTGGCGTTGATTTTGCTATGCAGCTTTCCACATACTATGCCTAGGTTGGTTTTGGTGAATTTGAGTCCCTGTTGTAATTGACAAACTTGCATATAACCCATTTAAACGGGCATTTAAAAAAGCATTTGCAATAAATAAGCATTTGTCATTCCCCAGTGCTATTTTTCATAAAGTCTACATGACATGAAAAAAGGTAACTTCCACCCTTGCAGTGCTTGTCAAAGTCCTACATGCCTGTGTCTCCGTGTTAGAGTAAATGTGCTTTGATGGAAGTTGCTGTACAGGTACTGTAAGTAATTGGGTACAGTATAGAGGGCTATTGGTCATCCAGTAGCATTACCTCGAGAGTGTAGTGTAACTCATATGGTCAGGAGCTCACTGGTTTGAATCCTGCACATGCTGAGTTGCTGATCATGGAGAGGGAAAAAAGGTTGGTGATTTTAAATTCATTTCAGCACCCCAACTGGGCAGACATGTAACCCAGAGAGAAAGCCTAGGCTGGGCCATTGCCCAAGGATCTATGAATCCAGGCAGATTTGAAGGATTGAGGATTGGCTTGAACATGCATGTGTTGCAGTGGTTTCCATGGGTTAAAAAAAAAAAAAGTATTTTAGATTCCTTCCAGGCTGTGTCGGCAGACATGTATAAGAGAGAAAGCTTGAGCTACACGTGCTGCCTCTATAAACAGGCAGCACATTTTCTTGTTGGGATGTGTTGTGGTTGTGTCTGGTTAATGCACCGCATGGCTTTTTCAGGGCTCCTTGCAGGAGGTGATCGCTTGGGGCATGGTGGGGTGGAAACCCCATGTCAATGTCAGCGGTCCTGTCCAATGTAAAGCTCTAGCAAACCTGGGAGTTACCCAGATCGTCTGTTCCGAGAAAGGCTTCCTCATCTTATCGAGGAATGGAGGAGTCTATACTCAAAACTACAAGAGCGATTCCTTGGTGAGTATCTTGTATTTAACCTTTAATTGTGTGCTTTGTTACTTTGCCATTTCCGCCCTGATTGTAATGTCATCCCGATGCTGTTAAGTTAGCCTTTACCTTTGGATCTATGCTTGTTCAAGGCACCAGTGTTGGTTCAGGGTCTTGCTTCAAAGAAGATCCTGAGAATCGCAGCCCACCCCGATGGGCAGCACTACCTGGCTTTGTCGTCTGCTGGAGAGGTCTTCTCTTGGGGCTGTGGAGATGGAGGTCGGCTAGGACATGGAGATACCACGTACGTACCATTCGGGTTTCTCCAGAATCGTTTAGCTCTCTACTGCCTGGCTTTTTTATTTTCAGTGCCAACCTGTGGAACAGACCTTATGTTAAAGAAGTGGCCCTTACATGTTGCTATAACAATATTTGTCATCACAGGTCTTGTTTAACTGTTAATATTTTTGCTTTTCCAGAGGTTTTTCCTTTTTTTTTTCATTGCAGTACCCATTTATCCTGCTGCACCAAAGTAAAGCTTAGGAATGTATGTTGAGTACATCTTTGATAGTAATGTTCTGAAAATAAGAAGACAAGCAGCAGACTTTTACTTTTGCAATTCATACAAATTGATGTAAATTTACTTAAAATTCAGGCCCTTAGTTTGTGGCAAACCAGACTCCTTGTTGGATAAGACAGTTCTGTCATTTATCAGTTATTATTTGCCTGCTGTTTTGAGCTGTGATGGTTGTCGGCTCTGATTCCTCTTTTTCTGCAGGTACTTGGAAGAGCCGACAGTGATCGCTGCTTTTTCTGGAAAACAGAGTGGAAAGCAAGTAGTTCACATTGCATGTGGGAGTACCTACAGTGCTGCTATTACTGTGGATGGAGAGCTGTACACCTGGGGGAGAGGGAACTACGGCAGACTGGGACACGGTACTGTCAGCAGGCTTCATACAAAACACCTTAACAGCATGTTGTTATGACTCTCACCTGCCAGCTTACATGGATAGCTTGAAAAACGAAATGTTTGGAAATCTATACATAGATATTTGAAGAAAACGCAGATGATTTTTTTGACAGCATGTCTTGTTCCATCAGACTCTTCTACACAATAAAGCATGTGTTTTTCACGGAGCACTTTCATATTGTCCTTGATAAATCAGGCTCAAGGTATCTTATTACATGAAATAGCTAGGACAGTGATTCTGTAACATACAGCTTTTGTAATGTTTGTTATACAGTCCAGTGAAATTAGCAGCCCTTTAAGTTAACAGTATGTATGGACCCAGAACTAATTCACTTGCTTATAAAAGGGGTCTACAGTATTCACAAATCCAGTAATGTCTCTGTTCACCTTAGGTTTATAAGGTGTTCTAGTTCTGAAATACTATTCTAGAACCGATGGGGCACTCCATCTGTAACTAAACCGATATCACTGTTCTAAAAGAAACTTGGGGCTTGATTTCTGCTCCACTGGGATCAGTGACAGGTAGCATGGTGTAATCGACCTAGCTATTCCTAGCATGCTCTCTGAAGAAGTTGTAGCTAATTACTAAAATAGTGAGTTTCCAGTTTATCAGTTACTTTTCTTCTTCGTTTTTTCTATATCTATCTCCCAGCGTGAAAGCTGTCTGTCTGTCTTCTGTGTACCCAGGTTCCAGTGAAGACCAGACCACACCCATGCTTGTAACAGGGCTGAAAGGACTGAAAGTCATTGATGTATCTTGTGGAAGCGGGGATGCTCAGACGCTGGCAGTGAGCGACAATGGTAAGGTTTCCATTAGACAGTAAGGACAGACTTTGAAGTCTTGTTACTGTGGTTTCTATCTTTGGTGCTAGGGGATGAGATTGAGTCTTTTCAGTTAGATCCATGTGCTGGAGCTGTGTCTGCTCATCACTGAGCTATTGTTCAGAGTTTGTAAAAATCCTGAAGAATGCAGCTTTGTTGTCAGCTTGGATACATTTGATAGATGCTACACTTCTTTACGTCAATAGTCTGTTAATACGATTTGCACTATTTCTGACAGTTAGTGTTGTTGGAGTCGATGCACTTGTTTCTGTGTTGTTGGAGTCGATGCACTTGTTTCTGTGTTGTTGGAGTCGATGCACTTGTTTCTGTGTTGGAGTCGATGCACTTGTTTCTGTGTTGTTGGAGTCGATGCACTTGTTTCTGTGTTGTTGGAGTCGATGCACTTGTTTCTGTGTGTTGAGTGCACTTGATGCACTTGTGTTGTTGTAGTCGATGCACTTGTTTCTGTGTTGTTGGAGTCGATGCACTTGTTTCTGTGTTGTTGGAGTCGATGCACTTGTTTCTGTGTTGTTGGAGTCGATGCACTTGTTTCTGTGTTGGAGTCGATGCACTTGTTTCTGTGGTGTTGGAGTCGATGCACTTGTTTCTGTGTTGTTGGAGTCGATGCACTTGTTTCTGTGTTGGAGTCGATGCACTTGTTTCTGTGTTGATACCTCTTTATTATTACTGATTTTTTTTTTTTTCTCTTTTCATTCAGGTCAGGTGTGGTCTTGGGGAGATGGAGACTATGGAAAGTTAGGAAGAGGAGGGAGCGATGGGTGTAAAACACCAAAGTTAGTGGAAAAGTTACAAGACTTGGACATTGTGAAAGTCTGTTGTGGGAGTCAGTTCTCTGTCGCTTTAACGAAATACGGACAGGTTTATACTTGGGGCAAAGGGGATAACCAGCGCCTTGGCCATGGAACAGAGGAGCATGTCCGATACCCAAAGTTACTGGACAGTTTGCAAGGTGGGTCGATGCTATTTTACACTGCTATCCAGAACAAGAAGATTGTCAGTTTAATCTAAAATATTTTCTGAGAGGAATGTTTTGTAACAGTATATAATATTGCAGATTCTGTCTCTTGTGTTGGCTTGATAACTCACAAAACAGCTGATTGTTCTGTTTTTATATAAGGCTTTTTTTGCTCACTGTAGCAATACCCTTGAACAATTACTGTGAGTGATGTTTCTCTGTTCCACTGCGGTCTTGTCAGAAGGAGGAAGCTCAACTTTGAGCTCTTTTTAAAATGTAAAGTACAGTAGTCATTCACTGTAATAAACAAGTGTGAGCTTCTATGAAGTGACCCCGCTGCCCTGTGCCCATCATGAAGTGACCCTCCCCTGCCCTGTGCCCATCATGAAGTGACCCCGCTGCACTGTGCACATCTGTGTTTCTTTATGGGCAGTGATGAGTTCAGGCCAGCTGGTCCTGATTTATCTGCAGTAGTTCTCTTGTTCACTTTACATGAATGATTTAGGACTGCAGCAAATACCCAAAATTGACAAAACAGCGATGTTAGTAACATACACCCCCCCACCCTGGAGGAGTTGTATTGGGTATAAACCTCTAAGCATTAAGCCTGGGTTTGTACTTCACTTAATGTCATTAACTCTCCACTACCAATCAAGGTAGTCCAGAGAGACCAGAACAAAACAAAACAAGAACTGTCTCTGCTTCATTTCCAGTTGTGTCCTCTGTCCTGGGGTTCCACCAGAAACCTGTTTTCCAGGGTTTGTGTTCCTGGAAATATAATCAGTTAATTTTGTGTGTTGAAATGTGCTTCCTTTTTCATTTGAAACAGGCAAGAAGGTGATTGATATTACAGTGGGATCTACCCATTGCTTAGCCCTTACTGATGATGGGGAAGTGCATAGCTGGGGAAGCAATGACCAGTGCCAGCATTTTGACACCCTGTGCTTAAACAAAAAGGAACCGTCCGCTCTGCCAGGGCTGAATTCCAAACACATTGTTGGAATATCCTGCGGCCCTGCACAGGTAGGTGAATGTCACTCCAGGATTCTTTACGTGTCTTTCCTTGTATTCCCCGTCCTTTCAGTGTACAGACAAACGTGTGCGCTGTAGATCAATAACACCGCGACAGTAGACCATGGTTAGAGGATGGTGTGGCTGGGATGCAGCATCCTTCAGGGAGTCATCATTGCTACATTTGCAGAACAGATTCAGCTTGTTGCTATTTTTTCTGTGGAAAACAAGTTCCCCACTGCGTTAATAAGGAAATCAGTTGCTTGTTAATATTATTATGAGTATTCAACCAGTTTAGCCAGTAACTGTCTTTAGTTGTTGATCTGTATGTTACAGAGTTTTGCTATTATTCTGTACCCCGGCCCTGTACATGACGGATGGAGACTCTGACCGTCGATTTGCATGTTTCAGAGTTTTGCCTGGTCCTCCAGTTCCGAGTGGTCGGTCGGTCTGCGGGTGCCGTTTGTCGTGGATGTGTGCCCCATGACCTTTGAACAGCTGGACTTGCTGCTTCGGCAGGTGAGCGAGGGTCTGGACGGCAGCTCGGACTGGCCCCCGCCTCAGGAGAAGGAATGCATGGTGGTAGCAGCACTGAACCTACTGAGGCTGCAGGTACACTTCTCATAAAGACTGTACTAACAAGCAGTCGGAGAGCAATACATAACACAGTATATTAATCATCCTTTGAGCAGTGTTGTTATTACCTTTTTATATATTTATTTTTTTTACCTTTGCCTTCACCTCTTACATAAGGGTACATTAGCTAGTCCAAGAGTGGTGATAATCGGGGGCTGTGTCTTTCCCTGTTGCAGCTTCATGCCGCTATCAGTAACCAGGTAGACCCCGAAGTCCTTGGTTTGGGGTTAGGCAGTGTGTTACTGAACAGCCTGAAACAGACCGTGGTGACGTTAGCAAGCAACGCTGGGGTCCTTGGCACAGTGCAGTCTGCAGCCCAGGCAGTGCTACAGAGCGGCTGGTCAGTGCTGCTCCCCACAGCTGAGGAGAGAGCGAGAGCACTGTCTGCTCTTCTACCCAACGCAGGTAAGGGGCTGTTACATTCTACTGAGCAAGACTTGCAATCCCAGCGGGATTCGTTTACTAACTTCTCTCTGCTATAGAAGATCATTTCCATTCATGCAGGTTTGTGAATCCCAATGCATTCTCTTAAGTTTCAGGCAATGAAATGAGTGTCAGCGCTGGCCGGCGGTTTATGATTGATCTCTTGGTGAGCAGTCTGATGGCAGACGGAGGCTTGGAATCTGCACTGAATGCTGCAATTACAGCAGAAATTCAGGTGAGTTCTGTCTTTCATCTGTTCAATGCATAGCGCTTTAGGGTTCTCATTTTTTCAGTTTCTTTATGATTTGGAGTTGTATTGTTTTCTGGAGCCTCTTAAAAGATTGTTAACCAAGGTTAGAACATACTACTTGTCACACACAAAGTATCCACAGACATTCTGTTTCCTTTGATTTCCAATGGCTGTTTGGAAAGAACAAAGTTTTCATGCATTGGAGTGTGTGTGTGTGTTTGTTTTTCTGTACTTGTTGACCTTGTGTTTTTGTTTCAAGGACATTGAAGCTAAGAAGGAAGCTCAGAAAGAAAAGGAAATAGATGAGCAGGAAGCCAATGCATCAACGCTTCATCGAAGCAGAACTCCTCTTGATAAGGATCTCATAAACACAGGGATCTACGAGTCTGCGGGGAAGCAGAGCCTACCACTGGTGCAACTTGTCCAGCAATTACTAAGGTACGAAACACAGCTTTTGAGAATAGGAGTAGGACAGCTCAGAACAGCAGATTTTACTTTTAAAACCAAATCGTTGCAAAATGAGACTTTTAATATTGTGGTTAGCCTTGAAAGATTAATTTAGTACAATCTGATTTTTTTCCTCTAACCAAAGAGCTGTTTTTGAGGGGGTAAATATCATTGAGCTCTTTCAGCAATGCAGACCTGTATTCGGGGCTAGGAAAGATAACCCCAGTCAGAACAGCAGACTAACTCATCTGTCGAACATATTCATATGTGTTTCACTTACAGCAATTGAATGAGCTGTTCTTGTGTATTCTTTCTTTTAAAGTTACTTGGTGTTCATGTAATTTAATTTAATACACCAGGCGTAGGGTACACAGTAAGTTGCAGGAAAAGTGTTTTAAAACATCAAATGCTTTTTAAATGAAGATGGAGAGTTGTTTACAATTGTTGTTTTTTTGTGTGTAATGAATCTGAGCCTTTGAACTCTGGTGTGACTGACTGTGCTCGTCGTCCTCGGTTAGGAATATCACCTCTCAGACGATCGCCCGATTGAAAGATGTGGCGCGGCGCATTTCCAGCTGCCTGGATGCTGAACAATTCAGCAAAGAGAGGTCTGCGTCCCTGGACCTGCTTCTGAGGTTCCAGCGGCTCCTGGTCAGTAAGCTCTATTCTGGCATGAATGGGCCGCAACTGACAAACGGATACAGTGAGTATCACAAGTTAACATGCATACGGAACTGTTAACAGGCTTTGGGAATAGACACATTTTTCTTTTATATTGATTCATTATAAAAGAACGCTATAGAAGAAAAATAATGCGGCAAATCGTCAACGGGCTAATACGAACTGTTTCCTTCATTAGTGCAATGTAAAAGTTTCAACGCAAGTCAAAATACTAATGCAAAAATGTACAGCTTTTGACAGTCTTGCATTGATTTTTATACTTTTTCATTAATTCATTCATTTATATTTTGATATGTTGAACACATTACTGTACTTTAATAATTAAAGTTCAATATTGTTAAATGTAGATTTACAACAGGCTACTAGTTTTATTTTAAAACAAGTAAGACTGAATGAATGAATTTTTTCCTCATTTTACTTGTAGGCCCTGAGCTTTTGGGAGTGGGCTCCTTGCTGAAGAAGTATATTGCACTTCTGTGCACGCACATTGGAGACATATTGCCTGTGGCCACCAGCATTGCCTTCACCAGTCACAGGCATTTTGCAGAGGTGTCCCGCATTATAGAGGGAGATCTGACAGGTAAGAACTAATAAGACTGGGTTTGTTTGATCTCTGTACTATTTCTGTGTGTCTGTCATTCATATTGGGATGGGGAGATACTGTCTAACTTAGCCACCAGTGGACATCGGTCCACATCACATAACCACTGTACAATTTGACTCAATTGGGTATCTCTGCTTGAGGGAGTCCTGGATCTGAATTGCAAGGCGTGTGTCCAGGTCAGGAGTGAGATGCACCCGCAGAGCTCCGAGAGAGGCATATCCTGTCATTGAACTCACTGTGACCAGTGCCATAGTCCTTCCATGAGCACTGAATTCACAGGATTGAAAGGCAAGCCTCATGCACGTGGTGAATAATAGCTGGTGCATTGGCCTGCTTGTGTTCACTCTGTACCCTACAGAGTACACAGACACGCTCTCATAGAAATGTTACTGCTGATCCTGCAGGGGTGCTGCTTCCTGAGCTGGTGGTGAGCACAGTGCTGCTGCTCACTAAGAACGCAGGGCTGATGCAGGAGACTGGAGCCATCCCCTTACTGGCAGGCCTGCTGGAGCCCCTGGACAGATTCAATCACCTGGCTCCGGGGAGAGAGAGAGACGACAACGAAGACCTGGCCTGGCCGGGGATTATGGGTACGTCTCGGTTTCACACAGTCATGTGATCTAGTGGTACAGCAGTTAAAGCTTTTATTGCATTATTCAGGCAAACTTGTAATCTTCTTGGATACTATGGGGTCAGTTCCTGTTTTTTTTTTATTCCAATCCTTTTTGAAAATCACTTTCCAGTTCTTTCAAAGGAATTTATATTTTGGAGACAGTATTGTTGGGATTGTTCAGCTGCTTTCATTGACTAACGGCGACTTCAGTGTCAGTCGTGTTGCCTCTGTGAGAAGCTCATTAACAGAATACGACTCATTGCAATTCTGATCAATGATGTGTTGGAATTGATTAAAAGGGAATGCAATATTGGAATTGGAAATTTATTTTAAAAATTGCAATTAAAAAAACAGGAATTACCCTCAACCCTGCTGGTGATATTGGAAGAGTTATTGCATACAGCTCTCCGGCTTTCCAAGAATGTAACTACGTATTGATCTGCTGCGGCAGGCTCGTTCTTCACAGGACAGAGCTCGAGGAATAACGAGGAAGTGTCGTTAATCCGCAAAGCGGACTTGGAAAACCACAACAAGGACGGGGGCTTCTGGACAGTGATTGACGGCAAGGTGTACGATATTAAAGACTTCCAGGCGCAGTCCTTGACTGGGAACAGCGTTCTGGGTAAGCGTCTGATGAAATACACATGTGCAATATCTTCCTACTGCTAGCATTGCTTCATAGTAAAGAGGGGATGTGAATCGGAGTCCAGAGTAATCGATGAGAGGGGAGGAAAGTCATGCAACTTTTTGTTTTGTTGATGCATGACACTGCTGCAGTGTATGAGAATAAAACACTCTGTGGCCAGTAAGTAAAGTGAACCTGTAGGCTTTGTATATTTGCAGGTCATATAACCCAGGCAAAATATACCAGTTACCTTGCTGATATTTGGTATTAGTTGCTGTTGGACATTCAGCATCTCAAACCTTTTGCTTAACATACTTTTTGTTCATTGTATTTACAGCCCAGTTTGCAGGAGAGGACCCTGTTGTTGCCTTAGAAGCTGCCCTCCAGTTTGAAGACACCAGGGCCTCCATGCAGGCTTTTTGTGTTGGCCAGTACATGGAGGCAAGTGGGCCCCTGATCTATTGACCTGTGTGGTGGATATTCCAGTTCTATTGACTTATGTGGTGGATATTCCAGTTCTGTTTGACCTGTGTGATGGATATTGCAGTTCTATTGACCTGTGTGGTGGATATTCCAGTTCTGTTGACCGGTGTGGTGGATATTCCAGTTCTGTTGACCGGTGTGGTGGATATTCCAGTTCTGTTTGACCTGTGTGGTGGATATTGCAGTTCTATTGACCTGTGTGGTGGATATTCCAGTTCTATTGACCTGTGTGGTGGATATTCCAGGACACTTCTGTCAGTACTGAAAAACTGAAGACATCCCAATACTAAGCAACCTTACACTAAAATACAGCAGCTTTGAAGTCAAACTTACTCTGCTGAGAAACCATGCAGGCAGGGGCAGATCTCAATCCTGCCGTCGTTTAATTCACTAACGTTGAAAAGGACCCTTTCCGGTGTTTTCTAGCAGATAACTATTTCTATAGTTGGGCGGAGTTGTTTATCCCATGAATGCAATATCTGACAAATACAAATAATAAAAACACAAGCAGCAATATTCTGTGGTTACTGCCAGTTTTCTGCTGGCTGTCTTGAATCTGTTGATGGAATATTTAAATAGAAGGGGCACCTGATAGAACAGCGTTGTGTCGGATGCCATGTAGTACTGCATATTCAATTGGTCTGTTTGTTTGCTTTTCATTTACTGCAGCCTAACCAGGAGACGGTCAACACTCCTGACCTGGGAAGCCTGTCCTCTCCTCTGATGGACACAGAGAGAAACCTGGCCCTTCTGCTGGGGTTACATGCATCTTACCTAGCAATGAGCACACCGCTGTCTGCCATGGAGATAGAATGTGCCAGTAAGTGTCTGCAGGGTCCCTTGAACTGAGCCAGCCAGTAAACCCACAAAGAATGTTGTGTTTTCAGTACAAATAAAAAGGACTGCGGCCTCCTTGAATAAACGGCCGTACTCCCTTTAGTTACTGGTTATTTGTTTATTTAGCAGACGCCTTTATCCAAGATGACTTGGAGACTAGGGTATGTGAACTATGCATTGGCTGCCGAGTCACTTACAACAACGTCTCGCCCGAATGACGGAGCACAAGGAGGTTAAGTGACTTGCTCAGGGTCACTTTTTAGCTGTTTTTTTTAACTACGCGTAGCGCAGATGGAAATAAGACTCCTATTGCATAGCAGTTTCACCCATTCCAGATTTTAATACGAGCTTGATTAGCCATTGTGTGTAGAGGTAGCAAGCTCAGGTGTGTCAAACTGCTTTGGATTGGATCAAACTGCTGTGCAACGGGATCCTTATCGCCATCCCTACGTATTATTATTATTATTATTATTATTATTATTATTATTATTATTATTTATTTCTTAGCAGACGCCCTTATCCAGGGCGACTTATAGTCGTAAACAAAAATACATTTCAAGAATCACAGTACAAGTAATAATACAATTAATAATACAATTAATACAATTAAGAGCAAGATAAATAGGCCATCTGTAGATACGTAGGCCATCTGTAGTCCATTAAATAGACACGTTCAAATTTAAACAAATTGTTTTGTGTGAGCCCTAATCCTGCATGCTCCGTTTGTTTTGACAGAGTGGCTTCAGTCTTCCATTTTCTCTGGAGGGCTGCAGACCAGCCAGATCCATTACAACTACAACGAAGAAAAGGATGAAGACCACTGCAGCTCACTGGGCTCCACCACCCCCGACAAATCCAAACTGTACTCCCGTCGCCTCACCCTGAGCGACCACTCCCAGCCCTTTCTGCAAGCCATCGCTGATAACAACATACAGGATCACACCGTCAAGGTGCATTTCCTGTCCCTTCCATTGACTTTCCTGTCTTCATTCAACCGCTAAAATCCCAGCAATGGAAACAGTTCTGCTTCAGCCCTTCTAATGATGCTTTTCTGTCACAATATTCATCATGGATTGATAATCTTACAACCGTGAACTAACACACAACACCAAACCCACTGCCAAAAACGCAGCCCTTGATACTTTAAACACTTATCCGCTGAATCACATGTATATATTTTAGGCCAGCAGTATTAAGATCTGACACAGTTTAGATGACGCCGTTCTTCCATGATAAATAAAGTAACCCCCCTTTTTTTTATATGTTTATTTTGCAGGATTTTCTCTGTCAGATTGAGCGCTGTTGCAAACAGTACCACCTCATCACACCCATCATCTTCCCCCTCGAGCACCCTGTGGAGGAAGTGGGCCGGCTGCTGCTCTGCTGTCTTCTCAAGCATCAGGATTTAGGTGAATCATTTCCTCGCTTCTTCTCAGCAGCCCAACAGCAGCCCCTTGTCTTGCGCTGGACCATCTCGCTTTTACTCGGGTGAAGCCGCTACTGCACTATAAACCCACGTGTGGAATTCCCCAGGACTCTGAGACTTGAGTTGAAGTCCTTTAAAATCATAAATGGTGTAGAAAAAGTTAACTCAAGACACTACTTTAAATTGAGCACTGAGAGAACACGAGGGTATAAATGGAAGCTGAGTAAAAGTAAGTTTAGAACAGAAGGTAGGAAGCACTTTTTTGACTTTGAGTTATAAATGCATGGAATAGCCTACCAGGTGAATTAGTAGGATCCAAGACTAGATTCTGTGCTAACAAGGGACAAGCCTTGATGGGCCCAATGGTCTCTTTTCTCTTTCACAAACTTTTCTCATGTTCTTGTGAGATACCCTGGCCCTAATACCTGCTGCACAGCATGTGGATTTACAGTGTGGTGGCAGGAGGAACTGGCTTCACTAAAGTCAAAGTAAAGTTTGGAAAACAAAATGGGAAGGGACTTTAAAGACTTGGATATTTACCATTTTAATATTGATTGAAACATTTAATAAGAATAAGTTTAGTATGCGTCCCGAGACCAGTAGGAAACTATGGGCCCTATTTATCAATAATATATTATTTTGCCTCCCCTTTGCTGCTGTGAGAGTAGTAACATCGTATTAATGCACGCTGGTTGCAGTGGCATGTATTAAAAATGCAGCAGTGTGGAGTGGTGGTTAGGGCTCCGGAGGGTCATGGGTTCAATCCCTGGTGGGAGACACTGTTGCTGTACCCTTGAGCAAGGTACTTTACCTAGATTGCTCCAGTAAAAACCCAACTGTATAAATGGGTAATTGTATGTAAAAATAATGTGATCTCTTGTAACAATTGTAAGTTGCCCTGGATAAGGATGTCTGCTAAGAAATAAATAAATAATTAGACTGCACATCTGTCAATATTGAGCTGAGTGGACCTGCCATTGTCACCTGAACGTTGCACTGGGCCACTCATAAATGGTGTTATTAGGTACTCCTGTTGTCATTTTGTTTGTATTGTGTACTTATAAAAACTATGCAGAAGGGTCAATATGCAGCAACCCCCACTTGATGTGTGAGGTGCAGTTTGCCCTCCCTTTGTCTCTTTTAAAGAGAGTGATTGAGGTGCTGTTCCCTTGGGCCTGGGTGTCTAACCAGCTTTGTACGTGTTGTAATGCAGGTCCCGTGGCTCTGTCACTCATCAATCAGAGCGCTCTGGGGGTGGAGCAAGGAAAGCAAAGGACGCTACCCAAGTCTGTTACCAATGTGTGCCGCATGGTTTACCAGGCAAAGTGCTCCTTAATTAAGGTAAAACGCCTTTATCTATTAATACCACCCCTCAACCAAGGACTGCCAACTTACTTGTAAATTAAAATAATGATATAATAATGTTTAGCTCAATTATGGTTAGCTCATGATTGAAATGGTCTTTTCTAGTTTTCTATATGCAGGTATTGTACGTGTGATTAGCTCATAATTGAAATGGTCTTTTCTAGTTTTCTATATGTAGTTATTGTACATGTGATTAGCTCATGATTGAAATGGTCTTTTCTAGTTTTCTATATGCAGGTATTGTACGTGTGTGTTTTGCTTTGTTTTCTAGATGCAGGTATTGTACGTGTGTATTTTGCTTTGTTTTCTAGATGCAGGTATTGTACGTGTGTGTTTTGCTTTGTTTTCTAGATGCAGGTATTGTACGTGTGTATTTTGCTTTGTTTCAGACTCACCAGGAACAGGGACGCTCCTACAAGGAGGTCTGTGCTCCTGTGATCGAGCGACTCCGCTTCCTGTTTAACGAGCTCCGGCCGGCTGTCAGCAACCACCTCTCAATCATGTCCAAGCTGAAGCTTCTCAGTTCCCTGCCGCGGTGGAAGAGAATTACACAGAAGCTGATCCGGGACAGGAGGAGAAAGAGAGGTAGGGCTCCGAGGAGGTTACCTTGCAGTGATTTACATTGCAATCAAACCACACCTATTCCTGTAAGGGACACTCCCCAGGCAACGTATTTTAGTAGTGGTACATCTACATTACGCCTTACTGAAACTAGGAGACCAGAACATTTCAATGGACTTCCCTGTGAAGGCAGCTTGTATACGTTTTGTGAAGCCGCTGTCCAGCTGCTGCTAACATCTCATAACCCTATTGAGATGATGACTTCATGTTTCCAGTGTTACAGAAACTTTAACAGCTTCTTTCACTTTTTACGTAAGAAGACGGCCGCATTGCGGTCCTGTGACTTTTCGGTTTCCGAATGATAAAGACCTAACTTTGAGAGATTCTGTACACACCTGTATTCTGTGATTCTTTAGGTCAAATTGGATCATTGGTATCGTACAAATAAAAATCAACCCTTTTGTGTCAGTAATTATTCAAAGATGTCTTTTACAGTTTCACTGCCATGTTATTGCCACTCTGCACCTTGTTAACCACGCTCTGGTACATCATTCCCCTGTAAACCCCCTGGATGCTGTAAGATTTATTTCTCATTACCGGAGTATTAACCCTGTGCTGATATTTTCCTTCCTCAGGGCCGAAGAAATCTGAATCTGCAGACGTAGAAGAATCTAAAATTGAAAATGAAGAAACCAATTCAGAAGGTCCTTGCGTGGTCCCAATCAGTCCTCCCTCCGCGGATAAAAAGACATTGCCAGTCATAACGCCCAAGGTAATCGCTGTCTTACAGAGTCTACCCCAGGGGTGGCCAAAGCTGGCCCTTCCACTCCTGGTGTTTGTTCCAGCCTGGTTCTAAATTGTTTCATTCAACCAATTAAACCTCCATCCAGATCCTAAAGCAGTTAATGATCTCCTGTTACCTGTTAAACCTGGAGTGGAATGGCCCTCCAGGACCGGGATTGGACAACCCTGGTAGACCAGTGGTACTCAACTCTGGCCTTCGAGATTTATTCCAGTCCTGGTCTTTTTTCCAACCAGGTCCCAAATTAGTAAATTGCCTCTTAACAGCTTCAATTACCTACATTAGAACCAGCTTGGATTAAAAACCTGGTCTGGATTGGATCTCAAGGGCCACAGTTGAGTACCACTGATGTAGACTTTGATAGCCCCAGTTGAACTCCTTCCAGTAAATGTAGACGGTTTTGGGTGCCAGCCCATGAGATTCAGTACTACTGTTAAATGAGGGATGGGATACGAAGAGCCAAGCACCACTATACGTCTGACAATAATGTTGTAATCTAGAGGTAGTGCAGTTGCAGTGTCTTCATATGAGGTTCCTGTTGTACTATGGCACTGATTGATTGATTGATTGATTGATTGATTAATTAATTAATTAATTAATTAATTAATGTATTTATTTTCCAGGACAAGTGGCACCCTTTACTGAGCACAGTGGCCAGTGTGCACAGGTACAGGTGGCTGAAGCACAGCGTTCAGGGCGCGCTCCCTCAGTCTGCACTCATGGCTACGATTGTTGAATTTGCTCTGAAAGAGGAGCCGTTGGATGTAGAGAAAATGAGGAAATGTCTTCTGAAACAGGTGAGGACCAATCTATTTTATTCACTGCTTTTTTATCTTAAATTCCCTCAAGCAGAGTAAAACCTTTGCACGTCACTATGTACAGCTTGATACCGACACCAGGAGTGTGTTCAGTGAGCAGAGTGCCAGGGAGTCAAGCTCAGGAGTGTGTTCAGTGAGCAGAGTGCCAGGGCGTTACGTGGCTTTTCGTATTGAATGATGCGCACGCCGCGAGCGTTTCCTAACGGTAGCGAGTCGAGCTCTGAGCTGCCTCGCTGGATGTTCAAAAAAATCTTTTAGTGACTATTGTATTAGAAAAGAAACATGGACTATTTTATAATTTCACAAACCTGACTCACGCCTCAAGATGCTAAACAGTGTCAGTACTGTACGTACAGTAGTAGCAAATTACATTTTTACAAAATAATTAAAAACATTGCAGTATCTTGTCTGCCGTTCTATGAGTGCTTATGGGGTGCCAGTAGAGAGCGCTGTGCTTCTTGAACACACCCCAGCTCTCCTTGTCAGGCCCGTGTAAGCGGGAGCCACAACCAAACCGCATGTCTTTATCTTTCTGCAGCTGGAGCGCGCTGAAGTGCGGCTGGAGGGGATTGACACCATGCTGAAACTCTCCTCGAAAAGCTTTCTACTCCCGTCCGTGCAGTACGCCATGTTTTGTGGTTGGCAGAGGCTCACTCCTGAAGGGATCAATCTAGGGTAACGTTTATTGATTGATTGATTGATTGATTGATTGATTGATTGATTGATTGATTTTAATGTTAGCCCTTGTAAAATAAATATATTATAAATCTGAGGATGTAAGAGAAGTGTCAAGTCAGTTTCAGTGGAGGATTGAAGCTTGTGCTATTGGGCCATTCCATGAGAGTGCATCCAGCCCGGTGGGGTGTCGCCCCTCGGTGTATTCTGCAGTTCCCTTGTATTATGATCCTAATTTTGGCTCCCGTTTTTTAAACAGACTTCAAATGTAAGCACTCCACTACAGGTAGAGTATCCTGCATTTCTCACATATCCTGCATTTCTGTTTTGTTTAGTAACCTCGTTACTTCAGTACGGTTGTGATTTACCATTTTTTCTGATACTGTAACTATCAAAAGCATATGTTGAGTAAATTTAAAGGCAAACTGAGACCAACTATTGTTTTAATGTCAGTTTGAACATCATCTGAAAGCGAATCTTCTAACATGCTGCTGTAGATCTTGCGTCTGCTTCCAAATCTCATTTCAGCCATGGGAACTCTGTCAGGTGTGATTTTTTTTTTTTTTGTAAGTACAATTTGTGCCCATGTGTTTTTCCAGGGAGCCCCTGTCTGACTGCCTGAAGGATGTGGCTCTCATCCCCCCTTTTAACCGGATGCTGCTGGAAGTTACTTTCGGCAAGCTGTACGCGTGGACGATCCAGAACGTGCGCAGCATCCTGCTGGCTGCCAGCACCAGGTTTAAAGAACTGGGTAAGAATGAAGCAGAGCCACAGTGAATAGCTCTTACCACAGGGGGTCTGTGTTTCACTTCCAGCTTAGTAAAGTACAGCAGACACTCTTCGGTCTCAGGTTAGTCGAAGGAATATTAGACCAAGAAATGCTGTTGCTGTAATTTGCCCTAAAACAGCTAAATGAGTTTCCTTACACTCGTTCTGAATCACAACAATGGGGTGCTGCCCAAACCCCCCGGATTTATAAAAAGTGATGTGGAGATCCACAATGTGGAGATACCTGGACACGCCTGTTACTTTCTTATATACCTGCATGCAGTGGGTGTACCGTAGGTCATGGAGACTTTCATTACAGCCATGGCGGGGGGGTTCGCTGTTGCTGACTTGCATCTTCTTTTACATAGACAATAAATAACATAATCAAGTTTAGATGAGTTGCATTCGTATTGTCCATTTCCCTAGCTAGTTATGTATTGAATCACAGGTAAACCTGATGTATAATATGTTTTATATATTAATATCTGTCGTAGTCACATCTGTCTGTTAATATAGAGCTTATACAAATTAATAATTTAGTACATACGTTATCCCATTGTTAGAAATAACAAATTACAATTACTATATCCTTTTATTTATTTTTTATTTACTGTACACTCTCCACAATTAAAAGTTGTTGTTTTTTTCTATTTTCAGGCTGACGGGTTATCAGTAAAATCATTGTGTTTCTATACAGTACCTTTCCAAAGGCAATTTTTGGAAACACTAATAATGAGCCCCTTTTTCTGTCCCTGTCTCTGTTGCAGGTGTGCAGCCTGTTCCTTTGCAAACCATAACCAATGAAAACCCTGCAGGACCAAGCCTTGGCACCATTCCCCAAGCTCGCTTTTTACTGGTCATGTTGAACATGCTGTCGCTTAAACACGGAGCCAACAGCCTCAGCCTTCTCCTGAACTCGGGCATGCTGGCCCTGACGCAGACCATACTGCGGCTAATAGGTAATACCGTGCAGCCCTGTCATACACTACTGCAGGACTGCATTGAAAGTCATGTTGGGTAAACTAGACTTCTAATTCATGAAGGGTCCAGCAAATCCATTTCAGCAACAATGTGGTGTATAAACAGTGGCACATCCAAATGACCTCTGCCCTTTGACCTGTATATTAATCCTGCTGGTGATATTAATGGTATGTTAAACCACTGGGCCTCCATGGTTCCCGTCCCTTCATTAAGGGATAGTGCTACAAAGCTGTTTTTCTAAACTGCTGTGTTAAATGCATTGGGGCTGTTGCTTATGGTGATTCTGTGAGCCCTTGTGTAATTTGGAACGTGTGTTGGTCGGACAGGTCCCAGCTGTGACAGCACTGAAGATGACAGTGGTTGTGTTCACGGGACCTCTGCCACTGTGCTGGAGGAGTCGAGGAAGGAAGCAGCCCCCACTCCACTGCCGGCCTCTGGGCCCGAGCTTTCCGCCATGATGAAAATCGGGACGAGGGTCACCAGGGGGGTCGACTGGAAGTGGGGAGATCAGGTGAGAGCACAGCCAACAATAGGAACTGGAATTCGTTATTTGCTTGATATTAAGTCGGGGTGATTTATATAATGCCACTTTGATAGATTCTGTGACTATTGCCATGAGATATGAAAGCCACATAGTATTACTGCATCACCAGGATAATATTGCCAGACTTGGCAGAATGCTAAATTGTCACTGGTACACAACACTTCTTGGTAGCTGGCGTAAATGGCCACCTGCCTTAAATCCATACTTGCTGTTCTGAAGTGTTCTTATAAAACGTACTTTTATATGTCCCTTAAAGGACGGCCCACCCCCAGGACTGGGGCGTGTGATTGGAGAGCTGGGGGAAGATGGCTGGATCCGGGTGCAGTGGGACACGGGCAGCACCAACTCCTACAGGATGGGGAAGGAAGGGAAGTATGATCTGAAACTCTCCGAGCCCCCGCCTGCTGCCCAGTCCACTGTGGAGGACTCTGACACGGAGGACGATGCCGGTGAGGAGCCTTTTCTGACAGGTCTTTGGAAAGGAGGGCTCTCCAGCGCTCATTTATCTTATGAATGTTGAGAACGCTGTTTCCCAGGCAGTTCCCTTTGATGCTGTTCGTAAAACATTGTGATTGAGTCTGCTGATGGTATTCTGATGATGCTGTCTTTCTCTTGCTGGTGCTCAGAAGGGGAGTCTGTTGAAAGAAGCATCCATCCTACAGCTATGATGCAGACCAGCACTGTGAACCTTCTGAAGACACTGGCGCTGTCTGCAGGAATCCATGCAGAGGTCATGCAGACCGAAGCCAACAAGACACTATGTGGCCTCCTCCGTGTGCTGGTGGAGAGTGGAGCAACAGACAAAACAAGTAAATACGTCTTATTTCTGTGTTTATTGGTACAGGTGTAGAATATCAGTTATCTGAACTATTGTATCAGTCTTGATGTTTAGCTCCCCCCCCATAGAGCTCTGAGCTATTTATTACATCCACTAGGGGCAGAATGTTGCTGGGGGACACTTTAATGGTTACACATTGCTGCGCATCTGTACTTGGAGAGAAGACATGTTTGGGTACTTTTTAAACCTGTCATGTTTTAAAAGGTTACCTGGATGTGGAGTCTAAAATAGAACAAGCTATACAAGGTGAATTTAAACAAGAAGAATATATTAGTTTAGATTCGTGTGATTTTGAAAACAAGAAGAACCCTGAACTCCTTTGCTGCGATATGCTTTTCTCCTATAAGGGTTAAAAAGGTAATTGATTTATCTGCATGGGGCTCTTCATACAGTTAATTGGTGTCTTTCTCTTCTTTGCAGTACAGTTCAGTTCAAACCAGAGAGCTGTGTCTTCCTGTAACCCCAGAACATGCTGCCTTCCTTAGGGTTGAACACACAAAGTAAATTGCTAAGCAGCTGTAGGGTTAGTTTGAGTTTGAGCTTGATCACCTTGCATCCAGTTCTGTAATACAGCCAGTAGGTACACTCCCAGTGCGCACACAGTGTAGTTTACGATTAGGAAGAGGCTTATTGTTGTATAACTGAAGCACGTGAACCAACCAAGCATGTGTGACTGTGTAGAGCTTTGGATTGGTTCACGTTTGTGTGGAAGGTTGGCTCTCGGTAAATGGGTATTGTTTACACACCTGGCAGTGGCTGGAAGTCCTGCTTCTGTGACTTCTAATGGGTTTTCTGTTGCTGCTTCCTTTTAAGCATGCGCCTCCAGTAAGCAGGTGTCCAGGGAGCAGCACAGAAGCTGGTGCACTTTGGGCTTTGTCCGCAGCATCGCGCTGATGCCTCAGATGTGCATCGCACTCAGCACCTCCCAGTGGATCAGCCTGCTCATCAAGATTGTGGAAGGCCATCAGTCTTTCACTGCTGTGACACTGCAGAGACAGGTAGGGATGCAGGATCAGTCTTTCACTGCTGTGACACTGCAGAGACAGGTAGGGATGCAGGATCAGTCTTTCACTGCTGTGACACTGCAGACAGGTAGGGATGCATTAGTCTTTCACTGCTGTGACACTGCAGAGAGAGGTAGGGATGCATTGTCAGTCTTTCACTGCTGTGACACTGCAGACAGGTAGGGATGCATGATAGGAATATACAGGGAGCAGAACTAGGGGTGGAACGATGAGTTGAGAGACTTTCTTTATGTAATAGAGGTGTGTAGCGTTTGTATTGCGATACAAAACCGAATGCCCAACATACCTCAGTGTAGTTCAGAGTGGATCTTAAATGAAAAATAAGTGTGTTTTATAGTTGGTATGAATACATACTCTCCGGCAGTATAATTCTCTGACTGACAAAGCATTACATCAGTAAGTCTCAGTACAGATGGTGTCTCTTAATTTTTTTGGTATCGGGGGTGTTTTATCAGGTTTTATCGGTTAAAACCGAAAATCAGAAGCCCTAATTATAATGCTATAATACACAATATATCGCCATTTAATCTCCAAAAGATGTCGTTTTCAGTTGTATATGGTTTATGCAGACAGTGAATACTTAAAAAAATAAAAATAAAGATTTACCACTGTAATACAGTGTTTTCTTTATTAATTTCTTCTTTCCTTTCCAGATCCTAGCGCTGCGTTTACTGCAAGCAGTCCTACCCTCCTGGGACAAAGCAGAGCGGTCGCGAGACATGAAATTCCTGGTTGAAAAGCTGTTTGGCTTTCTTGGCAGCCTGCTCAGCACCTGCTCCTCAGACCTGCCTCTCTTGAGAGGTAAGAGCAGGGCGGGTCTCTGTTTCCTCCCTCCAATGATTAGAACACAAGAGAGGTGTCAGGTTAAACACACCACATGTAATACACAGGGGTTTGCAGCGAAGGGGGGTATTTCAGGCATAGGTCTGTGTTACACTTTTTAAATGTGTTTATTTATCTTGTGTTGAGCACAGTTTCTTATTGGATGGTGTAACAAAGGTTATATCTTCAAAGCTGTGTGCTCAGATTTCAATACACTTTACCAAGGCATTATTATTATTATTATTATTATTATTATTATTATTATTATTATTTTTTTTTACTTTATTAGTATTTCAAAACAGATTCATAATTATCCATCAATTAGAAGTGCTTGACAATAAAACAGAATTAAAATGCAATTGGGTGCACCCACTACGATTTAATAATAATAATAATTGAGTATTCTAATAGTATAGATTGAAGAAGAGAGAACAGCATCACTGAGAATGCAGAGGAGAACGATTCCCTTTTTGGCAGACGGATAAACGTGAGATTAAGTGCAGGGAGGCAGGAGAGCTGGAGCAGGCTCAGGTTCGAAGGGGGAGCTGTAGTACATTGAAACATGTTCAATCCTGGAGTGCAAATCCTGTTTTTTACTCTAATTCAAGGCGTAGCATGACACCCCGAACCCGGAAGATATTTAAGTTGCAATGAAGTGGCAAAGGCCAGGGAGTCTGACTGCAGCTTGGGTACACTGATATCTTTGCGCACGACATCAGAGTCCAGTAATTGAGGGAAGGGTCAATGGGTGTTTGGACAACTTTACACATGCATGTGTTTTGATATTCCGTTTTGTCTCGTGCTGTGGATATGGATCACATGGTGGTTTCATTCTCTGTCTGTGACTGATGTATCTCCTTATTGTTTGTTCTTGCAGAAGGCTCCCAGAGAAGAAGGAAATCCCGGCCTCAGGCGTCGCTGACTGCCACTCACAGCAGCACTCTAGCAGAGGAGATTGTGGCTGTGCTGAGGAGCCTGCACTCCCTCAGCCAGTGGAACGGACTCATCAACGAGTACATCAACTCCCAGCTGGACTGCATCAGCGACGTCATGGCAGGGAGGCAGACAAGGGGGGTGGGTGCCTTCGGACGCATATTCCAATGAACACATAGACTGATTCATAGGGTTAACGTGGCGATAGCTTCCGAATGTCCTATAAAGAAGAGGGTTTCTTTTTATCCGCAGACTGCTCTGGAAGACTATTTCCCAGACTCGCAAAGCCCTGACGTGGGCAGTCTGATGGCGGTGCTGGCAGTGATTGGCGGGATAGACGGCCGCTTGCGCCTGGGGGGTCAGGTGATTCATGAGGAGTTCGGAGAGGGGACAGTGACCCGCATCACCCCCAAGGGAAGAATCACCGTCCAGTTCCACGAAATGCGAACCTGCAGAGTCTGCCCGTTGAGTCAGCTCAAACCGGTGTGTTTTTTGCTTTAAGACATTCATTTTTAAAGAGGTATTTTCTTATTATTTATTAGTATACTGTGTTACAGCAGGTGGTTTACATGTTTCCTAATAATGTTAAGACTTATTCATAACATTAATAACTGCCAAAGTCTGTGGTTTTAATTCTAAGCTAAGCTGCTTGTTTTATATATCTAAATCATTACTTTTTTTTTTTTTTTTCAATAAAATCTGAACGTTTTGCACACAAGCAATCATTTCCATGCTTTTTCTTTCAGCTCCCGGTGGTTGCGTTCAGTGTGAATAACCTGCCTTTCAGTGAGCCAATGCTGGCCATCTGGGCTCAGCTCGTCAACCTGGCAGGAAGTAAAGTGGAAAAGCAGCGAATGATGAAACCCCTGAGTCGAGGCCTCGCAGGTACGACTGAAGACATGATTACAATCACTGTTCAGAGCTTGCTGGGGATGCAGGGTTACTGCATGTTTAGGAGGAGTCATTATGACTGAAGACATGATTACAATCACTGTTCAGAGCTTGCTGGGGATGCAGGGTAACTGCATGTTTAGGAGGAGTGTGATTACAATCACTTTCAGAGCTTGCTGGGGATGCAGGGTTACTGCATGTTTAGGAGGAGTCATTATGACTGAAGACATGATTACAATCACTGTTCAGAGCTTGCTGGGGATGCAGGGTAAATGTGATTTCAAAATGAATGTGCTTTTGACGCAGGGGTATGGTGAATTATAAAGTAAGATTAAAGATGAAAGATATTTCAAATGAATTTCCTTTATTACTCTCCTCTCCCCGTTAAGATCAAGTTGACTTGCACTTGCTCAGATGTCAGCAGCTGAGATTGTACATCCTGAAGGCGGCCCGAGCTTTACTTTCCCATCAGGATAAACTGAGGCAGATCCTCTCCCAGCCTGCTGTGCTGGAACCAGTACCAGCTCCCAGCGGTAAGCCTGCTGTGCAGATACTGTATGTACTGCTGTGTATTGTATGCATTCGTCAAACAACCATCGGTAACAAAAAACACTTTAAACAGCGTTACTGTACATTTCATTTCAATTGGCATTTGTTCTTTTTATATATACCAGGATGTACTTCAGAAACTTAATCACCCTTTCTCCTTTGAAAAGTGATGTTTCAAACCTAGCAAATGCTGAAATAGTTACTTTCTTCAGTCATTCATTAAACGCCCTTCCTTGTTGTGTGGGCTGCATACCACTGCTTGAGTGTAGAGTGTCCTTATCCCAGGGGTTCTCACGTTGTTTGCAGATGAAGTGGTGTCCTCCCCTGATGCAGGCCTGTCTCCAGAGGACCCCCTGCCTCCACTGATCCTGCTCCAGCAGCTGCTGTCTGCAGCCACACAGCCTTCCCCAGTCAAAGCCGTATTTGACAGACCGGAGCTTGAGGTGAGGTGCTCGGAGTACCATTGGAAACACACGTTTTAGTCATTTGAGTAACACCTTACTTCTGTCATCTTGGTTTGTCCCCCCATAGCTGTAATTGCATCCTGGCAATGCCTGTTTTACACTTGAATGTATTTGTATTTTTTGCAATGTTGTTTATATAGTTATAATAATAATAATGCTTGTGGTTTGCAATGCCTGTTTTAGACACAATACTTTATAATTTCAGTAAACTTTACCGTATTCTGCTAAGAAATAAATTGTTTAAATGTAAACATTTATTATCCCCTGGATACGTCACAAGTTATTGACAGGATTAGAAGCTGGGCATGTATGGAAGCTGTCCATCCTTATGACTGAGTGGTTTAGAAACCATTGATTTGATTAAAAAAAAATAAAAAAATAAAAAAAAGGTCTTGCAGTTCTGAATGCTGAGCAAAAGAGCTGAAAACAAAACCAGAATGCCAATTCCAAATGAAACAGGGCACCCTCAGGCTTTCACATTGTGTCCCTCTTGTACCAGCGTCGGCGCTGAACTCCCTGCGTCCTGCGTGTTCATACACTGTGTTTGTTTTGTCCTCAGGCTGCAGCCCTTGCTGTATGTCAGTACCTGGCGGTGGAGTCCACACACCCCTCGTCTCCGCTCTTTGATGACAGCAGTTCCAGTGAAGCCACCACCCCAGTCACAGTGCAGCACGTCCAGCCCCCCAAGCAGAGAAAGCACAAGGTGTCTCCAGCCCCACCCCTGCCCCTCGTGGGCCAGCTGATGGAAATGGGATTCCAGAGGAAGAACATTGAGTTTGCCCTGAAGTCCCTGTCAGGAACCTCCGGAAGTGCGTCCGGACTACCAGGTAAGACACTTGACTCTGTTTTGAAATTAAACCTGTGTCCGCAGTCACTTGAACTACAGGCATTGGCATTGAGCTTCATTGTGGTAGCGGGTCATGTGTGGCTGCTCTCTCTTCAATGGCTGTGTGTTGCAGGTGGGCTGGATGCTCTCTCTTCAATGGCTGTGTGTTGCAGGTGGGCTGGATGCTGTAGTGTGGTAGTGGATCATGTGTGGCTGCTGTCTCTTCAATGGGTGTGTGTTGCAGGTGGGCTGGATGCTGCAGTGTGGTGGCGGGTCATGTGTGGCTGCTTCCTCTTCAATGGCTGTGTGTTGCAGGTGAGCTGGATGCTCTCTCTTCAATGGCTGTGTGTTGCAGGTCGGCTGGATGCTCTCTCTTCAATGGCTGTGTGTTGCAGGTGTGGAGGCTCTGGTGGGCTGGATGCTGGATCACCCCGATGTGCAGATCACTGAGCTCTCTGACGTGGACACTGTGTCTGACGAATACTCCGATGAGGAGATCATAGAAGAGCTGGAAGAGCCAGAGGCTGCCTTTGCTGTGGTTGGTATTCCGCTCTCGCAGTGACCGCTAACTAGAGCTGTGTTTCCACTGTGGTAGCTGCATGCTGCCTGCCTCCTTCGCGAGCATGACTTTGCAATACGCAGCTTGCACAGCGACTTGGTTCTGTGTGGTGAGGCATTATTATGACAACCTAGTCTGCAAGAGCACTGTTAAGGCTTTGACCTCTGTATTTGAGAAGTCAGAATAATGACATGTTTGATTTGCTTGTCAGGATATGTGTTTTTAGTCATTTAAATAAGCCTTGTTTTTTAAAATAAATAATACATTGAATCACTTAAATGTTTTTTCTAAAGCTGCAGCTCTGTGTTTTTACTGTTCAATCAACTTCACAGAGGCTGGAAATAATAAGTTGGGTCATAGAGGCAGCGTATTTTTTGTATTGTTGTTGAATCCACCATCAAGGGTCCTTGTTTACCATTGCAACACAATGACAGTGCTTGTTTTTCACTGTGTTGATTTGTAGCCATCTGGTGCTGTTGTCACAGAGAGCCAGACCTACAAGAAACGATCAGATTTTCAGAGCAACGATGACTATGCAGTGTACGTGCGAGAGAGCATTCAGGTAAGAAGGGCTTCAAGTCTAAAACCATACCATACACTTACCTTACTAATAATACTCGGCTGTCTCCGGTAGACTTGCCTTTTAGTGTTCGCTGGCATATTCAACCACGTCTGTCTGTTGTGCAGCGTTAGACATTGCATCACGTTTTTTCTTTGATATCCACACTTAAACGTGTGTTTTATATGATAATGATAAGCAGGGAAGGAAATAAATCTGCTGTTGCATAGCAGTTTCACACATTCCAGGTTTTACTAGGAGCTTGATCAGCCCCAGTGTATAGGTAACAAGCTCAGATGAGTCTTCCATCCCTGATGTGACTGATTGTATGTACTGTATTCGATCACAGCTATCCGGTACTTGACTGGATGCACCCTTTATTTCTCTAGGTGGGCATGATGGTGAGATGTTGCAGAACGTATGAAGAAGTTTATGAAGGGGACGTGGGGAAGGTCATCAAGCTGGACCGAGATGGGCTCCATGACCTGAACGTACAGTGTGACTGGCAGCAGAAAGGAGGCACATACTGGGTGCGCTACATCCACGCTGAACTCTTAGGTATGCTGGGCTTTCCTTTCCGTTCACCCGACCCGCAGTGTTTCAAAGATTTCTAGCTGCAGTGTGATGGACGTTCTTGCATGTTGGTTTCTTATGCCCTTAGGTTTCCCACCACAGAGTTCTCCTTCCCACGTAAAGATTGGCGATAAGGTTCGAGTCAAAGCTTCAGTTACGACACCAAAGTATAAATGGGGCTCCATAACCCACAGGAGTGTAGGAGTTATCAAAGGTATTTTCTTAAATTGTGCATTGAAATGAGGGTTGATGTATTTATTTCATTTTGGTTCTTTACAGGGTAAGTTATTTGCTTTGCTTTTGAAGTTCCGTTTTCTCAATATTATGTTTCTCAAGGGAATGCATGTTTGAAAACAAAACTGGCTGGTGGCATGGCTGTAGTGTTGTTCTGTAGCTATTGATGTATTATATCTACTACCCCTTTTGAGATACTGAAGTCTCTGCAGATGTCAGGCTGCTCTGTGGTCTGGGTTCACACGCAATGTCAATGATTAAAATGTCTTAATGATTCAAGCCAGAAACTGTACTTCCCATTGTAGCAAATGTGTCCATAGCTGACAGGAGTCACTTTTTTGAAACTGGGCTAGTAAAAAAATAAAATAAATAATACGGTGCCTCTTCTTCTGTTTGTCTCCTGTGCAGCTTTCAGTGCCAATGGAAAAGATGTGATTGTAGATTTCCCTCAGCAGTCTCACTGGACTGGCTTGCTATCTGAGATGGAGCTGGTGCCCAGCATTCATCCTGGAGTCAGGTTAGTGTCTTTTTGGAAATTGTGATTTTTAAATACTCTGAGATTGCAATCATCTTGGCTCAATCAAAAATGATGAAATATATCAAAGAAACAAAGCTAAGGGAAACACAACTGGATTTATGCACAACACGTGACACTAATGATCACTGGGCTCTGCTCTGTTCAAAACCATTCCTGATTTTGAACAAAACATTCCAATACAGCAGTGCTTGTTTTTGAACTAGTACAGCAGTGCCTGTTTCAGTACAGCAGTGCCTGTTTCATTGACTGCACTCTGCAATGTAACTGCATTGTCCTCTCGGTACAGCAGTGCCTGTTTCATTGACTGCACTCTGCAATGTAACTGCATTGTCCTCTCAGTACAGCAGTGCCTGTTTCATTGACTGTGCCTGTTTCATTGACTGCACAGTGCCTGCATTGACTGTGCAAAACTGCATTGTCCTCTCAGTACAGCAGTGCCTGTTTCATTGACTGCACCCTGCAATGTAACTGCATTGTCCTCTCTCAGCAGTGTGATGGCTGTCTGATGCATTTCCCCATCAGCAGTGCCTGTTTCATTGACTGCACTCTGCAATGTAACTGCATTGTCCTCTCAGGTGTGATGGCTGTCAGATGTTCCCCATCAACGGGCCTCGCTTCAAGTGCAGAAACTGTGAGGATTTTGATTTTTGTGAAAACTGTTTCAAAACCCGAAAGCACAACACGAGGCACACTTTTGGCAGGATAAACGAGCCAGGTAAGTGTTTTTTTTTTTTTACTGAGGTCTCTTAAAAAAATCTGTATAACTTCTTATTGCACTTTAAAACGACACCTTCTAGCACTTGTTAGTGCTGTTGTAAAGGCACATCATGTGCAATTAAGACCTTCTCACCCAAGGGATTGTGCGATGTGCTGCTTATTTATTCAGCTGTTTCTCATATCTTTATAGAGCTATCTTTACATTTCTGATCTCTCTATACTGCCTTGACAGTGTTTTTAACTTGTGAAATGTTTTGGTCTTGGGATAGCGCAGCGAGCTGAGGTAAAACGTACCTTGCATCAGTGTTTACGAGGGGCTGATAGTAAAATGATTTGAAATATGAAATGTTAGAAATGAAGTTGGAGTGTGTACTATATGCGCCACTGATTGGGACATGTGGAGTTTCACATGGTCCGCAGTTTAAATAGCACTTCCTAAATGCAAAAAAAACCCAGCTCCATTTAGAACTGCTCTCGGACAAACCGGAATTTTTCTGGTGTTCTGTCAAGCAGTGATATAAACCACTGTGTTTGTTTGAACATGGCAGTGATTCGAATAGCGTTGCCTGGGCATGGCTGAAAGCTGCTGCTTTCACTTGCAGGGCAATCCCCTGTGTTTTGTGGGCGGTCTGGCAAGCAGCTGAAACGCCAGCACAGCAGCCAGCGAGGAATGCTGATCGACGAGTGGTCGAGAGCGGTGAAGAATCTCAGTGTGTCTTCTTCTGTGGATCAAGCTTCTCGTCTCATCGACAGCAGTGAGCATTGCTGGCAGTCGTCTGGATCACAGGGCAAAGTAGGTCGAGGTGGTTCTTCCTTTATTTATTTATTTATTTATTTATTTATTTATTTATTTATTTATTTTTAAATTTAGTCGTCGCCAATTTTTTACCCCGGTTTTTCTCCCCAATTTTGTATGCCCAATTATTATCTGTATCCTCGGCTCACCGCTCGCAACCCACATTATTATTGCATTAGGTTTGGTCTTTAGTCCAGTTCTAGGTACATGACCTTTTTAAATGCTTAAAATGCTTTGTATTCTTGAACCCAACCCAGCTCCTGCTGGATCCACCCTGTTATCACACAACTTCAATACACCTCCTGGTAAGGGGGGAAACTCGCCCAAATCTGTCACATTCTATAGTGCATCACATTTAAGCATTTTACAGACTATCTTAACCTAATCTGTTAGAAACTGTTTGAAACTAGTCCTTTGTTTGCGGTGTTCTGTTTTCACACTGTCTCTCCACTCCTCCACCCATCTTGATTAGACACCTGCTAACTTTGGCGCTCTGCCCAGACGCCAAGATATGAGAGACTGCAAATGTCTTGCTTAGCTAGTTACATGTGCTCTAAGCTGTATCAAAATATGAAAATAAAACTTTAACATAAAAGTAAAGAAAATTATAATCAAATACATAATTAATGCTTTATGCAGAATGTCATCTCCTACAGTGGTTGAAAAATCTGCATAGCCCCCAAGTTGAATAATAATATAAGAAGCAATGAGCAGACAGATCTCCAGTGATGGTGCTGCTGATTCTTTCAAGATTAAGAGCACTCCGTCTGAAGCCTGGGTTTGCATTCTTTAAGCACCATGTTGTGTTGCTTCTGTTTTCAGCACTGGATTCGCCTAGAGCTCTTCCCTGACGTTCTAGTTCATAGACTCAAGATGACTGTGGATCCAGCAGACAGCAGCTACATGCCCTCGCTGGTTGTGGTTTCAGGTAGGGAAGGGATAACAGTTCTATAATGGAATATGCTGTTTCTTGTTTTTCAATGAAAACATCTCTCTGGCTCTCTGGCTCTTTCTCGCTCTCTCGCTCTCTCTCGGTTTTAGTTTAGTATCTGCACATGCTAGTGATTAAAGTATGGGGTCCTGCTTTGTTGTTCCAGGTGGGAACTCCCTGAACAATCTAATTGAGCTGAAGACAATCAACATTAACCCAACAGACACCACAGTGCCCCTACTGAATGACTGCACAGAGGTACGGCGGTGGCATAGGCACTGTTACTCTCTTTTGGAATTGATTTTGCTTAATAAAAATTATTATTATTACTATTATTATTATTATTATTATAAGAATGCATTGATTTCTCTTTATGCTGAAAAAGCATCCACCCTTGGAAACATTTTAGTTTTAATAAGTGAAGCGTTTGCATGAAAACACAACTTGACATGTTGAACTTCCTGATTGCGCCGTGTGGCTTCAGTATCACAGGTACATTGAGGTTGCTATCAAGCAATGCAGGAGCTCTGGGATAGACTGCAAGATCCACAGCCTGGGAATAGTGGGGCGCTTCCGAGCAGAGGACGAAGATCTGGCCACCGTGCCATTCCTGGCCTCCGACAACGAGGAGGAGGATGATGACAAGACCACCACTGGCAGGTACTGATGATAACAGCTGTGAATGAACCTGTACAGCACTGTCATTTCATATATACAACTACTAGGGGTCACTGTGAGGGAATGGTGCGGGGCGGGGCGGGGGGGGGGGGGGGGGGGGATTTTGCCATGTTAACAAGTAAAAAAGCAACTTTTTTAAGGACTCTGTGAACTTCTCTTATGTGTGCTAACTACAAATGCTGTTTTGGATATCTTTTGGACATGTGTTCCTATGAAAGCTTGTGAGAGTTATAACTTGTGAACACTTGGTTGGAAGACTGTGTAAAATGTTGTATACATCTTCATAACTGAGGGAATGAAACAGGCTCAGGTACCCAAGTCCACACATTGACTATTGATAGATTTAGAATCATTCAATGTTAGTTTTGTAACAATGATCGTTTTTAATTTTCCTTTAACAAAAAAACAAAAACATGGTGCAAACTTCAGTTCACTAACTATATTATCTAATGACAAAAGGTTGATCTTTTGGAGTGATAGCTTGTAAGATTAAATGCTTCCAGAACCTCCTGAAACTCGGCTTCTGCTCACAGTCGATTTGTTTCTCTTCCAGTCTTGTAAGGAAGAAATCTGCAGGGCTGGAATGTGCTGCGACAATCCGAACTAAAGTCTTTGTTTGGGGTCTGAATGACAAAGACCAGCTCGGAGGACTCAAGGGTTCCAAGGTACAGTCATTCACGCTGGCGTCTCTCTTGCTTTGTTGGATGTGCTGTATTTGTTCTTGCTTTTGCGATGGATCTACACTGATGTAGATTGATGGGTGCTGTTTTCCACTGCGCTCATGCCAATTATTTACACTGAAAGCCTTGCCACATACTGGTGTGAGACGAGCCACACTGTTGTATTGGAGCTGGATCCTCAGCTGAGTTTTCATTAAAAGGGATCTCTTTTTTTTTTCTCTGTAGATTAAGGTCCCGTCATTTTCAGAAACCCTCTCTGCGTTAAACGTGGTGCAGGTGGCTGGAGGCTCAAAGAGTTTGTTTGCAGGTAAATGTTTTCAAGACTTTTTTTTTCCCCCCAAATACATTGGTAACCACTGGCTTACACGAAATGTATGAGTAGAGTCCTGTTGATTTTTTAATATTTCTCACCTTGCTGTAATTGCTCTCCACTCCCAGTCACTGCAGAGGGCAAGGTGTATGCCTGTGGTGAAGCGACCAATGGAAGGCTCGGGCTGGGGATCGGCAGTGGAACCATCCCCATCCCCCGACAGATCAGCGCTCTCTGCAACTACATCGTGAAGAAGGTAGCGGTGCACTCGGGTATGAGATTCTGTTCAATTCAAATGACTACCTTTAAATGATAACATGACCGTATTCAAATATAGCAATCTGGGGGGGGGGGCTCAATCCTAGCCTTGAAACCTGCCTGCCTGCCTCTTCATGGATATAGATGGAATCTTACAAGTTTATAAAAGTTAAATGAGTTGGTGTTTCCCCACACACTTTTTATTAGGCTAATTGTGCTGTGTATGTTGCATGCTAGCTAACTACAGCTGTCATACTACTGGTATGAACACAGGTTTTCATTTTCAAATATCGGATGACATGATTGTATGTTCAGTGATACTCATTTATAAGTAAAGGGTGTGAGTGACATGATTGTATGTTCAGTGATACTCATATTTATAAGTAAAGGGTGTGACTGGGGGGCAAGGGCCCCTCTCTACTCGCTCTGTTACACACCAGCTTTGTTGTACTTCAGTGTAATCGGTTCCTTTCTTTTTTTTTTAGGGGGGCGCCATGCAATGGCTCTAACTGTGGATGGGAAGGTCTTTTCTTGGGGTGAAGGGGATGATGGGAAGCTTGGACATTTCAGCAGGATGTAAGAGTTTCTTTGAAACAGCTTTTCTTTGTCACAAGCTCAATACTACATGTGCAGATCTATAGGGCACTGACCTGCTGTGAACCCGGTAGGGCACATCATCCGAGCTAGAACACCCCTAGTGGGCATTGTTTTAATTAAATATGGTTTCTTGGTTTGATAATTTCAACATACTTTCAGCAATGCATACCACTTGAGGACGTTAGGACCAGGGTTGAGTTTATACTGACCACCTGCCCTCTTCCCTTGCTTTAGGAACTGTGACAAACCTCGCCTCGTCGAGGCCTTGAAGACGAAGCGAATCCGGGACATTGCCTGCGGCAGCTCTCACAGCGCTGCCATCACCTCCAGTGGGGAGCTCTACACCTGGGGCCTGGGGGAGTATGGAAGGCTGGGCCACGGGGACAACACAACACAGCTGAAGCCTAAACTGGTAAGTTGCTAAATACTGGAAAAAATCCCAGCGATCGACTGGTTCATGGCAAGGGAAACGCAAGCACCTGCTAGCATTATTTATTTATTGATTTCTTTATTTATCTAATTCTACCTTTTTCTAGGTGAAAGTGGTTCTGGGACATCGAGTTATTCAGGTTGCTTGTGGAAGCAGAGACGCTCAGACGCTGGCATTAAGTGACGAAGGTAACAGTGCCATTTTCTTTGTGTTTGGTTTTAAATGTAGTGATATGTTGTATGCATTGACACAAGTTACTGTTGTTCGTGCAGGACTGGTGTTCTCCTGGGGAGATGGGGACTTTGGCAAGCTTGGCCGAGGTGGGAGTGAAGGGTGCAACATCCCGCAGAACATCGAGAGGCTCAACGGACAGGGGGTGTGCCAGATTGAGTGTGGAGCTCAGTTCTCCTTGGCACTCACCAAGACAGGGGTGGTGTGGACATGGTACGCTTCAATAAGAGAAACACCAGGCAAACTAGCTAGACCAGTACGAAAAAAAATCATACAGTGCCTTTCATGGCAAGGCCATCTCAAAGCGCTTCACAGTAATAAAATACAAATAAAGTAAAAAGGCCTGTGAAACAAGACCCAACAATAAAATATATATATATATATATATATATATATATATATATATATATATATATATATATATATATATATACAGCTCTGGAAAAAAACTGAGACCACTCCAAAATTATCAGTTTCTCTGGTTTTACTATGGAAGTATGTGTTTGGGTAAGGGAAGAATTTTTGTTTTATTCCATAAACTACTGACAACATTTCTCCCAAATTCCAAATAAAAATATTGTCATTTAGAGCATTTATTTGGAAAATGACAACTGGTCAAAATAACAAAAAAAAAGATGCAGTGTTTCTATTGAATAACAAAATGTTCTTTTTCATTTTTCTAATGTTTTAACTTAGGAAGAGGAAATCAATACTGAATCAGTGATTTTCAAGCACAGCTTTCATCCTTTTCCATGCTCTGGGTCTTTCACATTGATGTTGGGGACTTTATAACATGCGCAAAAATTCAAACAGCTCGGCTTTGTTTATGGTGTGACCATCCATCTTCCTCTTGATCACATTCCAGAGGTTTTCAATGGGGTTCAGGTCTGGAGATTAGGCTATTGACCCGCCATGACAGGGTCTTGATCTGGTGGTCCTCCATCCACACCTTGATTGACCTGGCTGTGTGGCATGGAGCATTGTCCTGCTGGAAAAAAACCAATCCTCAGAGTTGGGGAACATTGTGCAGAAGGAAGCAAGTTTTCTTCCAGGACAACCTTGTACTTGCTTGATTCATGCCAAAGCTGCCCGATTCCAGCCTTGCTGACCCCCAGATCAGATCCTCCACCACATTTCACAGTGAGTCGAGACATGGCTTGGCCTCTCCAGGTCTTCTAACCATTAGGCGACCAGGTGTTGGGCCTGAAAATTTGACTCATCTGGGGTGCTTGGCAAGGCTATGAATTGGGCAGATTTGTCTTTGTGAAGGACGGAATCAAGCCAAGTACAAGGTTGGGAAGAAAACTTGCTTCCTTCTGCCTGACAATGTTCCCCAACTCTGAGGATTGGTTTTTCCAGCAGGACAATGCTCCATGCCACACAGCCAGGTCAATCAAGGTGTGGATGGAGGACCACCAGATCCAGACCCTGTCATGGCCAGCCTAATCTCCAGACCTGAACCCCATTGAAAACCTCTGGAATGTGATCAAGAGGAAGATGGATGGCCAAGCCATCAACCAAAGCCAGCTGTTTGAATTTTTGCCAGGAGTGGCATAAAGTCACCCAACATCAATGTGAAAGACTGGTGGAGAGCATGCCAAGACTCATCCTGTCCTTGAAAGCCAGGGATTCCTTAAATATTGATTTCTGAACCTTCCTAAGTTAAAACATTAGTATTGTGTTGTTTAAAAATGAATATGAATTTATTTTCTTTGCATTATTCGTCTCGCCTGACAACACTTATCTTTTTGTTCTTCTTTTGACCAGTTGTCACAGCCTGCAAATAAATGCTCTAAATGACAGTGCTATTTTATTTGGAATTTGGGAGAAACCTTGTAGTTTTAGAATAAAACAAAAATGTTCATTTTACCCAAACACATACCTATAAATAGTAAAACCAGAGAAACTGATAATTTTGCAGTGGTCTCTTAATTTTTCCAGCTATATATATATATATATATATATATATATATATATATATATATATATATATATATATATATATATATATAGGATACTGTAACTGCAAAAGTTTTAGACAGGTGTGAAAAAATGCTGTAAAGTAAGAATGCTTTCAAAAATAGACATGTTAATAGATTATATTTATCAATTAACTAAATGCAAAGTGAGTGAACAGAAGAAAAATCTAAATCAAATCCATATTTGGTGTGACCACCCTTTGCCTTCAAAACAGCATCAATTCTTCCAGGTACACTTGCACAAAGTCAGGGATTTTGTGGCATATAGTCAGGTGTATGATTAAACAATTATACCAAACAGGTGCTAATGATCATCAATTCAATATGTAGGTTGAAACACAATCATTAACTGAAACAGAAACAGCTGTGGAGGAATAAAACTGGGTGAGGAACAGCCAAACTCAGCTAACAAGGTGAGGTTTCTGAAGACAGTTTACTGTCAAAAGTCATACACCATGGCAAGACTGAGCACAGCAACAAGACACAAGGTATTTATACTGCATCAGCAAGGTCTCTCCCAGGCAGAAATTTCAAGGCAGACAGGGGTTTCCAGATTGCTGTATTTCTTTTGAAGAAACACATTGACAACGTTGATTCAAAACCAGTGGTCAGCCAACTAAACTTACTGCAGCAGATGAAAGACACATCATGCTTATTTGTAGAAATCGGAAGATTGCCATCAGCTCAGAATTGGCAGAAAACAGTGGGACCCTGGTACACCCATCTACTGTCCGGATTGGTTAGTGGCCTTCATGGAAGACTGCGGCCAAAAAGCCATTTGTTCCGACATGGAAACAAGGCCAAGCGACTCAACATATCCTAAAACACAGGAACTGGGGTGCAGAAAAATGGCAGCAGGTGTTCTGGACTGATGAGTCAAAATTTGAAATATTTGGCCAGCAGAAGGCAGTTTGTAAAAAGGGCTGGAGAGCGGGCAAAATGAGTGTCTGCAGGCAACAGTGAAGCATGGTGGAGGTTTCTTGCAAGTTTGGGGCTGCATTTCTGCAAATGGGTTGGGGATTTGGTCAGAATTAATGGTCTCTCAATGCTGGATACAGGCAGATACTTATCCATCATGCAATACCATCAGGAGGCATCTGATTCCCAAATTTATTCTGCAGCATGCGACCCCAAACATCATCATTAAGAACTATCTTCAGGTAAGGAAGAACAAGGAGTCCTGGCCCTGATGGTATGGCCCCCACAGAGCCCTGATCTCAACATCATTGAGTCTGTCTGGGATTCATGAAGAGAGAGGGATGCCTAAATCCACAGAAGAGTGGTTGGTTCTCCAAGATGTTTGGGCCAACCTACCTGCAGAGTTCCTTCAAAATTGTGTGCAAGTGAACCTGGGGTTTTGATGCTGTTTTGAAGGATCTGTTTGAACCAGGACTGATTTGGGAGTTCACAGGTCCCATTGATAAATTAGAGTTGGACATGCATTTTTTGGAAACCTGCCTCTGTTGCACAGTTGTAATATTTCCAGCAGGACATTTCAAATTATTACAAGATAATATAATTTTTATTACCAATGGGGATGTACCTTGCTCAAGGGTACAACAGTGTCACTGGGTGGAACCCACAACCTAATAAACTGAGTGGAGCTCATCATGATCTGCTACAGCTACTATATATATATATATATTATATATATATTTTTAAGTTATATAAGTTTATAAAAAAAAAAAATTATATGTATCATGTTGTTTTCAGAACAAATTAAGTAAAGATACATGTATGTATTCATGGTTGGAATGTATGTATGTGATCTGTATATATATATATATATATATATATATATATATTTTATATGTGTATATGTATATATATATATATGTATATGTATAAAGTGATGCCACTGGATTGGTGCAGTCCTGTTTTTATTTACATTGTGTTTCGTTTTCATATGTACATTTGACTACGCTTGGCCATGGGACCCGTCCATTTGCATGAGGTAGTGGAACAGGGAAGAAGATTGTCCATGTGGCAGTCGGGGCTCTGCACTGCCTAGCTGTCACAGAGACAGGGCAGGTACATAACCTCCTTTCTATTGAAACACAATGCTTTTCCATTCTAGTAAGAAGGGATTTCCACACTGATCAGTGACTGAAGCAGGTCATCCTTTTCCAATGGGGTATCACTGAAGGAAGATAACATGAAGACAACATTATGTGTGTTCTTGTAAGAAGCATGTACTTAGATTAACTATTGACCTGCACGCACACTGCTATATAATTAAAGCCATAGAATGCAAATCACTCCTGTGGATGCCAGGCACAGCGTAATTGGAAACGTGTGCACGGTGATCCAGATCAGTATGGCAGAATATGAATGAGTCCATGCTGGCCCTTTGCTAATGCATTAGGAGTGCTGCTTGGGCCTGAGTAAGATGAGTGTCTTCTGTTGGCAGGTCTATGCTTGGGGCGATAATGACCACGGACAGCAGGGGAACGGAACCACCAAGAACAACAGGAAAATTTGCAGGGGCTGGAGGGGCAGAAGATCACCATGTGCCCCTGTGGCTCCTCATCTGGCCTGGACCAAGTGATTAACATCCGTGCATGAGCCGGTCCTCTTCCAGACAGCCAGGGATCCTTTAGGAGCCTCCTATTTGGGTAGTAAGCAGTTTAATCAACGCGCCCGTGCTTGCGTCTCGTCTTCACTCCGCTCGTTATCTTGCTGCTCTCTTCTTTTGTTATGGACAGCCTCAGACTGATGTCATGCTATCTCAGGCAGTGCTATGTCTAATCTAGTCTTGAGGACCTTGTAATTTTAACAAGCTGCCAGCTTCAGTCCTTCAGCTGTCCTGCTATTGCAGTAAATCCCCATATCCATGTTTGACTCGGTCTATACGTAGGAACTGTAACTGTAAACACAGGAAGTGAATGCCATCCTTGAGTCTGCTTCTAAAGCAATTCAGTGTGTTGCATCCAAGGCTGAAGTAATGCTGCTGAAAGTGAGTAAGAAGTCATTGAAAAGGTCAAGCGGTTGTGTGGTAGTTATGTAGCAGAGGCGCCCAAAGCCATGGCGCAGTTTAGAGAACCGCTTATCCAATTGTAGTAAAACTTGGTTTACTTTTCCATACACTGGATGTCATGGTGGTTATGGTACTGATGGCTTACATGTTGTATGTAGAGCCATGTGGTGGGGATGAATGGCACCGACATGCTTGATTTATGAAATGTGCCGTCTCTGTTGTATTGACTGACGTATTCAGCATTGGGGTATTTGTTATTAAACACATTGACATTGTATTCAAAACCATTTACACTAAACTAACAACATAGTTCTTTATTTGTAGAAATATTACAGCATTAGAATTTGCAGTGTTCAGTACAGAATATTGGTTATGTTGATATAATATGTAATATGCTTTTATTTGTTTATTTATTCTCGTTTCCATATCCTAAAGCTCAGTATTGTGTTTTATCTGTAGGTGTTCAGTCAGATATAGACTCTTCCACAGTCAGCAATAAAATCAGCGGGCAAAATAATTCCAAAGCGAACCGTCCATCTCTGGCTAAGATCCTGCTCTCCCTGGATGGGAACCTCTCCAAACAGCAGGCTCTGTCCCATGTCCTCACTGCTTTACAGATCATGTATGCCAGGTAAGGATGGCAGAAGCTTGCCCTGCAGTTAATTCTCTTCACTGTAACCACACAGGGCCTTATTCTCCTGAGTGGGGATGCAGATCCCTGACAGTGGTGGGATACATTAGAGCAGGGTTACTCTTAAATTGGTGAAATGAACCTGGGGTTTCAATAAAGATATGAAGGATCTGTTTGAACCAGGACTGAGGGAGCTACAGGTCCCACTGCATTAGAGTTGGACATGCATGTTGGAAACCGCTCTGTAGTTGTAATGAAACTCCAGCAGGACATTTCAAAAGTGTATGAGCTTATGAGAATGGGGATGCCTGTCGACCGTGTCACAGTGGCACCGTTACGTGCTAATAAACTGAGTGGAGCTCATCATGATCTGCTACAGCTCACGAAAACATGCGTTTGCCATTTTTTAAGTTGTATAAGTTTAAAAAAAAAAAAAAATTCTCCTTCAAGTGTAGTTTTTTTCAGAACAAATTAAGTCAAAGAACAGCTCTGTATTCATGGTTGGAATGTCTACGTGTGATCTGTTTGATGGCTACTCTCGGTTTGATTTTGATCTGTATTGCTGGTTGTGTACATTTTGAAACATACATAATGATTTTGTGTTAAAATGCATGTAATTTGATTTGACCACGGAGACCCGTTTTGCATGATACAGAAAACCGAGGGCAGGATTCAAAAAGCATGGAGCTTCTAGTTCCCACTGCAATAACAGAGAAGTGCTAAATGGGGTGCCCCAGCTGTCGTCTTGTTTAACTTACATTTTTAGATGATGGCTTTGCATGGAGTGACTCTTTCTAAACTTAGACTCTCTTGTAGATATTACATCTTTATAGGACTGGTTCCTTTGTTCTAACTTGCTGTATTTGTACATGTGAATGTTTATGGACAGATGTCATACACATGACATAATTTGTGAACTATAATCTAAGAACAACAGAAAATTTACCAACGAGAGGAGGCCATTCGGCCCATCCGTGCTCATCTGGGTCTTAAAGTGATTAACATGACGAGGTAGCCCATTCCTTCCCCTCACCACTCTGTTTGAAGAAGTGTCTCCTTCCCTTGTCTCCACTTTATTTCCACTGTGTCCACTCTGGTCCTGGTATTTGTGCAGTGCTTCAAGCACTGGTTCAGATGGACTCCTTCCTCCTTCTTTTGTTTTGTATCGGGAGACCCTCTCTCCAGTTAACCCTCTCATGCTGTGTCTCCACAGGGATGCAGTTGTGGGTGCCCTGATGCCTGCCAGTATGATTGCTCCAGTGGAATGTCCTGCCAGCTCCCCGGTCCCTCCCTCGGAGTCCTCCACAGCATCCAGCCCCTCAGAGGGGGAGGGTCCCCCATTCCTCACAGAGACAGAGGAGAGGCTGAGCCCAAACCCGTGGCAGGACAGGAGGGGGGAGGTAAGAAACAAGCGCCTCGTATTGAAGAAGCTGGAGAAAGCCATTCATTAAATACAACAATAACACATACAGAGTACAGTGGTACCATCCCCTGCAGCAAGAAGGCAAGTGAGACGTGACACAGAAGGTACAGATGATGTGTAGAGGTTCTTGGGGTCTTACGTTTGACACAGAAGGTACAGATGATGTATAGAGGTTCTTGGGGTCTTACGTTTGACACAGAAGGTACAGATGATGTATAGAGGTTCTTGGGGTCTTACGTTTGACACAGAAGGTACAGAAAACCAAAGAGGTTCTTGACACAGAAGGTACAGATGATGTATAGAGGTTCTTGGGGTCTTACGTTTGACACAGAAGGTACAGATGATGGATAGAGGTTCTTATCTCAATTTTTTACACAATTGAACTAATATATATATATATATATATATATAGTTGACTCTGTACTGATCGTAAGCTGTACTCTACTACAAATGCCTTGTTTCTCTGCCACTTTAAATTGACCTCATTACAGAGGTCAATTTTTTTTTTTTTAATTTATTGGCAGAACGTGTTGCAAAAAACCCATTTCAATTCAATAACTTCCTCATTTCATATCAATAGGCAAAGTAATGGAGTGCTAGAATTGACAGAATATATTGTTGCTGTCAATCAATTCACTTTAAGGTTTTCACAGATCCAATTCAAATGTAGCGGTAATGCAATTTCTGTGGCATTCTTTTTTTTGTGTGTTAAAACCTGCCCTGTAGAGCTTTTCAGTCTGACAGTCTGAAATTTCTGCATTATTTTTTCTAGTGCAATATATACCTTAATTTTAAAAGGTTAAATGAAATCTTTTAATTTTATTAAAATAAAGTGTAGTGAGTTTAACTAGTTGTCAGAATAGGGACACCTCTGGAAAGTCTCTATTCAGATAGGAGTACACTTTGATAATGTACAGCATGCCCTAGATAGAGGATGTGTTACACTGTGGCATTCATTTGGACTCGTGTTTGTTGTGTGCTCAGGTTGCTTGTTCAGAAGATGCAGGAACCCCTTCTTCAGATCATAGCTGAGACCATGACAAAAACCAAAGAGGTGAGAGTTTATTCAGAGTAACAGCACTGTAATAATCTGCTACTATCATAGCTGAGACCATGACAAAAACCAAAGAGGTGAGAGTGTGCAGCCTTCAGAGTACACAAGCACTGTGATAATATGCACTAGATCATAGCTGAGACCATGACAAAAACCAAAGAGGTGAGTGTGTGCAGCCTTCAGAGTACACAAGCACTGTGATAATATGCACTAGATCATAGCTGAGACCATGACAAAAACCAAAGAGGTGAGCGTGTGCAGCCTTCAGAGTACACAAGCACTGTGATAATATGCACTAGATCATAGCTGAGACCATGACAAAAACCAAAGAGGTGAGTGTGCAGCCTTCAGAGTACACAAGCACTGTGATAATATGCACTAGATCATAGCTGAGACCATGACAAAAACCAAAAGAGGTGAGCTTGTGCAGCCTTCAGAGTACACAAGCACTGTGATAATATGCACTAGATCATAGCTGAGACCATGACAAAAACCAAAAGAGGTGAGTCAGAGTACACAAGCACTGTGTGCAGCCTTCAGAGTACACAAGCACTGTGATAATATGCACTAGATCATAGCTGTGACCATGACAAAAACCAAAGAGGTGAGTGAGCGTGTGCAGCCTTCAGAGTACACAAGCACTGTGATAATATGCACTAGATCATAGCTGAGACCATGACAAAAACCAAAGAGGTGAGAGTGTCCAGGCTTTAACAGAATACACAAGTACTGTGATAATATGCACTAGATACAATTTTAGCTGAGACCTTTTATTTAACCATGTAATCAAAAAAACCAAATGATATTGCAAAATCCTACCAGCCATTTAACAGAATATTTCATGTTGGACTGAAATTTGAAATTTTTTTGTCAGTTTTTAATCGAATACAAAAGTTAGCACAAAACTACAATTTTAGGATTGAGACCTTTTATTTAACATCATGTAACTAGGGTGTGTGAACTATGCACAACATGATATTACAAAAGCCTCACCAGAAAAGCCACAAGGAGGTTAATAATAGGGTACAAGTGTTTCTGAGGTGGGATTTGTACAAGCCCATTTAACCACTGGACCAAATTTAATTCAATATGGTATGGTAACATTATTCAGCAGGTTTCATTCGACTTTGCGTTAATTCTATAGGGTTTCTCTTGTATGCACTGGATACTTTTTTAAAGCATTCTTAAGTTACCTTTTTGTTTATTGTATTTATTTATCAGGGACTCATACGATTATAACACAAGTGTCACTTACATGACACAAGATGCATTGCATTTTCAATTGAGCCAGTAGGCTAATTTCCATTGACAGTTTTAATATTTTAAAGTATTCTTTCAGTTTTTGTTGTGTTTTTTTTAAATTTATTTTTTTATACTTTTCATCTTTCTCATATTGCAATGCGAGTTATGAATCTTTTCTCTCAACAGGATTCTGAAAGCCACAGTAAAACGGCTGGCCCAGAGCCCCAGTACCTGGATGAATTCACAAGCCTGCTGGTCCCTGATGACACGCGGGTCCTGGTGGACCTGTTAAAGCTAGCTGTGTCCGCACGCTCCGGGGAGAAAGGGAAGCAGGTGCTGTCTGCCGTGCTGTCTGGAATGGGCACTGCCTATCCACAGGTTGGTAAACACGAACAGCTTGTCGTGTGTCTGTCTCGGCTGGCTGGGAGTGTGGGTTCTCCTTGTGTTTTCAGCGGCTGCTTGTGTTGCTTGTGTTCTGCTGCTCTTGCTAACTGGCTGTCTCTTGGTAGGTGGCTGACATGCTGCTGGAGCTGTGTGTCACAGAGCTGGAAGATGTGGCTTCAGACTCGCAGAGTGGGCGTCTGTCTGCACAGCCAGTGGTGGTGGAGAGCAGCCACCCCTACACTGACGACACCTCCACCAGTGGCACTGTTAAAATACCAGGTACAAACTAGGCTAGACTCACAGCTTATTAGTCATATATCTCTACATCTTCTATGGAGCCCGAATAACACTAACTACCAGTTGAGAGAAGGGTACTTGTTTCTTATTGTTTTTCTTTGGCTGTTCACAGTTCTGCACTGAAACGGTTTCATTTGTAATTCGAATTGTCTGTCTCTCATTCTGTCTGTGTCGTTTCTGTCTTTCCTCCCTAGTTAAATTACATTTTCATTGCTTGTTGAAATGCTCGTTTCCTCTGCCCTGACTTTCTTGTGGTGGTTGTGTTAGGTGCTGAAGGCCTCAGAGTGGAGTTTGACCGTCAGTGCTCTACAGAGAGGCGCCATGATCCACTCACTGTAATGGACGGTGCCAACCGGATCGTGTCTGTCCGATCAGGTGACACTCAAACCGCTTTTCTGTCTGTCCCGTTTCCTTGAAGGTCATAAAGTGAATGAACCAATTGAACCGTGCCTTGTATCCTTGTATTCACTACATGCAATTTTGGAGCAACATGCTTACGAATTTCAGTCCAAGGCATATTATTACTAGCAGGCACCTGACTGCTCTTCTGAACCATTCAGCTCGAGATCCTCAAGGTCTTGCATTCAGATTTGAGTGAACCCATCAGAATGGTGGAGTCCAGACCTCTGTTTGAATGGAGTCGGGTTTGTTGTAAATGCTGCTGTCTGATTGTATTGTGTATTGGCAGGTCGAGAGTGGTCTGACTGGTCCAGTGAACTCCGTATTCCTGGTGATGAACTGAAGTGGAAGTTTACCAGTGATGGTTCTGTGAATGGCTGGGGTTGGCGCTTCACAGTTTACCCGATCATGCCTGCAGCAGGTGCGTCTTGCACTGCATATTGAGACCCTTTCGATTTATTTATATTTCATAAGAATGTATTTAAGCTACGGCGTAAGGGGAGCTTGTATGTTTTTGCAAAATTCACCAGCGCTATTTCAGCGTCGTCTATCTGATCAACCGTTTCAGATGCTGACTTGAATTTCAAAGTATCTCTTTCAGTTCCATAGCCAGTGCTGTCCATTAAAAATGAACAGTTTCTCTGCCACGTTTTAAAAAATGATCATCAATGATACAGACCACAGTCTTAGAGTGTCTTCACAGTCTGTGCACTTCTGCCTTCTTGACAGTCTATGGTTCTTCGTTTTGCATGGTGTATGAAAATATGTGAACCTTAAGGTTAGCATTATGTAGTAAAGAAAATATTTATTTATTTATTTTTAATACAGGCCCAAAGGATCTCCTGTCTGACCGCTACATCCTGTCCTGCCCCTCAATGGACTTGGTAACCTGTCTCTTAGATTTCCGTTTGAACTTTGCCTCAAACAGGGGTATAGTTCCTCGCCTGGCAGCCTCACTGGCAGCTTGTGCACAGCTAAGTGCCCTCGGTAAGTTTGTATTGCTGCTGTACTACATGTTGCTGTATTCAGAAAACGTAAGGATGACTAAACAATTATACATAAAAAAATAAAACATTAACAGCAGTGAGACAGTTGTTTCTAAGCTAATCTTCAATGCTGGTCAGTACATGCATGTTATCTGCAGTTTCGTATTCCTTAATGAGCAGACCTTTCTGCCTGTCCCTTTTTTTATTTTCCCTTTTTAATGGTTTTATTTGTGATGTCATTTGTAGCGGCCAGCCTCAGGATGTGGGCCCTGCAAAGACTGCGCAAGCTGCTGACCACAGAGTTCGGACAGTCCATCAACATCAACAGGATCCTTGGAGACGGAGACGGGGAGCCTCGCTCTGTGGTACACTGCACAGGAAACTGGAGCTCTGCAACTGCAGGGATGGAAATAACACTCCTACTGCATAGCAGTTTACATAGCCCAGGTTTAATACGAGCTTGATTAGGCACAGTGTTTATGTAACAAGCTCAGGTGTGTCTTATTAAACTCATAGTAAAATCAGGAATGGATCAAACTGCTATGCAATGGGAGTCTTATTTCCATCCCTGAATTGGGTGAAGTATTGGCAACCAGTGCTTTGTAGTCTCATACACTGGGTAGGGGGGACTGGACAGCTCCAAGTATAGCAGCAGCATTGTCCTGTGTGTATCCCTAGAGACCCATACTGTTTGCACAAATATATGATTTTAGTTGAGTATTTCTTTAGAGATCCTATTGAAGGTTTTGTGCACGGAGCCCCTGGAAACCTCCTTTTCCCTGATACTGGCCCCTGTAGTGTTGCATATCGTTGGCAGCATGGTGCTTTGCGTGGCTCCATCTCTTTTGATTTTGTTTTGTAGAGTTTCACCGGAAGTGCTTTAGCCGCTCTGGTGAAAGGACTTCCTGAAGCGCTGCAGCGGCAGCATGAATATGAAGATTCCATCGTGCGAGGTGGCAAGCAGCTGCTTCACAGCCCCTTCTTTAAGGTAAGCATTGCAGTCCATGCCTACGTATACAGAGGAAACACCAGGGAGCTGTACTAAGAACAAAGGACTGGCCATTAGTCTGGCTGTTTCTGTGTAATCTTATTCCATAACAGTCACAGCAGTCTATTCACATTTTATAAAACCGATCAAGTCGTTTTCTTTCTTTCAACAATGTTTAATGAGTTACATGAGGGCAGTCTTTCTAGAAAGTTACTTAGTATTAACTCTTTCAGTACTGCAAACCTGTGAAGAGGTCTAGGAACTATAACTCCACTAAACACAGCAGGCCAGATAAGCAGCCCTATGTCATGTTTGTATTTCTAGATGATACTGTGAAACTTTTCAATTAGCTGTACTGTTTAACAGCTGTGGGGTTGTCTTTTTCTTTAATTTAAACACTACAGTAAATGCAGGAAAGTATGTGGTATCACCTTGGAGGAGGTGGGATGTTTATTGGGACCATCTGTGTGTTACTGAGCAAGCTGGAGGAGGTGGGATGTTTGAATGGGTTCCTCTGTGCCTTTTCATTATCAGTGTAAAAAAGCTGGAGGACTAAGTTTGTTTAATGGTTTTCTGTGGGTGCAGGTATTCAACACATTATCAAGCTGAGGAGGATCTGGTTTGAAGGGGGACTCTGTGTTTGTGGCTCCCAGTGTGGCATGGAGGAGGGGGGGTGTTTGAATGGGTTCATTTTACTGTGAGCTTGAAGACCAGGGAGCCCAGCGTGGTATCAAGCTGGAGGAGGTGGGGTGTTTGAATGGGTTCCTCTGTGTTTGTGCCAGTGTGGTATCAAGCTGGAGGAGGTGGGGTGTTTGAATGGGTTCCTCTGTGTTTGTGCCAGTGTGGTATCAAGCTGGAGGAGGTGGGGTGTTTGAATGGGTTCCTCTGTGTTTGTGCAGGTGCCAGTGTGGTATCAAGCTGGAGGAGGTGGGGTGTTTGAATGGGTTCCTCTGTGTTTGTGCAGGTGCCAGTGTGGTATCAAGCTGGAGGAGGTGGGGTGTTTTGAATGGGTTCCTCTGTGTTTGTGCAGGTGCTGGTAGCTCTCGCATGTGACTTGGAGCTGGATGGGTTCCCTGTGTTTGTGCAGAAACCCAGTGTGGGCCTGGTGGAGAAGATACTGTTGGAATCGAGGGTTTGGCTGTCTCAGTGTGGTAAGAGAGCTCCTCTTGGGGCAGTTCCTGGGTTCCTCTGTGTTTTTACATTTTATTTTTATTTATTTATTTATTTATTTTGGATCGTGTGTGCGTCCAGTACCTGTAGTCCTGCTGGTTCTCTGTTTGTATCCCTTGACATTATAATGATTCATCTCGCCACCTTGAGCCTTTTGCACAGTGTGGGGAAATCACCCTGGATAAGAGAATGAATCACTTAAGGTGGTAAAGCAGCTTAATTGTAGTAGAGCAGAACCAAAGAGATTCAAAGAGTTTACAGTTTATTTATTTCACCATTGTTATTTAAATTTATTTAAAAAAAAAAAAAGTGTGAAAGAACAAAAACATGATCCTCCCCCTGTTGTTCATTCTATGTGTATACATCTTAATGTAAAGACACTATTATTATTATTATTATTATTATTATTGGGAAATTATTATGAATCATTATTTAAGTTGGTAAAGCAGCTTTATCCAAGTACTTACAGAACAAAGAGATTGAACTATGTTTCAGTACCAGAGTAAATCACAAGGAAACGTCTCAAAAAAAAAAAATACACAAGGAAAAAAAGTGACTTCCTCAGGGTCACACAATTGTTAGTTCTGAGGTGGGATTTGAACCGGGGACCTCCTGGTTACAAGCCCTTTTCTTTAACCACTGGACCACAGTTAATACACTACGCAGAATACAAGAAGAATGAAACGACTGTGTGTTTGGGTTCATTTTGCTTTCTTTCATGGTCTGTTGATTTGTTTGTTTTCAGGTGGCCAAGAAAATCCGAGAGCTAATGGCAGACAATGAAAACATGAATGTGCTCCATGAAAACCACGACGTGTACAAGAAAGAGCAAGACGAGCAGCTTGTGCAGTGGATGAACAGGTGAGGCGGGGTCTGCTGGGGGAATGAACGCAGTGCTGCTTATCGGCTCCAATCAGGGATGCCTTCACTACATACCGACATGCAAATCCTCCTACTGTGCATGATTGTTGGCATCTACAGGGATTCTGGTAATGAAGGAACTCTAAGGTTGTCTGTTGTAGCTAGTCTGTGACATTCCTTTTGTACTAAAATGCAGGAGGCCTGATGACTGGACTCTATCAGCTGGAGGAAGTGGCACTATCTACGGGTGGGGTCACAACCATCGAGGTCAGCTAGGGGGCATTGAAGGGGCAAAGATCAAAGTGCCGACTCCGTGCGAGGCTCTAGCCACTCTGAGGCCAGTGCAGCTCATTGGTGGGGAGCAGACTCTGTTTGCAGTCACTGCCGATGGAAAGGTGAGCCAGAAACTCATTTGAATATTCATTCATTCATTCATTCATTCATTCATTCATTCATTCATTTATTTATTTATTCCCCGGCCTTCGTTTTCTTGTAACCTTGCTCACTTGTGTTTTTGATGCTGTCCAGCTCTATGCAACAGGCTACGGGGCCGGTGGGAGGCTGGGGATTGGAGGCACAGAGTCGGTGTCCACACCCACCCTGCTCGAGTCCATCCAGCACGTCTTCATAAAGAAGGTGGCGGTGAACTCCGGCGGCAAGCATTGCCTGGCATTGTCATCCGAAGGAGAGGTGTATTCCTGGGGAGAAGCCGAGGACGGCAAACTGGGCCATGGGAACAGGAGGTAAGAACAGGAAGATCAGGTACAAAAAGCACCTGCCACTTTGTCACACAGATCATATGTAGTAAAGCAGGATTATGCTTATTCGTATTCTCATTATTTACTGTGAAGGGGGGTGGGCATTTTATAATAGCCAGTGCAACAATTCTCATTTCTTTAAGCCTGTCGCATGCAGAAATAAAGAGGGTATCAACTCCTAATTCTCACAGCGTTGACAAGGAACAAAGACTGCTGACGAAATAATAAATGAAATGAATGTGTTTCAGTACAGTGAGTGTGCTCTGCTTCCCCCTCAGCCCCTGTGACCGGCCTCGCGTGATCGAGTCCATGCGTGGTATTGAGGTGATTGATGTTGCTGCGGGAGGAGCACACAGTGCCTGCATCACAGCCACTGGGGAGCTGTATACCTGGGGGAAGGGCCGCTACGGGCGCCTGGGCCACGGGGACAGTGAGGACCAGCTCAAACCCAAACCGGTATGTTTCACAGAGGAGCCCAGGGCCTCTGCTGTGTGCTTGGATGTTAGCTCTGCTGCATACAGGCTGTAGGAATCCGAACATGCTGATTCTGAAGAACACACAATTGGCAGACTCTGAGCAGCTATGAGAATGTATTGGTTTATATTTTAAAAATGCTGTTCAAGTTACTGCTAGATGGTGATGAATGGTATTGTGGGCGTTGCTGACATGGACACAGTGACAGTCCCTTGTTTCTGCAGGTGGAGGCTCTGCAGGGCCACCGCGTGGTCCATGTGGCCTGTGGCAGTGGAGATGCACAGACCCTCTGTCTGACGGACGATGACACTGTCTGGTCTTGGGGAGATGGAGACTACGGCAAGCTGGGGCGGGGAGGCAGCGACGGCTGCAAGGTCCCGATGAAGGTATGAGGGATCATTCTAATCTCACCAGTGGAAGCAACTAGAATCATTTTACTATGTATCTTAATCCATGTTATTAATGATACTGGACAACACTGAGTCAATTCAATCAATCACAACTGTCTAATCGTGTCCTTTATGAAAAGTGCGACAGCCTTTCCTAATCAGAAAGGCTGGTTTAATTTAGAGTTTGGCTGAAGCAAAAAGAGCTTTAATCCGTGCCTCTCTTGGACGTGGCTGTAAACGTCTGATCGTTTTCTCTAGGCCAGTGTGATGGCTCTTGCAGAGTAAAGTCAATTCTGAATGGAGACGTGGCTGCATGAAGCAGTAAAGATGAATTGCATTGATTAAGTGATGGAGTCCTCCTGAGGGGGCTTTGTGCTTTCAGATCACAAGACTTCTTAACCCTCTCCTTGTTTTGTGCAGATCGACTCTCTCACTGGCGTTGGAGTTGTAAAGGTGGAATGTGGGTCTCAGTTTTCTGTAGCTCTTGCCAAGTCTGGAGCTGTGTATACATGGTATGTGGAATCCGAATGAGCAGCTAGAATCTTTCATTCAGTACTCTAGTGCAGGAGTTCCCAAACTGTGCGACTCGACGCAGACCCACGTGGGCCGCGAGCAACCACGTTCTTTTTTGAATATATAATAACAAAGCTACAATTAAAATACTAATGAGAAAAAAAAAAAAAAAAAAAAAAAAAGTGCTAAAGTTTGAGGGCCTAATGCAGCTGAACAGGTGGGCCTCAAGTTTGGGATCTGCTCTAGTACACTGTGCTAATGTAGTGAGTCCTTGAGGGCTTATGATGTGTAAGGGATTCAGTACATGCTGTAGGTTGGTCCATTGAGAAGTAAGCATGTCCTTCAAAGGGGAGTGCATTTGACACACACGTGTGAAATAGGTCAGTATGTGCTTTTAAACTTCCTAGGGCAGTGGTGTTCCGCTGTTGTAAAGGGTCAGATTGTAATTCCAGATTGTATTTGTTACTGTTGTTTTTACTACTATTTGGGAGGGTTGGATCCACTTCAGTGGAAGGCAATCTAGTTAACATGCATTAAATTAAACTGCCTATCATCTGCCCTGATGGCATACCTCTCCAAATCCCAGCAACCCATTCAGGAAGCAATGGTGTCTGTGCAATAGCTTCAGCCTGAAAGGCCAGATAAGACTGCCATGGGGGCCTGACAGCAGTTTCCATTCTGCTGCATTCTTCCACAGTCTTGCGTTTTTAATCTCGCGCAGGGGCAAAGGAGACTACCACAGGCTGGGCCATGGCTCTGATGACCATGTGAGGAGACCGCGACAGGTCCAAGGACTGCAAGGGAAGAAAGTCATTGCTATCGCCACAGGGTCTCTTCACTGTGTATGCTGCACGGAGGATGGTAGGGCATGTGCACGCTACAATGCACAAGCACTGAGCATTATCATGTGTTCCCTCTGGGTTATAGTATGTGTAATGGAATGCTGTGGGATCTGGGGTAATTAATCCACAGTGTGTATGACTGAATCACATGCGTCAGTCCTTTTCAGTCTCTTTGATCAGTCAGACCTATCCTGAATAAGACTAGATGTGTGTTTCCTGTCTTTGTATTTTAACCCCCAGACTATTTTACAATTGACTTCAATACTAACAAAATAACAAGAGCATGCTTCTATTTAATATGGGTGTGTTGTGAAGATTGTTTTCAGGTTACTTTAGCACTCAAGTCAGTCAGTTAAATGTCCCGAATCCTCTTTCAGGAGGTTTAATCTGCGCGGCGTCCTTCTCATTATCCCTGCAGAATGTATTCTTTCCCTTTCCTGTTCGAAAGCCTAAACGTATTCAATGTACAAAGTACAGTACCCAATATGATAGGATGTTCTGTTTAGGGTTACGTACTACAGTTTAAATGATAGTTTGGATTCAGGTGAAACACAGGATTTATGATCTATTTCTGTATGTTAATGCTCCTGTGTGAAAGAATGAACATGTTATTTGGCATAATACTTTTTTTTATTAGTTTTTTTTTTTTTTTAACAGAATTTCGATGTCCTTGCTAGTTTAATTTTCAATAAAAATGCATTGTTCTTTAAGAGAAGCCTCTGCATTGTCTTATTTATATCAGGAGAAGTTTACACTTGGGGGGACAATGATGAGGGACAGCTTGGAGATGGAACCACCAACGCTATCCAGCGCCCCCGCCTCGTGGCAGCCCTGCAGGGGAAGATGATTAACCGTGTGGCCTGTGGCTCGGCCCACACTCTAGCCTGGTCCACCAGCAAACCTGCCAACGCTGGGAAGCTCCCTGCTCAGGTACTCCGCACTGCTCAGGCGCTCCGCACTGCTCAGGCGCTCCGCACTGCTCAACTACAGTATGTTAATATGCACCTACAGGTGTAAAAGTGAGCTACACAGCCAAAAGGCACGTCTTACCTAATATTTTTTTGTCAAATGAAAAGCAATTCTAGAGCAATGTATAACCTAAAAAAAAAACACACACTTCCAGGTTCCCATGGAGTACAACCATCTTCAGGAGATCCCAATCCTTGCACTGAGGAACAGGCTGCTGCTGCTGCACCACATCTCGGAGCTCTTCTGCCCGTGCATCCCCATGTTCCACCTGGAGGGACGGCTGGACGAGGCTGGCCAAGGGCCTTCCGTCGGCTTTCATACACTACGTGGGATACTGATCTCACAGGGCAAGGTGCGCGGACCGATCGCTTGTGAACTGCTTTACTTGTGTGTCTTCAGAAAGGAGTTGTCCTTTTATCAAGTGGAAATCATCTAGTTTTGAATTCTTTTTTTAAATTAACTCTCTCCTCTTCCGTGTATTGCCTAATTTTATTGTTAAAAACAAACTTTAAAAGAACAAACAAAACAATGAGGCTGCCACCTGGAATATATATTTTCTTTAGCTTTTTTTTCAGAATTTCAAAATGAAAGTTTTATTGACACTTGTTAGTGTAATTGAAATATACAGATGTTGAGAAGAATTGTCATATATAGTACATAAGTATCCGCATTCTCTGTGGGAATATTGGGGTTAGTTTTGGGCATCACTATATATATATATATATATATATATATATATAAATAAATAATATATATAAATAAACATGTTGGACTACTGATTCCGTGACCCCTGGTCTCTATCATATAGGAAGCTGCATTCCGTAAGGTCGTCCAGGCAACCATGGTGAGAGATCGGCAGCATGGACCAGTTGTTGAGCTGAACAGAATACAGGTACTGTTGGAAGCCATGGGCTGTATTTGCAGAGTGTTTCTGCAATCTTTAATGAACTCCTATTTCTGGAAAGCAGAACAAATCACGTTAATGTTAGCCAAAGAAAAACGAAACCCCTTGAGTGCTTTAAACAGCTTGCAATAAATATATTGTGCTGTAAAATTAACAGGCTTTTTACACCTTTCGAAAAAATAGGACTTAATTAAAACTGGTGTAAAAGCTTTGAAAATATGGCCCAAGGAGTTTAATTCATAAACTGCTTAGGTTTCTTCTAAAGTTTATACTGTGTACCGCCAGCTTACTATATGACTGGTGATTATTTCCAATATATGATGAATCTGTGTTGAATGGTGTTGTCCTGTCCTGACTGGCCTGGTCAGTGAAGCACACACAGGGGTTTTGGAATGGTTCCTGAAACTCTTTAACGACAGTATATTTAAGACACAGTTGTCTGTGAATGTTGGCACTTGCCTGGGAGCGCTGGCACGTCTTATCTCTCTGATTTCTGATGTTCTCTCTCTCTCTCTCTGCTGATGCAGCTTTCACTGGGTTTTTAGCTGTAGGTTCTGGTTGTGCTGTACATGTGATTTCTTTGACAATGCTGGAGGGGCTTATCCTTGTGTGGAAGCTTTGTATCCTTGTCCTCCCAGGACTGCAATTCATTTGCTAGTTAAAGTTATCATTTTAAGCTGTGCCAGAAGTTCCTGAACTATAGGTACTTTTTTTATTAAAGACCACTGCACCATGCCCCAGAGCTATACAAATAATCTAGGTCTTTGTTTACAAACATGCAAAGTGCTTGACCGTGCCTGCATGCCCTCACAACTCGTGTGCCTGCATGCATGTTCCCCAGGTGAAGCGCTCCAGAAGTAAAGGGGGCTTAGCTGGTCCCGATGGCACAAAATCCGTCTTTGGACAAATGTGTGCCAAGATGGGCTCCTTCAGTCCGGACAGCCTCCTCCTTCCTCACCGCGTCTGGAAAGTCAAGTTTGTGGGTATGTTGAGCCGCTCCGCTGGATTATTTATTCCATATTTAATGACTTAAGTTCCCAATGCTCTCCAGAGCACAATACAGCTGTTAAAGTGACATGCGTATTTTTATTGGGTGAAAATCATTTTTAATTCATGTTATAAAACTTACCTGAACAAACATTTATCTAAGTTTCTTGTTGCTAGTTTTTTGTAACTGTATCCAGTAATTATCTTGCTAAATCTTAGCCAGTATACAGCTATGGCCAAACGTTTTGCATTACCCTATAGAATTAACTCATTTTGCTTCATAAAGTTGAATGAAACCTGCTGAATAATGTTATGTTCACCATATTGAATTACATACTGCTTTGTAGTTTTCCATATACTTGGTTTGCATCAGTCACCTCTCCGTGGTTATCCAGGGATCAGCCTTTACAATAAGGGCTTGATACTATCCACGCTGATTCCCTGCTACAGTCTAGTGCTCTGAAACACTCCTCACAGGGTTGTAGGCTGATCAAATCAGCCACTTTGTCACTCCGATGTGGCATACAAAAAACACAGCATTTCAATATGCGCGTCAGCTAAGAAGTAAAACACCAAAAAAGTGTGGAAGGCAATCCTGCACCTGTTTGTTTATAATTATATAAAACATTAGATGGACTGTCAATGAGATGGTTGGTGCTTCCCTAGGGGAGTCTGTGGATGACTGCGGAGGAGGCTACAGTGAGTCCATTGCAGAGATGTGCGAGGAGCTGCAGAATGGCCTGACTCCTCTGCTGATCGTCACTCCCAACGGCAGGGATGAGTCTGGAGCCAACCGGGACTGCTTCCTGCTGAACCCCACAGCCAAGTCTCCTCTTCACATGAACATGTTCCGCTTTCTGGGTAAGTCTCAACAGCACTGCTGAGCGCTGCGTACATTTAATACAACTAAACCGGGACTGCTTCCTGCTGAACCCCACAGCCAAGTCTCCTCTTCACATGAACATGTAAGTACAAACAGCAAGAAATTTAATACAAATAAAGAAAAGTAGAAAAATGCCAAGCCAGAGCTGAATACAATTTTTTAAAAAGAGACAGTTTCAGGTCAAACCAAACGCGTTGCAGCTACAGGTCTTCGACAGTGCGTTATGGACCAGTTCTTGCACAAGGCTTACACACGTACATACATTTAATGACACTGGTGCTGCATACCTAATATTTCTAATGGATTTCTTTCTTGTTTTGCTAGGTGTTCTGCTCGGCATTGCCATACGCACAGGCAGTCCTTTGAGTCTCAGCCTGGCTGAACCTGTCTGGAAGCAGCTGGCAGGGATGAGCCTCACTATTGCTGACCTCAGTGAGGCGAGTACTAAACACTCTTTTAAACTCCTCTTCTAAGCTCCACTCCAACAAACACTGGCTTGCACCATTCTGGACCATACTGGTCGCAATCACAAAGGCATATTCATAGTGTTTCCATTTACTTCCTTGTGTTTACCATGACACAGTGGCTGCAGCTTTTCATAATTTAATCTGATTGCTATTCAGAAATGTGAAAGAGCTTTAGTCAGATGTAAATAGAGAGGGATTGCAGTTGTAGACTTCTAGTGGGAAACCGCTTCACCTTGGGACTCGTTTAGAAGCTGCCGTACACACTTCTGCCAGTTAGACAGCAACAGCAGAAACCAGGAAACACTGCAGCAGATTAATTGTATTCCCAAGCAGGTCTAGTGTGCACATAGTGGTCAGCAACAGCAGAAACCAGGAAACACTGCAGCAGATTCACTGTATTCCCAAGCAGGTCTAGTGTGCACATAGTGGTCTGCCGTGTGGAAGACTTATTTGACTGTACACTTAGTCATGGCTGTTTGCAAACTTTAATCTGTATCATAGGTCTCTGCTGATTGTCACTTCAGTTTCAGATGGCAGGTTGTTAAATCTGGAAAAATGTTAATCACTGTTTTATATATAATTAAAAAAAAATAGTGTTCAAACCCATGCTTTTTATGAACATGACACTGGTGTGCAATACATTTTCATTTTCCAACAATAAATGGGTAGTTGTAATTGTTTTTTTTAATAAAACGATTCATCTATAATTTAAAAATAATCCACGTCTATTTCAGAGTGATCTACGTTGCATTTGTGTGTCAGTTTGATTTATTTATTTATTTTTTTCAGCTTACATTTTAATCATGAGCTTGATAATGTCAGGAGATGTTTGATTAATTACCAGGGCCAGCTAAGGACTTCATTCACTACAGAGACTGCATTGTTGAACATTGTTGCCCAGAGATATCTGAAAGGTTAACTGGTGAAGTTATTCCTACATGTGGCTTGGAAAATGGAAACTATGTTCAGTTTCTTAGCAGCTTCCTTACAGGGGCCCCAGTGCCGGCTCCATGTCTTCTCTCAACAGTTTCAACCACAGATCAGACTTCGAAAATAGCTGCGACTTTTTAAAAGTTCAGTTTTATTATCCCCCCTGCATCCGAATGTTAAAACTGATTTCCTCAGCCCGGTTCAGCGTGGATAACCATTTTAGAATAGGTTAGAAACACTATAGAATTCATCAGTCTGCCTCCTGTAACAAAGCAGATCAGCAGGTAAAGATAAAAAGGCTTCTCATTATCCCTGCTGGGAGTGTACAGAGGTGGCCGTACATGTGCAGATCACACTTATAGAGTTCTAGTTACATCTAGAGAACCGCTAATCCAAATGTGTCAGCGATTGATGCTATCAGAATGTGGGGGTATAGGGGGGCGGGCTGGCTGTCTGTCTGTCTGTCTGTCTGCCTGTCTGTCGCACCTAAATGTTTACATCTCTGTAGAGGTGCTTATTCCATGGTAATGAAACCCATTCTCTAAATGTTTACATCTCTGTGGAGATAATCATGGGTAGATCTCATTCCATGGTGGTGGGTGAATGAAACCGTTTGTCATCGAGAATGATCTCACAACGTTTTTACATGGAGGTTGATGATTTTATCCGGGCTCTGTACATGTGCATGTGGTGGAATGAAGCCATACCCTTCATGGCCAAACTTGGCGTTAGATCTCATTTTGTGTTTCCAGCAGGGTTGGTGGGTGAATCCTTCAAACAGTAACACTGGGGAACCAGGTATTGTTTGTCATTACAGGTAAGTGGAATGATCCTTCAAACAGTAACACAACGTTTTGTCTGCTATAGGTTGATAAAGATTTCCTTCAAACAGGAACACTGTACATCTATGGAGACATGTGAGATTAGCAGTGCATTACAGGAAGGATTTGAATCCTTCAAACAGTACCCTTCCGTTTACTGTGAGAAACATTACAGGTAAGTGGACGTTGCATCCTTCAAACAGTAACACTGGGGAACGTGGAGAGTGAGTGAGATTAGCAGTGCATTACAGGTAAGTGGACGTTACATCCTTTAACACTGGGGAACCGTGGAGAGTATGTGAGATTAGCAGTGCATTACAGGTAAGTGGACGTTGCATCCTTCAAACAGTAACACTGGGGAACCGTGGAGAGTATGTGAGATTAGCAGTGCATTACAGGTAAGTGGACGTTGCATCCTTCAAACAGGAACACTGGGGAACCGTGGAGAGTATGTGAGATTAGCAGTGCATTACAGGTAAGTGGACGTTACATCCTTCAAACAGTAACACTGGGGAACCGTGGAGAGTATGTGAGATTAGCAGTGCATTACAGGTAAGTGGACGTTGCATCCTTCAAACAGTAACACTGGGGAACTATGGAGAGTATGTGAGATTAGCAGTGCATTACAGGTAAGTGGGATCCTTAGAACACTGGGGAACCGTGGAGAGTATGTGAGATTAGCAGTGCATTACAGGTAAGTGGACGTTACATCCTTCCAAAAAAAAAAAACGCTTGCATGCAGTTTTTGGTTTTAATTTAGCGCTGTGAACCGCTGCATTCTTGCGAGGAAGGAAGGACAGACCAGTACACTGTCATCTTGTGTACTACTGTATGTTAGCAGCCATAGAGGTTAGAGAAAATGAGCTCAAATTAACACTTAGAAAACAGGGTTAGCAGTGTTTTCTCCAAACTGTATTCAGATCTACCGAAATTCAGCCTTTTTTTTTGTAATTTCTTCTTCTTTTTATGGTCGCAGATGCATGTGACTTCAATGCAAGGTAACCCCTCAATAGATAAAATATTATTTGTGAATTCTTACTTAAACTGGTGACTTACTTGAAAAATTGGCACAAAAGCAGACCGAATCCCAGTGTACCTTAATATGAATGCCATCCATTCCATTTAAATTGCTCTGGATTCTCCTCCATTGGACTAATGTCTCAATGTACGCCAAGAGTCCGTGTGTATCTGTTGCAGGCTCCGGGAGTTTGATGAGCAGGTCTCTGCAGTCCGAGAGGGAATGGCCCGCGTCGTTCCTGTGCCTCTTCTTTCCCTCTTCACCGGATATGAGCTGGAAACAATGGTATGTCCAGTCCCCATGTCTCTCTTGTTTTAATTGTTTTCCTCTTTGGTCGCTTTGCTTCAGTATGTCCTGCTTGGTATTAAAGGGATGGAAATAAAAACTCCTATTGCATAGCAGTTTCACTCATTCCAGGTTTTAATACTTGATTAGCCACAGTGTATTGGTATCCAGCTCTGGTGTAGTAAAACCAGGAATGGATCAAAGCACTATGCAGTGGGAGTCTTATATATTACTGGCTCGCTGCTGAAAAGGAAGCTTGATACTTTATGCTGTTCAATGATTTCAGGTGTGTGGCAGCCCGGACATCCCTCTACATCTCTTGAAGTCTGTTGCTACGTACAAGGGTGTTGAGCCCACTGCTCATTTGATCCAGTGGTTCTGGGAAGTGATGGAGTCTTTCTCCAACACTGAGAGGTCCCTGTTTCTGAGGTTCGTCTGGGGCAGGACCAGGCTGCCCAGGACAATCGCAGACTTCCGGGGGCGAGACTTTGTTGTTCAGGTTAGTCCTCTTTCCTCTGTGCTGCAGTCTGTCCAGAGGGGTTTCTAAAATGGCCAAGGTGTTGTCATGCCCTTGTGGTTTCATGTTTTAGACGCGTGCCTGGAAACCTTGTTTAAAATGGGGACAGGTTGGGTTTTATTGAGTTATAACAGGGTGTGATAGGGAGCTATTGCATTTACATCTGATTCATACTTGGTAAATGTAAAACAAAAGATTTTGTTTTGAAATCACCAATTCATAGATTGCAGGATGTACCACTGTGTGCGATCAGAGTGTACGGTGTGATAAAGATCTAAAGTAAAATCTAGAGAGAAAAAAATAAGCACCTGTAAAGAAAGCATGTAAACCTCCTGTCTCTCTTTCCAGGTGCTGGATAAATACAACCCTCCTGATCACTTCCTGCCAGAGTCCTACACGTGCTTCTTCCTGTTGAAGTTGCCCAGGTACTCCTGTAAGCAGGTGCTGGAGGAGAAGCTGAAGTACGCCATTCATTTCTGCAAGTCCATCGACACCGATGACTACGCGCGCATCGCACTGAGCGGGGAGCCGGCTGCAGACGACAGTAGCGAGGACTCGGACAATGAGGATGCCGATTCCTTCGCTTCGGATTCCACACAGGACTACTTAACTGGGCACTGAGAGAGTATCTCCCAGTGGAAAAGGAACTCACAGGACTACTTAACTGAGCACTGAGAGAGTATCTCCCAATGGAAAAGGAAATTAATCTGAGAAGCAAAAACCAGACGATCGACAACTTCTGTTTTAACCGCACTAAATATTATTTATTACTTTAAACATAGTTGGCTAATAATCCCGTAAGACATATGTGCAATTGGCTAGAATAGCACTGTGTCTTGGAGAAAATAATAGGTTTTCTTTTAATTTGTTTAAAAAAACAAACAAACAAAAAGTATATATATATTTTTGTGTTTACTAACGTCATGTAAATGTTCCTATTGTAAGTAAGCAGTGCAACATGTAACACTGTGGTAGACTCTTATAAACATGTGCTGTGCTCTTGATATTAGTTTGTTGTATAGTGGAGATAATGTGCAACACATGAGTTGTATTTTACATATTTCTTTGATGGTAATAGCAGTGTTTCTTTAGAACAACCTTTTTTGATTGACAGGATCAGTATTCCTTAAAATATTCTACTGTCCTAACACAGCCCGCTAATGTGTCATTTTAGTGTCTTCATTATGTGTCTTTTAATTACCTTTACAAATGTATGTGTGCACACTGTAGTCATTCGGAAATGTGTATATAATGATTGTGCCATGTATCCACCTCGAGCATCTCATTTACTGTGAATAAACTTCAATTAAAAGCGTTCCTTCAGATTGCAGCCCACGGTGCATCCTGCTGAAACGTAGCCTGTCATTGGCTGGAGAGGTGACCAATGTCCTAATCCAATATCGGACAGGAAATAGACGGCAGTAACGGAAGCACATAAATAAAAATAAGAATTTGTAGACTCCTCACGAAATACGACTGAAAACATGCAGGGCCTATTATACATGCAGTTTTCCGTTTTTGATTTCACTTTTAAAAGGTAGGTTTTTATAATACAGCAGTACTGTAGTACTGGCTAGAACATTCCTGAGGAATGTCAGTGCTAGGAATCGGCAGTCGTGTGCTGCAGTCGCTAGGCTTAGCGTATACAGTGAGGTGATTTACTGTATGGTATGCTTGTTTGATTTGTTTTTCATTAAAGGGTTTTCCAACACAAATGTTGGTGTAACCAGCCCCTATCATACCAGGTAAGTAGCAGCGAAGAGGACTTTTGTTAACCTTGCTGTGCTTTGAAATATAACTATTTTTTTTTATTTCCTAGTGAACTAGCCAATGAAAGCAAACATGCTTACTATCGTCTTTTTTTGTATGATTGTTAAATTTTTCTGCAGTCCTTTTTTCCCGCAGTAATTTCATAGTATAAAAACTATGAGCAGCCTTGTATAATGCGTGCAACTAGTATACTACCCTATCAAAAAATACCACAGTACATATTCTAGAAACTGTATGCGAAGCATTTCGTATATACCATGCAGCCCGTACACAGCACACTAATTCCCACAGCATTATATTCACATTTGTTTTCCTGATCATAAACATCTCTAAAACAAAGACGGGAATTCATTAAAAAAGCTTACATTAAAAAGTACAAACATTTATCCCCCAAATACAAGCTATTTTAGTTTACAAAGACATATTTAAAAAATAATAATAAAAACTTATTTTGCATGCGCTGTTAGATCTAATCTGTGTAGAGTCTGATTACTTTAACTTTGACACCACATGACATCAATCTAATGCCGGTAGGGGTCCCAACTCTTGTCAACTGATGTGAACAAATAATTGTGGGTGGGGTGCCATGAAATCTAGCACAAAATGACTCATTTATGCAGACAGACTCACAGAGGACATTAGAGAGAGGCAGATGATCTGACGGATGCATAAAGAACAGCTACACAGTAAAGATGAGCTGATGGATGCATAAAGAACAGCTACACAGTAAAGAACAGCTACACAGTAAAGAAGAGCTGACATGCATAAAGAACAGCTACACAGTAAAGATGAGCTGACGGATGCATAAAGAACAGCTACACAGTAAAGATGAGCTGATGGATGGATAAAGAACAGCTACACAGTAAAGATGAGCTGATGGATGCATAAAGAACAGCTACACAGTAAAGATGAGCTGACGGATGCATAAAGAACAGCTACACAGTAAAGATGTGCTGATGGATGGATTGACCCAGCTCTTACACTTTCATGCCTTAACTGAAAAACATGAGCTGATGGAATTCAAGAACAGTCTGGCTTTCACAGTAAAATGAGCAATGGATGGATGGATCAAATTGAACAGCTGCGGAAGATGGCAGTTTAATTTAAGGGTTATGACATTTTAATGGAATACATGAGCAGAGTTACGTCTTCAAACTTAACTCTGCTCATGTATTCAGAATAGGGAATACAGAATAGGGTTAGAAGGCACTAATGGAAGCAACATGGGTTAGCTGAATATCTTAGTGTGTTTTCACCCTGATTCTCAAATTCCTCCCAACAGCCCAGGCTTTTGTTTTAACCAGGAACTAAATGTTTACTTTAAACATGAAGTGATTTCTAGTACATGCATTATTTTTCGCAACAGCACATGCCAGCGGATGTCTCTTGAGTGTAACTGCAGTGTTTTAGAGTCTGTGGATAAAGTGCCAGCTCTTACACAGTAAAGTTTTGAGCTGATGGATGTCAGTAAAGAACAGATACACAGTGCAGTGTTTTGAGCTATGATGGATGGATTGACCCAGCTCTTTCATGCAGTGTTTTAACTATGGAGGTGGGGGACAAAAACATGAAGTGTTTTAGAGTGAATTCAATTCAGTCTGGCTTTCATGTCCTAATCCTAGCAATGGATTCCATGTCTCTCAAATTGTTTCCTTTTGCGGAAGAAAGACAGGGCAGTTTAATTTACCGGTGCAGTGTTTTAGAGTCTATGGTCTATGTCGGTGCCGGCTCTTGGATTTACCGGTGCAGTGTTTTAGAGTCTATGGTCTATGTCGGTGCCGGCGCCAGGAGTTACTGAGCCCTGGTGCAGTTGAATTTTAAATTAATGTTAGGGAATACAGAAGTTAGTATGAGGGCACTAAAAAAATCTCAAAACATGGGTTAGACAAATATAAATTACAAGTAAAAAAAAACAATATTCTAAATTAACAAATAAATATCCCAACACCAGGCTTTTTTTTTAACCAGGAACCATCTGTTTAGTTTAAACACATGATTTTCCAGCACAGCAATTATTTTTAACACTGACCCAGCCACGTGCCGCTCTGTGTCCTGCCTCCAGGTGTAACTGTGCAGTGATTTTTTAATTTGTGTTTTGATTGACTATGTCAATACTACCGGCTCGGTTTCTTTTTCTAATCCCAGTGTTTTAGAGTCTATGGTGTATCTGTTTTGCTCTTGGATTTTGTCATTGCAGTGTTCAGAAAGGGCTGGGGGTGCATGTCAGGCCCCTTGCACCCTCCACGCTGTCCCTGGTCTGGCTTCAGTACCAGACTGCAATGCTAAGCTGGCAGCACTTGAGGGTCTGGTTGATAACCACTGTCTTCAAAGTTATTTATATATATTTGAGCTCTTTTAGGAGGTGGGTGGGTGCTTAAAATAAATAAATCAATAAAAACACAGCATTTGTAAAAGATGACAGTAACCACATGGAATTTGCCCCTGGAATATTGATGAAAAATAAACTGAATATTCCCCCGACATTTATTATTATTATTATTATTATTAAATTAAATTAAATCAATAAAAACACAGCATTTGTAAAAGGTGACAGTAACAAGATATCACATTATTTTTACGTTATTTAGTAATTGAATATACGGTTAATGTTTAAAAATAAACTGAATATTCCCCGACTAAATTATTACAGTTAATTTCTTAAAGCAGGTATGCAGTGTTCTGAATGCTAGCATTCCAGATAACACACATTGGATTCAGCCTTAGTATTCTGAGTGGAGTGCTAGTTACACCTCAGACTTCACTTTGTATACAGCTTTACCGTTCACAATGTGGGACTATTCCAGCTTTTTCATCAAAATCCAGGCGTTCTTGACATCCATCCTTATTTAAGCATGTTCATTATTTCTTGCTGTGATGATCTTTGTGCAACAATACACATGATCAGCAGAATTCATTATTTTTCAATGCCAATGCTTAATACCTTTTGCAGGATTATTCAGACCAGGTCGGTGCTGGTTATAAAAGTCTGGTGAGAAAACGTTGCTTACATTCTTCTTGCTGTCAACAGTAGTGTTTTGACCTTGATGGATCCTGGTAGTGAGACTAGCAGTGGTACCCACTTACACCAGTTATAATCCCAAAGGTTGTATTTTTACTGTTTTTCCCAACGTAAGCTTGATGTTCAAATTGTTAGCACTCTTTCCCTTCCCATGGCTCTGTTCCAGTTCATATTTCTTTTAATTTTAATTAGCCAATGGTGCCAAAGTTCACATACATAGTTTTGAGGCTCCACTCATTCAGGTCTGATTTATACAGTTCCACATGAAAACCTCAGTGTTTTATGATGGCTTATGTGGTTTAAAATTGTAAGCATATTTCCTAGTCTTAGCCTGTCAGTTTAAGAATAACCACAGTACGCTATGGTACAGTAGTCAGATGGTGCTTGCATGAAGTTAGTTTGAAAACGTAGTACTTTACTGTATGTAAACCCATTCCATCCTAGAGTATGACATTTCCTTATTTCTCTGTGCAGAACGCAGTACATGCATCATGATAATAAACCATTTAAACAAATCTATTTCATTTATGATAAACAAGGCTTTACATTTAAAATGTATAGATTATTAATTGTTTACCTCTTAAACCATCATACACATTTTCAAAACAGATTTGATAGCCTTCATGACCAGTTTTATATTTGACCTTTGTATTTAGAAATGTCACATACAGACTATACAATTCAAAGATGCTACTGTATAAATGGCTGAAAAGATGAGAAGCTCAGGAGATTCCAGTTAAACGTAAATATAGTTTAACTATATGTATGACTCTTGGGATTAAACACTGAACCCTTTTCAAGCCTCAGTTAAATGTTGAGTAAAATACTACTGTATGACTATTGGGATTAAACATTGAACCCTTTTCAAGCCTCAGTTAAATGTGTGCTGCCTGGAGATATTTTAATGGCCACTCTTACCATGTTGCCATCCTTGGGTCTTCTGTAACCAAGACAACTGCACCGCCATTACACCTACTGTTTCTCAAAATTCAATAACTTTAGAATGAAGTCCAAGGTCCAGAACACTATTGAAAAACATCTGGACAGGCAGTCAACCTAGACCTAGCATACTCATTTTAAATATGTATTTCTTTCAAATACAAATCTAATCGATTCTCCCCACTTCATTAGAATATGTTCTCTGTCCATTTTCAGAAGAGCAAATACATGTGCTGAACCCTTTTACAAAGGGGCTAGCCCGAAGTCCTTCACATGTCAGAGGTCAATGGAGCTGAGCTACAGGGCCGCGGACACTGATTAGCTTCAGTAATGAAGTCTTGTAATGGGAGGGCATGGGTTTGTCCGGGATGGGACAGCTTTTTTGTTTGCTGAAAATCCTACCAGAATATTAATAGTAAATTCACCCAGGACACAGGGCTTGATTATATTTTGTTAATGTATACTTTGCTTTCCTTTTAAGACTCTATTTAAGGATTATCACTCACAGGATAAAAATCTTTCTAGCGAACTTGCTGTATAAAATTGGCCTGGATTGGGTCGAGCTCCACAGGGGAACATGTGATGTCTTTGCTGGGTCTTTAAGATGGGTAGGTACAGTAGGCTACAGTTCTGACAATAGAAAGCATCAGAGGTTGTGCTGCGCAATGTGATCACATGACCCGCAGAGCTCTCTCTCACAAGTCATGCGGGGTTGGAGCCAGATTATCTCTGCAGGATCCATTCATTATTGTAAGGTTGATCCTTGGGTATTTGGCAGAGGGTGGCCTATACTTGCAGTTATTTAACAAGAAATCACATGGCGCTCTGTGCTGGATGCTCTGTTTCACTTTCCTGGGGGCCGGTGATCCTGCATATGATCCTTATCACTGCGTCACATCTTCATGTGCTCAGACAATATGAGGGATAATGGGCCACTCATTGTCCTGTACAGTAGGTTACAAAACTAGCAAGTTACAAAACAGCTTCTACCTGACCATGGGTTGAGATACAGAGCTGCTGTTAATGTAACATTGTTAATGTCACTGGTTTAGTTTGCCCCTCTTTTTTAAGCAGTTGCAAGCAAAATATCTCAGTAATTTGTTTCATAATAATATAATTCAGAATTAAAAAGCATGCGTGTCATTATTCATCCAACAGTCCTAAAACTGACTTGCATATCAAAAGTGTATTTTGTAAATATTGAAAACATATTGTCTGTTAAACAAATGTGCTGTACAGCTGTGACACAATCAGAATAGCAGAAAGCAGAAACCCTTGAAGTGCTTTGAAACACACCTGAGCACACAGGACACGTACAGCAACGTGTTGAAACACACCTGCACACACCTGCACATCCTGAGCACACAGGACATGTACAGCAACGTGTTGAAACACACCCGCACATCCTGAGCACACAGGACATGTACAGCAACGTGTTGAAACACACCTACACATCCTGAGCACACAGAACATGCACTGCAACGTGTTGAAACACACCCGCACATCCTGAGCACACAGGACATGCACAGCAACGTGTTGAAACACACCTGCACATCCTGAGCACACAGGACATGCACCCGTGTTGAAACACACACAGGACAGGACATGCACAGCAACGTGTTGAAACACACCCACACATCCTGAGCACACAGGACATGCACAGCAACGTGTTGAAACACACCCGCACAGCAACGTGTTGAAACACACCCACACATCCTGAGCACACAGGACATGCACAGCAACGTGTTGAAACACACCTGCACATCTGTTTCTATAGCCTTCATTTATAAATGGTCAAAGTTGTAGAGCGAGATAATAGTTAAAATAATTTATTTTAGATTCCTGTCTTTCTTAGAGAAAATATGAAACCAGGACCATGGGCAAGAAAACACAAATCCCCTTTCTGTTTGAGCTCAGTGTTAAGAATCGATGATAATAAGTTTCATTAAAGCTCATGGTGTTTTTAAAATTGGGCTTGGCTAGGTCTACTGATGTCATTTTCTTGATTTTTCAAAGCATAATAAGGCAGTGATATAAATGTTTTTCTTTTTATTAAATAAACATAGAGCCATTTTCTAAGCATAATAACCCACTCCAGGGGGTGTGGCAAGACCATTGGTAACTCGAACTCTATGATGGCATGGTCTTACCTGCTACTTGTACCCGTGTGCTGAAGGGATTGCTCTAGTATATTAATACATTTGCTCTTAAATGTTGTCATTGCATGATGTAGATCTCATTTGAATGCAATTACTGGGAGCACATCTCCTCCTCCTCTTCCTCCTTCTTCTTCATTCCTAATCTGGTCATAAGTTGCAGTTGTAGTATTGCATGTGATGCTCATTCATCCAGCTTCGTGTTCCACAAGACCAGGTTGATTCACTCCTTCTGGCTCTTGTGTAATGAAGGATGGCTCTTCAAAGCCCAGTGGTTAGAGATGGGGATTAATAAGGCTGTTGTGTTAACTCTGAATACTGTATAACACTGTGTATGAAAAGAGGTCTGTAATGTATCATTACATTAGTCATATAGGAACAATAAATCCAGAAGACACTGTGGGCTACAGCCAGTGTCACAAATTTAGAGATGACAAACAATTGACGGTTTAAGTTTCCCAATAAGCGGAGACCAATTGATGAACTGATTACTTATCTGCATGGTTATATAAACCATTCAAAACTATAAAACACTAAACAGTGCTAAATTAATCAATACTAAAAGAAAATAAAAATCAATGCAAAAGTTTACAGTATCTTTGGGTTACAGATCCACAGTGTCTTTACAGCTGGTGCACAGCTGTATTCTATGATTCTCGCATTACACTGTCATGAAACTTGGTTATTCTTACTCTATACTGTTGTGTACATGCTGTAGAGATACATCCTGGTCATCAGCTAATTTACAGCCATGGCAGGGGATGCATGTTACTCAAATACTTCTTTACATTGAATTCATTCTTCGAACCCATTCAATCAGAGATGCCACTGATCTCGCAGTATGCACCCGGGTGCTTTGTTCAAGTTCAACACCCACGTTTCTCATTTTAATATTGGATAATAATTAAAAATAAAAAACACCTACTAAAAAATATTGA
>CM072669.1:66628853-66672278 GCA_036884735.1 Huso huso
AAAAGCACTACAGTGTAAAAGCACTACAGTGTAAAACACACCAAAGCACTACAGTGTAAATATACACCAAAAAGCACTACAGTGTAAATATACTAAAAGCATACACAGTGTAAATAACACCAAAAGCACTACAGTGTAAATATACACCAAAAGCACTACAGTGTGCACTAAGTGTAAATACACACCAAAGCACTACAGTGTAAATATACACCAAAGCACTACAGTGTAAATATACACCAAAGCACTACAGTGTGAAAAATACACCAGCACACTACAGTGTGAATATACACCAAAAGCACTACAGTGTAAATACACACCAAGCACTACAGTGTAAATACCAAAAGCACTACAGTGAATATACACCAAAAGCACTACAGTGTAAAATACACAAAATACACACCAAAAGCACTACAGTGTGAATATACAAAAGCACTACAGTGTAAATACACGCAAAGCACTACAGTGAATATACAAAACAGCATGTGAATAAATACACCAAGCACTACAGTGTAAATATACACCAAAGCACTACAGTGTAAATACACCCAAAGCACTACAGTGTAAATATACGCAAAAGCACCACAGTGTAAATATACACCAAAAGCACTACAGTGTGAATATACACCAAAGCACTACAGTGTAAATAACACCAAAGCACTACAGTGTGAATATACACCAGCAATACAGTGTGAATATACACCAAAGCACTACAGTGTGAATACACACCAAAGCACTACAAAATATACACAAAGCACTACGTAAACACACCACAAAAAAGCACTACAGTGTGAATACACAGCAAAAAACACTACAGTGAATATACACCAGCAATACAGTGTAAATACACACCAAAGCACTACAGTGTAAATATACACCAAAAGCACTACAGTGTAACACACACCAAAGCACTACAGTGTAAATATACAGCAAAAGCACTACAGTGTGAATACACCAAAGCACTACAGTAAATAACAGCAAACCACTACAGTGTGAATACACACCAAAGCACTACAGTAAATATACACCAAAGCACTACAGTGTAAATATACACCAAAGCACTACAGTGTGAATATACACCAGCACTACAGTGTGAATACAACCAAAGCACACAGTGTAAATATAGCAGTGTAAATAATACACCAGCACTACAAAATATACACCAAAGCACTACAGTGTAAATATACAACCAAAAAGCACTACAGTGTGAATACACACCAAAGCACTACAGTGTAAATATACACAAAAGCACTACAGTGTAAATACACCAAAGCAAAGCAAATACAGTGTGAAGGGTATATACACCAAAGCACTACAGTGTAATATACACCAAAAGCACTACAGTGTGAATACACGCAAAGCACTACAGTGTAAATATACACCAAAAGCACTACAGTGTGAATATACACCAAAAGCACTACAGTGTGAATATACACCAAAAGCACTACAGTGTAAATATACACCAAAGCACTACAGTGTAAAATATACACCAAAAGCACTACAGTGTGAATATACACCAAAGCACTACAGTGTAAATATACACAAAAACACTACAGTGTAAATACACACCAAAGCACTACAGTGTAAATATACACCAAAGCACTACAGTGTAAATATACACAAAGCACTGGGTGTAAATAAGCAGCACTACAGTGTAAAATACACCAAAGCACTACAGTGTAAATATACACCAAAGCACTACAGTGTAAAAATACACAAAGCACTACAGTGTGAATACACCAAAAGCACTACAGTGTAAATATACACCAAAGCACTACAGTGTAAATACACGCAAAAAGCACTACAGTGTAAATATACACCAAAGCACTACAGTGTAAATACACACCAAAGCACTACAGTGTAAATATACACAAAGCACTACAGTGTAAATATACACCAAAACTAAGTGTAAATATACACAAAAGCACTACAGTGTGAATATACACCAAAAGCACTACAGTGTGAATATAAACTACAGTGTGAATACCAAAGCACTACAGTGAAAATACAGTGTGAATATACAGAAAAAGCACTACAGTGTAAATATACACCAAAAGCACTACAATGTAAATACACCAAAAGCACTACAGTGAATATACACCAAAAGCACTACAGTGTGAATATACACCAAAGCACTACAGTGTGAATATACACCAAAGCACTACAGTGTAAACTACACACAGCAAAAGCACTACAGTGTAAATATACACCAAAAGCACTACAGTGTGAATATACACCAAACCCTAGTGTAAAAAGCACTACAGTGTGAATATACACCAAAAGCACTACAGTGTAAATACACACCAAAGCACTACAGTGAAAATATACACCAAAGCACTACAGTGTAAATATACACCAAAGCACTACAGTGTAAAATACGCAAAAAGCACACAAAAGCACTACAGTGTAAATACACACAAAAGCAAAGCACTAACACTACAGTGTAATATACAAAAGCACTACAGTAAAAACACCAAGCACTACAGTGTAAATATACACCAAAAGCACTACAGAATACGCAAAAAACTACACACCAAAAAGTGTGAATATACACTACAGTGTAAAATACACAAAACCAAGTGTAAAAAGCACTACAGTGTGAATACACACCAAAGCACTACAGTGTAAATATACAGCAAAGCACTACAGTGTAAATACACACCAAAGCACTACAGTGTAAATATACACCAAAGCACTACAGTGTAAATATACACCAAAGCACTACAGTGTAAATATACACCAAAGCACTACAAATAAATACACCAAAGCACTACAGTGTAAATACGCAAAAGCACTACAGTGTGAATACACACCAAAGCACTACAGTGTAAATATAACAAAAGCACTACAGTGTAAATATACACCAAAAGCACTACAGTGTAAATATACACCAAAGCACTACAGTGTAATATACAAAGCACTACAGTGTAAATAGCAAAGCACTACAGTGTAAATACACACCAAAGCACTACAGTGTAAAAATATACACCAAAGCACTACAGTGTAAATACACAAAAAGCACTACAGTGTAAAAAGCAAACTACAGTGTACACCAAAAGCACTACAGTGTGAATATACAAAAGCAGCACAGTGTAAATATACACAAAAGCACTACAGTGTAAATATACACCAAAAGCACACTACAGTGTAAATACACAAAAGCACTAAGTGTGAATATACCAAAGCACTACAGTGTAAATAACACAAAAGCACTACAGTGTAAATATACACCAAAGCACTACAGTGTAAATACACCAACCAAAAAGCACTACAGTGTAAATACACACCAAAGCACTACAGTGTGAATATACAGCAAAGCACTACAGTGTAAAAATGCAAACACTACAAAATATACACAAAAAGCACTACAGTGTAAATACACACCAAAAGCAAAACTACAGTGTAAATATACACCAAACACAAAAGCACTACAGTGTAAATATACAGCAAAAGCACTACAGTGTAAATACACCAAAAGCACTACAGTGTAAATATACAAAAGCACTACAGTGTAAATATACACCAAAGCACTACAGTGTAATATACACCAAAAAGCACTACAGTGTGAATATACAGCAAAAGCACTACAAATATACACCAAAAGCACTACAGTGTGAATATACAGCAAAAGCACTACGGTGTGAATATACCAAAATGCAACACAAAAAGCACTACAGTGTGAATATACACAAAGCACTACAGTGCAAAGCACTACAGTGTGAATATACACCAAAGCACTACAGTGTAAATACACAGCAAAGCACTACAGTGTAATACACACCAAAGCAGCACAGTGTAAAACACCAAAGCACTACAGTGTGAAATACACCAAAGCACTACAGTGTAAATATACACCAAAAGCACTACAGTGTGAATACACCAAAAGCAATAAATACACCAAAGCACTACAGTGTGAATATACACCAAAGCACTACAGTGTAAATATACACCAAAGCACTACAGTGTAAATACACACCAAAGCACTACAGTGTGAATACACACCAAAGCACTACAGTGTGAATATACACCAAAGCACTACAGTGTAAATACACACCAAAGCACTACAGTGTAAATACACACCAAAGCACTACAGTGTGAATATACACCAAAGCACTACAGTGTGAATATACACCAAAGCACTACAGTGTAAATACACACCAAAGCACTACAGTGTAAAATACACCAAAGCACTACAGTGTGAATATACACCAAAGCACTACAGTGTAAATACACACCAAAGCACTACAGTGTAAATACACACCAAAGCACTACAGTGTAAATATACAAAAGCACTACAGTGTAAATATACAAAGCACTACAGTGTAAATATACACCAAAAGCACTACAGTGTGAATATACCAAAAATATACACCAAAGCACTACAGTGTAAATATACACCAAAGCACTACAGTGTGAATAAACATACACAAAAGCACTACAGTGTAAATACACACCAAGTGTGAACTACAGTGTAAATATACACCAAAGCACTACAGTGTAAATATACACACCAAAGCACTACAGTGTGAATATACACAAAAGCACTACAGTGTAAATATACACAAAAGCACTACAGTGTAAATATACACCAAAGCACTACAGTGTAAATAACACACAAAGCACTACAGTGTAAATATACACCCAAAAGCACTACAGTGTAAATATACACCAAAAGCACTACAGTGTAAATAAACACCAAAGCACTACAGTGTAAATACACAAGCACTAAAGCAATACAAAGCACTACAGTGTGAATTAACACCAAAGCACTACAGTGTAAATAACACCAAAGCACTACAGTGTAAATACAACAAAAGCACTACAGTGTAAATATACAGCAAAGCACTACAGTGTAAATATACACCAAAGCACTACAGTGTAAATACACACCAAAGCACTACAGTGTGAATATACACCAAAACACTACAGTGTAAATACACCAAAGCACAACAGTGTAAATACACACCAAAGCACTACAGTGTAAAACACAAAAGCACTACAGTGTAAATACACCAAAGCACTACAGTGTAAATACACAGCAAAGCACTACAGTGTAAAACCAAAGCACTACAGTTAAAACAGCACTACAGTGTAAATATACACAAAGCACTACAGTGTAAATACACACCAAAACACTACAGTGTAAATAACAAAAGCACTACAGTGTAAAATACAGCAAAAGCACTACAGTGTAAATATACAACAAAAGCACTACAGTGTAAATAACACACACCAAAAGCAAAATATACAACAAAAGCACTACAGTGTAAATACAAAAGCGTACAGTTAAATATACACCAAAGCACTACAGTGTAAATATACACCAAAGCACTACAGTGTAATAAGTGTAAATACACACCAAAAGCACCAGTGTAAATACACACCAAAGCACTACAGTGTAAATACACAGCAAAATACAGTGTAACCACAGTGTAAATACACACCAAAGCACTACAGTGTAAATACACAGCAAAGCACTACAGTGTAAAATACACCAAAAGCACTACAGTGTAAAGCACAAAAGCACTACAGTGTAAATACACACAAAAAGCACTACAGTGTAAATATACACAAAAACACTACAGTAAATACACACCAAAAGCACTACAGTGTAAATACACACCAAAGCACTACAGTGTAAATACAAAAACACTACAAAACACCAAAAGTGTGAAATATACACCAAAGCACTACAGTGTAAAATACACACAAAAGCACTACAGTGTAAATACACACCAAAGCACTACAGTGTAAATATACACCAAAGCACTACAGTGTAAATACACAGCAAAAGCACTACAGTGTAAATACACACCAAAAGCACTACAGTGTAAATACACACTACAAAGCACTACAGTGTAAAATACTACACACAAAGCACTACAGTGTAAATAAATACACCAAAGCACTACAGTGTAACAGCAAAAACACTACAGTGTAAATACACACCACTACAGTGTAAATACACAGCAAAGCACTACAGTGTAAATATACAGCAAAAGCACTACAGTGTAAATACACCAAAAACTATAAAATACACCAAAGCACTACAGTGTAAATACAGCAAAACACACCAAAGCACTACAGTGTAAATATACACCAAAGCACTACAGTGTAAATATACAGCAAAAGCACTACAGTGTAAACACACCAAAGCACTACAGTGTAAATACACACCAAAAGCACTACAGTGTAAATACACACTACAGTGCACTACAGTGTAAATACAAAAGCACTACAGTGTAAATACACAAAGCACTACAGTGTAAATACACACCAAAGCACTACAGTGTAAATAACAAACACTACAGTGTAAAGCACTACAGTGTAAATATACAGCAAAGCACTACAGTGTAATATACACCAAAAGCACTACAGTGTAAATACACACCAAAAGCACTACAGTGTAAATATACACACAAAGCACTACAGTGTAAATACACACCAAAAGCACTACAGTGTAAAACACACCAAAGCATACACCAAAGCACTACAGTGTAAATACACCAAAGCACTGGCAAAGCACTACAGTGTAAATACACACCAAAGCACTACACAGTACACAGCAAAACTACAGTGTAACACCAAAGCACTACAGTGTAAATACACAGCAAAAGCACTACAGTGTAAATACACAGCAAAGCACTACAGTGTAATATAACCAAAAAGCATACAGTGCAAAGCACTACAGTGTAAATACACGCAATACACAGTGTAAAAAGCACTACAGTGTAAATATACACCAAAGCACTACAGTGTAAATACACGCAAACACCAAAGCACTACAGTGTAAATATACACCAAAGCACTACAGTGTAAATATACAAAAGCACTACAGTGTAAAAGCAAACACTACAGTGTAAATACACACCAAAGCACTACAGTGTAAATACACGCAAAACACTACAAAGCACTACAGTGTAAATACACACCAAAGCACTACAGTGTAAATATACACCAAAGCACTACAGTGTAAATACACACCAAAACTACACTACAAAGCACTGTGAATACAGCAAAGCACTACAGCACTACAGTGTAAATACACACAAAAAGCACTACAGTGTAAATACACAGCAAAAGCACTACAGTGTAAATACACACAAAACACAAATAAACTACAGTGTAAATACACACCAAAAGCACTACAGTGTAAATATACACCAAAAGCACTACAGTGTGAATATACACCAAAGCACTACAGTGTAAATACACACCAGCAAAGCACTACAGTGTAAATACACACCAAAAGCACTACAGTGTAAATATACAGCAAAAGCACTACAGTGTAAATACACCAAAGCACTACAGTGTAAAATACACCAAGCATACAGTGTAAATATACAAAAGCACTACAGTGTAAATATACAGCAAAGCACTACAGTGTAAATACACACCAAAGCACTACAGTGTAAATACACAGCAAAGCACTACAGTGTAAATACACACCAAAGCACTACAGTGTAAATACACAGCAAAGCACTACAGTGTAAATACACACCAAAGCACTACAGTGTAAATACACACCAAAAGTAATAATACACACCAAAGCACTACAGTGTAAAATACACAGCAAAGCACTACAGTGTAAATATACACTCACTACAGTGTAACTACACAAAGCACTACAGTGTAAATACACACCAAAGCACTACAGTGTAAAGCATACAGTGTAAATACAAAGCACTACAGTGTAAAATACACACCAAAGCACTACAGTGTGAAAATACACCAAAAGCACTACAGTGTAAAATATACAAAAGCACTACAGTGTAAATACACACCAAAGCACTACAGTGTAAATATACACCAAAGCACTACAGTGTAAAATACACAAAAGCACTACAGTGTAAAATACCAAAGCACTACAGTGTAAATACACCAACACTCAACAGTAACAAAGCACTACAGTGTAAATATACACCAAAAGCACTACAGTGTAAATACACACCAAAGCACTACAGTGTAAATACACACAAAAAGCACTACAGTGTAAATACACCAAAGCACTACAGTGTAAATACACACCAAAGCACTACAGTGTAAATATACACCAAAAGCACTACAGTGTAAAATATACACCAAAAGCACTACACTGTAAATACACACCAAAGCACTACACTGTAAATACACTACAACAAAGCACTACAGTGTAAATATACACCAAAGCACTACAGTGTAAATACACACCAAAGCACTACAGTGTGCAAATACTACAGTGTAAAAGCACTACAGTGTAAATATACACCAAAGCACTACAGTGTAAATATAACACAAAAGCACTACAGTGTAAATATACACCAAAAGCACTACAGTGTAAATACACAAAAACAGTGTAAATACACAGCAAAAGCACTACAGTGTAAATACACACAAAAGCACTACAGTGTAAATACACACCAAAAGCACCACAGTGTAAATACACACCAAAGCACTACAGTGAAATACACACCAAAGCACTACAGTGTAAATATACAGCACTACAAAGCACTACAAAGCACTGTGAATACACACCAAAAGCACTACAGTGTAAATATGCAAAACACAATTAATATACACCAAAGCACTACAGTGTGAATACACACCAAAGCACTACAGTGTAACACACAAAAATACACACAGCAAAGCACTACAGTGTAAATACACACCAAAGCACTACAGTGTAAAAACACTACAGTGTAAAAGCACAAAGCACTACAGTGTAAATATACAGCAAAGCACTACAGTGTAAATATACACTACAGTGTAAAAGCACCAAGCACAGTGTAAATACACACCAAAGCACTACAGTGTAAATATACACCAAAGCACTACAGTGTAAATATACAGCAAAGCACTACAGTGTAAATACACACCAAAGCACTACAGTGTAAATACACAGCAAAGCACTACAGTGTAAAAATATACAAAAGCATACACCAAAAGCACTACAGTGTAAATACACACCAAAGCACTACAGTGTAAATACAGCAAAAGCACTACAGTGTAAATGCAACACCAATTAAATACACAAAAGCACTAAGCACTACAGTGTAAATATACACCAAAGCACTACAGTGTAAATATACAGCAAAGCACTACAGTGTAAATACACACCAAAGCACTACAGTGTAAATATACACCAAAGCACTACAGTGTAAATATACACCAAAGCACTACAGTGTGAATACACACCAAAGCACTACAGTGTAAATATACACCAAAGCACTACAGTGTAAATACACACCAAAGCACTACAGTGTAAATATACACCAAAGCACTACAGTGTAAATATACACCAAAGCACTACAGTGTAAATACACACCAAAGCACTACAGTGTGAAAATACCAAAACACTACAGTGTAAAGCACACTACAGTGTAAATACCAAAAGCACTACAGTGTAAATACACAGCACAAAGCACAAAAGCACAGTGTAAATATACACCAAAGCACTACAGTGTAAATACACCAAAGCAAAGCACTACAGTGTAAATACACACCAAAAGCACTACAGTGTAAATATAAACAGCACTACGGTGTAAATACAGTGCACTAAATATACACCAAAGCACTACAGTGTAAACACACCAAAGCACTACAGTGTAAATATACACCAAAGCACTACAGTGCAAAACACTACAGTTAAAAAGCACTACAGTGTAAATACACAACAAAAGCACTACAGTGTAAATACACAAACACACCAAAAGCACTACAGTGTAAATATACAGCAAAAGCACTACAGTGTAAATAACAAATACAGTGTGAATATACACCAAAAAGCACTACAGTGTAAATACACACCAAAGCACTACAGTGTAATACACACCAAAAGCACTACAGTGTAAATACACAGCAAAAGCACTACAGTGTAAATATACACAAAAGCACTACAGTGTAAATCAAAAGCACTACAGTGTAAATACACACAAAACACACCAAAGCACTACAGTGTGAATACACACCAAAGCACTACAGTGTAAATATACAGCAAAGCACTACAGTGTAAATACACACCAAAGCACTACAGTGTAAATATACACCAAAGCACTACAGTGTGAATACACACCAAAGCACTACAGTGTAAATACACACCAAAGCACTACAGTGTGAATACACACCAAAGCACTACAGTGTAAATACACACCAAAGCACTACAGTGTAAATACACACCAAAGCACTACAGTGTGAATACACACCAAAGCACTACAGTGTGAATTAACACCAAAGCACTACAGTGTGAATTAACACCAAAGCACTACAGTGTAAATACACACCAAAGCACTACAGTGTAAATACACACCAAAGCACTACAGTGTAAATATACACCAAAGCACTACAGTGTAAATATACACCAAAGCACTACAGTGTAAATACACACCAAAGCACTACAGTGTAAATACACACCAAAGCACTACAGTGTGAATATACACCAAAGCACTACAGTGTAAATATACACCAAAGCACTACAGTGTGAAATATACACCAAAGCACTACAGTGTAAATATACACCAAAGCACTACAGTGTAAATATAAACAACAAAAGCACTACAGTGTAAATATACAAAGCACTACAAAAGCACAACAGTGTAAATACACACCAAAGCACTACAGTGTAAATACACACCAAAGCACTACAGTGTAAATACACACCAAAGCACTACAGTGTAAATATACAGCAAAGCACTACAGTGTAAATACACACCAAAGCACTACAGTGTAAATATACAGCAAAGCACTACAGTGTAAATATACAGCAAAGCACTACAGTGTAAATACACACCAAACAGTGTAAATAAAGCACTACAGTGTAAATACACAGCAAAGCACTACAGTGTAAATAGACACCAAAGCACTACAAACAACACCAAAAATGTAACACCAAAGCACTACAGTGTAAATACACACCAAAGCACTACAGTGTAAATATACAGCAAAGCACTACAGTGTAAATACACACCAAAGCACTACAGTGTAAATACACACCAAAGCACTACAGTGTAAATACACACCAAAGCACTACAGTGTAAATAAACAAAAAAGCAAAGCACACTACACTACATAAATATAACAGCAAAGCACTACAGTGTAAACACGCAAACACAGCAAAGCACTACAGTGTAAATACACCAAAAGCACTACAGTGTAAATACACACCAAAGCACTACAGTGTAAATATACAGCAAAGCACTACAGTGTAAATATACACCAAAGCACTACAGTGTAAATATACAGCAAAGCACTACAGTGTAAATATACACCAAAGCACTACAGTGTAAATACACACCAAAGCACTACAGTGTAAATACACACCAAAGCACTACAGTGTAAATATACAGCAAAGCACTACAGTGTAAATATACAGCAAAGCACTACAGTGTAAATATACAGCAAAGCACTACAGTGTAAATATACACCAAAGCACTACAGTGTAAATACACACCAAAGCACTACTACAGGGGTGCCCAATCCTGGTCCTGGAGGCCGATGCCCCTCCTGGTTTTGTTCCAACTGTACACTAAATTGTGGTGGACCAATTAAGCGTCTAATAAGTGCTTGATTGGTCCAATTAAGTAATTTAAGGGACAGTTGGAACAAAAGCCAGGAGGACACCGGCCCTCCAGGACCAGGATTGGGCACCCCTGCACTACAGTGTAAATAAACACCAAAGTACTACAGTGTAAATATACACCAAAGCATGTAAAAAATAAAAGGAAACTATTTCAACCCATGGGGATTTGTATTTTTTTTTCCCCCCCAAAACAAATGAGTCTTAGCTCGAAACCCCCCATTTCAGGAACACATTCAATGCCACTGCTGTACCAGTACTATTAGACTTTATTATTATTATGAGTGAAAACTGCCTGGAAGTTGCAGTACTGTAGGTCTTAACATCAACAGCAAACCTCGTGTTCTTTATAGACCAAAAAGGGGATTAGTAGTTCCATCTCAGAATACTTGAAGACTCTGTAATCTGTTCCAGTGCTGAGCCACGATACTGTAGAACACACGGTGCATTACAATCCAGAACCAGCTGAGCCGCGATACTGTAGAACACACCGTGCATTACAATCCAGAACCAGCTGAGCCACGATACTGTAGAACACTCAGTGCATTACAATCCAGAACAAGCTGAGCCACGATACTGTTGAACACACGGTGCATTACAATCCAGAACCAGCTGAGCCACGATACTGTAGAACACACGGTGCATTACAATCCAGAACCAGCTGAGCCACGATACTGTAGAACACACCGTGCATTACAATCCAGAACAAGCTGAGCCACGGTACTGTTGAACACACCGTGCATTTCAATCCAGTCCAGGCCCTTTAAGTAAACAGGGATTTTAAAGAAGAAGAAAATGAATAGTCATTACAGTAATCATGAATGAAAACATGAGTACTGGTAATAGAATAATCCACAGCACTATTAGCAGACCCACCTGCTCTGAAGAGATTATGTGCATAACTGCACAGGACAAGAAGCATGTACAGAACATAATTCTGCAAGAGGCGGTCGAAGGCTCGGAATGGTCTGCATATAGTAAATGAGTTACATTAGAATTCCAATTCCAGCAGCAATATTAGGAATACAGCTTATTCACTGCATTGAGAAACAGCCCGGAGGTATAAAAGTAGGTGTTTGAAACATAAAACAGACACATCATAATGCAAAGAATCCAACCCAAGAGACGTGTCGCGTGATTGACTGCAGTATACAAGGCCTTGAGAGCTTGCCTCTCTTGGTTAATTGGCTGGAGCTTGAGTTGAAGCAGATCTATCAGTTTTTGAAAGAGGCACGATGGTGTCGCCCAGCTAGTCTGAGCATCTGTGTCCTAGAATACAACCAAGAGACCCAAACCACAGCGCCTCGCCATTCTAAAGCCAGCTACTGATCAATGCATTGGACATGCAATTGGAAGCAGTGGTTTGCATAAAGGTGCACAACTAAGACCAACTGAATGGTCTATATTTTGACCTTTGAAGGGTTGGAGAACACCTAGAAATGAAAACAAACACATTCTTTAAAGATATTTTATATGGACATGTTTTTCTAATATGCAAATACACTGTAAACAACATCTGTTTCCATTTCCACTTGCACCTGCAGAAGAGACCTTTGATGTTTTGAAAGCGAGTGTTTGTATATTAAATAAATGTTATCGACGATTCAAATGAATAATCCTGATTACCACTCCAAGAAGTGTTTTCACAATCATATGGAACAGCCAGTTATAATGAACAGCTGTTTATGTATTGATGATGCTATTCTGTATTCCTAGGCGAATAGAATCTTTGGATATATAGCCAAAAGTGTAGAGTACAAATCCAAGGAGGTTATGAAGAGACTGTAAAGTGCACTGATGAGACCACACTTACTGTGAAGAGAGTACTGTGTCCAGTTCTGGTCACAACAACACCAAAGAACAGCCAGACTAATCCCAGTGTATGGAAATTGAGACCCAACTCAACAAAGTTCTGAGATCAATCAACTACAAGGAATCGGGCAAGCGCTGATGGGCCGACAGTCCTCCTCTCGCTCGTAACTGTTGCCATGTTATTATGTTCTAAATATAAACAGCTGTAAAGATTTTCATTTCAACTGCCCTCTTACCTATCAATTCAACTGTGTTCAATTAAACACTCTATTTGAGATATTGCAATAACAGCTTCTGCAGTCAACCTTTCCTTTCAGCCTCCAGTTGTTTCCAAAAAAAAAAATTACAAATTTAGTAGAGAACAATTTCTAAAAGAACAGATCCGACTTGAGGCATCAAACACTGTACAGCGACAAACAAAGCAACACAAAATCATTGTTTCCAAGACACGGTCCTCTCTTATAAAGTATAACCTTATATGGATCTGTATAAGCAAACCCATTGATCATCATTAAAGACCCCCAAAAAACAGCTGTCATACAGTACATAGATTCCTTATACTCCCTCATTAGAACATGCTTGGATATACGACTGCAGAGCTCATCAATCAAGCTGTTCATCTGGAAATGTACAGTTACCAACTTAGCACACGCTGTCTATGACCAATCTGGACAGCTTTCCCCAGTGCAGAGTAAAAAAACAAAAAACAAAAGATGACTTGACAGCTAGTTCCCCCGACACCAGGCAAGCTAGTTATTTTTAGAGGAGAATGGGGTCTATACAGCTTATCTAAATCCTGCCACTGTTGGAATCATTAAAAAAGGGTCACAAGGTCTTGAAAACCACAATCCCTCAGTCTTTGTCGCATTTTTGTCTTAAATGTTTGCAGGATGCCAAGGAGAATGGAGATGACCGAAATGGTGGCAGTGTTTATATTGACGGCTGTTTCGGTAATCGAATAGATCCAATGCCTTGACATAGGTAAAAGATGTCAGCCTGGGGGTGAATGGCAATATCTTGCATCCCTCTACAGTATATTCCCTTCAAAGCACTGCAATGGAACATCATGAAGTCCTTTCCCATTCCATTAGACCAATCAGACTGCTCTATATGAGCCCGATAGGATTATTCTCTCTACATTGCATTGCATGGGAATTCATGCCCAATTAATTCACTATCTTTGAAATCGCTGCACAAACTATTTCCAAAGGGACCATTCGACTCCATTGGGTTTTTACAGCTCCCTGCACAAAGAGCAATGATAAAATACCGCTGTGGTCTCCAAGGGCGCTGAGCACCAAGACAGAGCAATTGAGAATTTATCTCAACATAGTGAATGCAAATACTGTATGATGTCACAGCCTATGTGACTCTCACTCAGCAGAATAAAGCAGGCAACATTTTAACCAAGTGGGCTGAGCTCTATCTAGATTCACTTGAGGTACTGAAAAAAAAAAAGTTGCACTGAAAACAACTGAAATGAAGTCAATTGAAATGGGCTTGAATTCAATCTGCACAAGCGCATGGGTAAACTGATGAACCCAGTTCAAAGTAGCTTGTGACAGGAACTTCTTAATAGGTACCGACTGGGACAGAACTTTAAATAAATAAATAAATAAATAAATAAATCATTCCATCCATAACTCTAAAATCTCATTGTGGGAGGGTGCGGGTATTCACTGACACGGGAGACAGAAATGGTAGTTGACAACACCACACAGGTGCTCGGTTTTATTATTTTCTTTTTGTACTCTGGTGAGGTGTACTGGTTTCTTTGAGCCCGTGAGGGGCGCTTGTGGTCGTGGTCTGGCTACCAGCTATGGTATCCAGAACCAACAGGGAATACCACGGCAGGGTACTCAGCTACAGTCCGGCACTCGCAGGTGCTCACAAATTATAAAAACGAAAAAGGCAAAAAGAAACAGGGAAAATAAAACACAGTAAGGAAAAACTACAAAATAAATGTGCTGCACCGCAGCGTGAATCTCCCAGTCGTCGCTACCCGTACGACCCGGGACTCCGTCCTACACTCTGCTGTCTCACTGTACAACAATACTGGGGCTGCCCAACGATCCCCACTTTTCCCTTTCTTTCTTTAAAATTATTTTCTTTGATTTTTCTTTCCGGGCGTTTGTTATCCTCCCGTCTTCGGTAGTCAAAGCGAGACCGCCTTGCTCGCTGTTCCAGTTTAAAGGGGCAGATCTGAGGAAACAACAGAGTGTTACTTTATAGGTTAGCAATCCCATTAAAGTCCGCCTCCCAGCCACTCGGAGGGGAAAAGCACACACACCCTCTTCCCCACCTCTCCGTGTCACCGCCATGACTGGCAGGCAGACCCCACGGGACTGCCGCCCCTTCCTGCAGCATCGTGCATGCGTCAGGCGGCCAGTCAGGTCTCTCCCTGTTACACATCCTCCCCTCAGAATGGCACCACCGGTCCATTCGAAATCCCACACCCCATGCCTTCCGAGAGAAAAAATCAGCATTTAGATGGAGCTTTCCTGCTCGGTGGACAACCCTGAAGGCATAGGGCTGCAGGGCCAAGCACCACCGCGTGATTCTGGCATTGTTATTTTTTCATCCGGTGAAGCCATGCCAAGGGGGCATGATCTGTCACCAGGGTGAAGTGTCGCCCAGGAGGTAGTACCGAGTGACTCGACTGCCCATTTTACCGCGAGACACTCCTTCTCGATGGTACTATAGTTCTTTTCACGGGGAAGGAGCTTCCTGCTGATATACAGGACCGGTGCTCGCTTCCCGCACCTCCTGAGACAACACTGCCCGAGACCTGTCTCTGACGCATCCGTCTGCAGGGTGAACCTCTTGCTGAAATCAGGACTGCACAGCACTGGCTTGCTACACAGCCTCCGCTTCAGAGCGAAAGGCCCTCTGGCACGGCTCCGTCCACTGAACCGTATTTGGGGCAGCCTTCCGGTGAGGTCTGTCAGAGGCGTGGCGTGGCGTGGCGGTTCGGAATGAACTTCCTATAATAGCCCGCTAGTCCCAAGAAAGAACGCACCTGGGTTTTGGTTGTAGGGACCGCCAGTCAGCCAAGGCTTTCACCTTAGCAATCAGCGGTCTGATCTGGCCGCCCCCTACCGATACCCCAAATACTCCGACTCACTCTTCCCAATGGCACATTTCTTTGGGTTAGCAGTGAGCCCAGCCTCCATAAGGATTGCAATACCGCCGCTACCTTACACAGATGACTCGGCCAATCCTCACTGTGGATAACCACGTCATCTATGTAAGCAGCGGCGCACTGCTGATGGGGCCGCAAAATGCGATCCATCATCCGCTGGAAAGTGGCTGGTGCTCCCGCAACCCAAAGGGCATGGTCCTAAATTGGTATAACCAAGGAGTCGAAAACGCCGTCCTCTCTCTGGATTCGGGGTCAGGGGTATCTGCCAGTACCCCGCCGTTAAATCCAGTGTCGTCATAAAATGAGCCGTGCCTAGACGGCTCCAGCAATTCATCTACCGGGGCATGGGATAGCGTCAAACCTCGATTTTTCATTAACTCGCCTGAAGTCAATACAAAATCGTGTGGACCCGTCTGGCTTATCCACTAAAACAATCGGACTGTTCCAGTCACTTTGGGACTCCTCTATTACCCCAGTCTGAGCATTTCGTCAATTTCGTTTTTATTACCTGTCTTTTGCGCTCAGGTATGCGGTACGGCCTCTGGCGAACTAGCGCCCCGGCTCAGTCTCAATGTGATGGTGGGCTACTCGGAGTCTGCCCCGGGACGGAGAAAACACATCAGGAAATTCCGTCACAAGTGCCCGAGCCTGACATTTCTGTGTTGGTGTCAGATTTTCTGCAATCTGTACCGACCCTGTTTTCGCCACCACAGAAAGATCAGGTCCCAGGTCTGTGGCGTCATCTGCCCTGCGCCACTACCAATGCCTCCGATTGCAGCCAGGGCTTCAAGAGGTTTATATGATAAATGTGTTTTCTCTCCGTCGCTCCGCTGGCAGATCTCATAGTCCACCTTCCCAATCCCGCGGTAACCTCAAAGGGTCCTTGCCACTTAGCCAGAAGTTTCGACTCAGAACTGGGTAATAATAGAAGTACTTTATCCCGGGCTGAAATGTGCGCAACCGGGCTCCTCGGTTGTATTCGTCTCCTGTCTGTGCTGAGCCTGCTGCAAATTGTCATGCGCCCATTTTCCCACAGAGACTCAAGACGTTTATGCAGGTCCAACACATACCGGACTGTATTAGTCGGTGTCCTGCTGTTCCTCCCACATCTCTCTGACCAGATCGAGCACACCCCGGGGTCTTCGCCCATACAGCAGCTCGAATGGCGAAAAACCCGTGGAAGCCTGGGGTACCTCTCTGATCGCAAAGAGAAGGGGAGGAATCAGCTGGTCCCAGTAACGCACATCACTATTAATAAATCTGCAACATGTTCTTAAGGGTTTTATTAAAGCTCCACAAGACCATCGGTCTGAGGATGAAACACCGAGGTCCTAATGGTCTTAATCCCCAAAAGTTTACATGTTCCGCGGATTAGTCGGGACATAAAGTTGGTGCCTTGGTCGGTTAGTATTTCTTTGGGAATCCCCACTGGAAAAAGACCTTCACAAGCTCGTTGGCAACAGATTTGGCTGAGGCAGAGCGAAGGGAATGGCCTCGGGATAGCGTGGCGTAATCCAGAATGACCAATAGGTGTGTGTATCGCCGCACTCCTCTCCAGCGGCCCAACCAAATCCATTCCAATACGCTCAAACGGAGCTTCCACTAGGGGCAACGGCACCAGTGGGGCTCGTGGGACGGCTCTAGGACTAGCCTTCTGACACTCCCCACAACGTTCGCAAAAACGTCTGACGTCACCATCCAGCCCCATCCAGTAGAACCGTGACACAAGCCTTGCTTTAGTCTTATCCCTGCCCAAATGACCAGACAAAGGAATAGCGTGAGCCAGCCGCAGTAAATCCTCCTTAAAGGGATGAGGAATCAGCAACTGGTGACGCACTTCCCCGGTCTGGGGCAATTTGTCAACACGGTACAGGAGGTCTCGAGCGATTTCAAAGTGAGGGTACGTGGCGGCGCGTCTGGGCTCGACCACCCGACCATTAACCACCGCTGCTTGGTCAAAGAGCCTGCCCAGCACGTCGTCACGCCCTTGCTCGAGTCGGAAGTCACGGGAACGAGCTAAAAAATCAGCTCCCATGGCTTCCAGCTCGGGATCAGGTCGGTCCTGAGCGGAGGCAGCCGAACCAGACCCCTGCGCTGGCTCCGCGGTCTCCCCCCCAGACTCTTCACCAATCGCCCCCACCTGAAACTTCTCAAACCCCTCCACTGCCAGCCCTCATTCTTAGCAGCCCGGCGCTCCCGTTTAGTTTTACGGGGTTTAAATTTATGACAAAACCACTCCGGGTCGCGAAAGGGAAAGATCTCTCCAGTACTTCCTCTTTCTTAGCCAATAGGGAGGACGGGGCCGTCAGGGCAGCCAACCAACTCTTGAATTGCCCACAGTCCCGTCCCAGAACTACCGGGACCGGCAATCGAGGACACAACCCCACCTGCACCTGTGTCATCTGCTGGCCAATTTTCATCGTTATGCTAACCTTAGGATAAGAGCGTACATCCCCATGAATACATTTAATATGCACCGACCCAATATTTGTTTATGCCCGGTGAGATTAGGCTATCCTGTATTAGGGACTGACCACACCCTGAATCCAGGGCGCCTGGGTTTGTGTACCATCCACGGTTACAGGAATAACAAAACCCGTCTGCTGGAGTGACTGAGGTAATTGAACATGCTTACCTGGTCGGCTGAGGTCACATTCCATCACGGGCAGTCCCGCCGATGTGGCCCACCTCCCTGCACGTCCAACACCTTGGTGGGCTGGTTTCCCGACGCTTCAACAAGGGGTGGAAACACTGGAGCCATCAAAGGGGCTCGGCGGTAAGGTTGAGACCCCGGTCCGACACCGCGGGCAGCCCGTGGGTAACCCACCCTGCCCCAGTTCCGGGCGGGAGCTCCCTGACACCCCGTCCAAATACCTGTCTACCCCTTCCCCCAGTCCCTTCGCCTTCTCCGGGGCCAGTGGAGGGGTGATACAGCAATTGTACTCCCTTCCAGGCAGTCTTGCTGGCGTTGGCTCTGCTGCCTGGTACTGTTCCGCCAACTTTCGACCGCCCGATCTAGAGTGGCAGGTGCCTGCCGTTGCACCCACAGCCGAGGTGCCGGTGCCAAGCACTCCAGGAAGCGCTCCACCACGATCACCTCCACTAACCTGGCTTTGGTGCTCGCGTCCGGGTTCAGCCAGCCCATGGCGTAATCCTTCAAACGATGCGCGACCGTTCTGGGATGCTCCTCTGCTGAGAACTGTTCCTCCCGGAACTTTCGCCGGTACCCCTCTGGGGTGGCCCCCACGCGGTTAAGGATGGCCGCTTTCAGCGCGGGGTAGTCCATCATCCTCTCAGGGGATAGCGTTCTCGCTGCTGCCTGTGCCTCTCCCGTCAGCTGGGGCAAGAGGTAGCTGGCCCACTGTGCCTGAGCCCACCCGGCCGAGGTCGCCATGGCCTCAAACACCTCCAGGTAGGCTTCGGGTTTATCCTCGGCTGTCATCTTTGTGGGTCTCTGTAACCTGGGGTCAGGACCTGCCGGTCGAGCAGCCCCCTGCACCGCAGCAGTTAGGGTCTGGCGCAGGAGGTCCATCATGGCCGCAAATTGGACGGCATCCATTTCTTCTCCGTTGGTGGGTGCACTGCTTTGTTTGGGCAGTGCCAGTGATCCCACTTCTGACACCACGTGTGGGAGGGTGCGGTATTCACTGACACGGGGAGACAGAAATGGTAGTTGACAACACCACACAGGTGCTCGGTTTTATTATTTTCTTTTTGTACTCTGGTGAGGTGTACTGGTTTCTTTGAGCCCGTAGAGGGCGCAGCTAGGTCCGTGGTCTGGCTACCAGCTATGGTATCCAGAACCAACGGGAATACCACGGCAGGGTACTCAGCTACAGTCCGGCACTGCAGGTGCTCACAAATTATAAAAAACGAAAAAGGCAAAAAGAAACAGGGAAAATAAAACACAGTAAGGAAAAACTACAAAATAAATGTGCTGCACCATGGCGTGAATCTCCCAGTCGCCGCTACCCGACGACCCGGGACTCCGATCCTACACTCTGCTGTCTCACTGTACAACAATACTGGGGCTGCCCAACGATCCCCACTTTTCCCTTTCTTTCTTTAAAATTATTTTCTTTGATTTTTTTCTTTCCGGGCGTTTGTTATCCTCCCGTCTTCGGTAGTCAAAGCGAGACCGCCTTGCTCGCTGTTCCAGTTTAAAGGGCAGATCTGAGGAAACAACAGAGTGTTACTTTATAGGTTAGCAATCCCATTAAAGTCCGCCTCCCAGCCACTCGGAGAGGGAAAAGCACACACCCCTCTTCCCCACCTCTCCGTGTCACCGCCATGACTGGCAGGCAGACCCCACGGGACTGCCCCCTTCCTGCAGCATCGTGCATCGTCAGGCGGCCAGTCCAGGTCTCTCCCTGTTACACATCCTCCCCTCAGAATGGCACCACCGGTCCATTCAAATCCTACACCCCATGCCTTCCGAGAGAAAAAATCAGCATTTAGATGGAGCTTTCCTGCTCGGTGGACAACCCTGAAGGCATGGGGCTGCAGGGCCAAGTACCACCGCGTGATTCTGGCATTGTTATTTTTCATCCGGTGAAGCCATGCCAGGGGGGCATGATCTGTCACCAGGGTGAAGTGTCGCCCAGGAGGTAGTACCGAGTGACTCGACTGCCCATTTTACCGCGAGACACCTCCTTCTCGATGGTACTATAGTTCTTTTCACGGGGAAGGAGCTTCCTGCTGATATACAGGACCGGGTGCTCGCTTCCCCGCACCTCCTGAGACAACACTGCCCCGAGACCTGTCTCTGACGCATCCGTCTGCAGGGTGAACCTCTTGCTGAAATCAGGACTGCACAGCACTGGCTTGCTACACAGCCTCCGCTTCAGAGCGAGAAAGGCCCTCTGGCACGGCTCCGTCCACTGAACCGTATTTGGGGCAGCCTTCCGGTGAGGTCTGTCAAGGGCGTGGCGGCGTGGCGGTTCGGAATGAACTTCCTATACAGCCCGCTAGTCCCAAGAAAGAACGCACCTGGTTTTTGGTTGTAGGGACCGCCAGTCAGCCAAGGCTTTCACCTTAGCAATCAGCGGTCTGATCTGGCGCCCCCTACTGATACCCCAAATACTCCGACTCACTCTTCCCAATGGCACATTTCTTTGGGTTAGCAGTGAGCCCAGCCTCCCGCAAGGATTGCAATACCCGCTACCTTACACAGATGACTCGGCCAATCCTCACTGTGGATAACCACGTCATCTATGTAAGCAGCGGCGTACTATGATGGGGCCGCAAAATGCGATCCATCATCCGCTGGAAAGTGGCTGGTGCTCCGTGCAACCCAAAGGGCATGGTCCTAAATTGGTATAACCCGAAGGGAGTCGAAAACGTCCTCTCTCTGGATTCGGGGTCAGGGGTATCTGCCAGTACCCCTTCGTTAAATCCAGTGTCGTCATAAAATGAGCCGTGCCTAGACGCTCCAGCAATTCATCTACCGGGGCATGGGATAGCGTCAAACCTCGATTTTTTCATTAACTCGCCTGAAGTCAATACAAAATCGTGTGGACCCGTCTGGCTTATCCACTAAAACAATCGGACTGTTCCAGTCACTTTGGGACTCCTCTATTACCCCAGTCTGAGCATTTCGTCAATTTCGTTTTTATTACCTGTCTTTTGCGCTCAGGTATGCGGCACGGCCTCTGGCGAACTAGCGCCCCGGCTCAGTCTCAATGTGATGGTGGGCTACTCGAGTCTGCCCGGGACGGAGAAAACACATCAGGAAATTCCGTCACAAGTGCCCGAGCCTGACATTTCTGTGTTGGTGTCAGATTTTCTGCAATCTGTACCGACCCTGTTTCGCCACCACAGAAAGATCAGGTCCCAGGTCTGTGACGTCATCTGCCTGCGCCACTACCAATGCCTCCGATTGCAGCCAGGGCTTCAAGAGGTTTATATGATAAATGTGTTTCTCTCTCCGCCGCTCGGCTGGCAGATCTCATAGTCCACCTTCCCAATCCGGGCGTGTAACCTCAAAGGGTCCTTGCCACTTAGCCAGAAGTTTCGACTCAGAACTGGGTAATAATAGAAGTACTTTATCCCCCGGCTGAAATGTGCAGAACGGGCTCCTCGGTTGTATTGCGTCTCCTGTCTGTGCTGAGCCTGCTGCAAATTGTCATGCGCCCATTTTCCCACAGACTCAAGACGTTTGCGCAGGTCCAACACATACCGGACTGTATTAGTCGATTGTCCTGCTGTTCCTCCCACATCTCTCTGACCAGATCGAAGCACACCCGGGGTCTTCGCCCATACAGCAGCTCGAATGGCGAAAAACCCGTGGAAGCCTGGGGTACCTCTCTGATCGCAAAGAGAAGGGAGGAATCAGCTGGTCCCAGTAACGCACATCACTATTAATAAATCTGCGCAACATGTTCTTAAGGGTTTTATTAAAAAGCGCTCCACAAGACCATCGGTCTGAGGATGAAACACCGAGGTCCTAATGGTCTTAATCCCCAAAAGTTTACATGTTCCGCGGATTAGTCGGGACATAAAGTTGGTGCCTTGGTCGGTTAGTATTTCTTTGGGAATCCCCACTCGGGAAAAGACCTTCACAAGCTCGTTGGCAACAGATTTGGCTGAGGCAGAGGCGAAGGGAATGGCCTCGGATAACGCGTGGCGTAATCCAGAATGACCAATAGGTGTGTGTATCCCGCCGCACTCCTCTCCAGCGGCCCAACCAAATCCATTCCAATACGCTCAAACGGAGCTTCCACTAGGGGCAACGGCACCAGTGGGGCTCGTGGGACGGCTCTAGGACTAGCCTTCTGACACTCCCCACAGCGTTCGCTAAAAACGTCAAGCGTCACCATCCAGCCCCATCCAGTAGAACCGTGACACAAGCCTTGCTTTAGTCTTATCCCTGCCCAAATGACCAGACAAAGGAATAGCGTGAGCCAGCCGCAGTAAATCCTCCTTAAAGGGATGAGGAATCAGCAACTGGTGACGCACTTCCCCGGTCTGGGGCAATTTGTCAACACGGTACAGGAGGTCTCGGCGATTTCAAAGTGAGGGCGTGGCGGCGCGTCTGGGGCTCGACCACCCGACCATTAACCACCGCTGCTTGGTCAAAGAGCCTGCCCAGCACGTCGTCACGCCCTTGCTCGAAGTCGGAAGTCACGGGGAACGAGCTAAAAATCAGCTCCCATGGCTTCCAGCTCGGGATCAGGTCGGTCCTGAGCGGAGGCAGCCGAACCAGACCCCGCGCTGGCTCGCGGTCTCCCCAGACTCTTCACCAATCGCCCCCACCTGAAACTTCTCAAACCCCCTCCACTGCCAGCCCTCATTCTTAGCAGCCCGGCGCTCCCGTTTAGTTTTACGGGGTTTAAATTTATGACAAAACCACTCCGGGTCGCGAAAGGGAAAGATCTCTCCAATTACTTCCTCTTTCTTAGCCAATAGGGAGGACGGGGCCGTCAGGGCAGCCAACCAACTCTTGAATTGCCCACAGTCCCGTCCCAGAACTACCGGGACCGGCAATCGAGGACACAACCCCACCTGCACCTGTGTCATCTGCTGGCCAATTTTCATCGTTATGCTAACCTTAGGATAAGAGCGTACATCCCCATGAATACATTTAATATGCACCCGACCCAATATTTGTTTATGCCCCGGTGAGATTAGGCTATCCTGTATTAGGGACTGACCACACCCTGAATCCAGGAGCGCCTGGGTTTGTGTACCATCCACGGTTACAGGAATAACAAAACCCGTCTGCTGGAGTGACTGAGGTAATTGAACATGCTTACCTGGTCGGCTGAGGTCACATTCCATCACGGGGCAGTCCCGCGATGTGGGCCCACCTCCCCGTCCAACACCTTGGTGGGCTGGTTTTCGCCCGACGCTTCAACAAGGGGTGGAAACACTGGAGCCATCAAAGGGGCTCGGCGGTAAGGTGGTTGCGCGAGACCCCGGTCCGACACCGCGGCAGCCCGTGGGTAACCCCACCCTGCCCCAGTTCCCGGGCGGGAGCTCCGCTGACACCCCCGTCAAATACCTGTCTACCCCTTCCCCCAGTCCCTTCGCCTTCTCCGGGGCCAGTGGAGGGGTGATACAGCAGTGTACTCCTTCCAGGCAGTCTTGCTGGCGTTGGCTCTGCTGCCTGGTACTGTTCCGCCAACTCGACCGCCCGATCTAGAGTGGCAGGTGCCTGCCGTTGCACCCACAGCCGAGGTGCGGTGCCAAGCACTCCAGGAAGCGCTCCACCACGATCACCTCCACTAACCTGGCTTTGGTGCTCGCGTCCGGGTTCAGCCAGCCCATGGCGTAATCCTTCAAACGATGCGCGCGACCGTTCTGGGATGCTCCTCTGCTGAGAACTGTTCCTCCCGGAACTTTAGCGGTACCCTCTGGGGTGGCCCCCACTTGTTAAGGATGGCCGCTTTCAGCGGGGGTAGTCCATCATCCTCTCAGGGGATAGCGTTTCGCTGCTGCCTGTGCCTCTCCCGTCAGCTGGGGCAAGAGGTAGCTGGCCCACTGTGCCTGAGCCCACCCGGCCGAGGTCGCCATGGCCTCAAACACCTCCAGGTAGGCTTCGGGTTTATCCTCGGCTGTCATCTTTGTGGGTCTCTGTAACCTGGGGTCAGGACCTGCCGGTCGAGCAGCCCCCTGCACCGCAGCAGTTAGGGTCTGGCGCAGGAGGTCCATCATGGCCGCAAATTGGACGGCATCCATTTCTTCTCCGTTGGTGGGTGCACTGCTTTGTTTGGGCAGTGCCAGTGATCCCACTTCTGACACCACGTGTGGGAGGGTGCGGGTATTCACTGACACGGGAGACAGAAATGGTAGTTGACAACACCACACAGGTGCTCGGTTTTATTATTTTCTTTTTGTACTCTGGTGAGGTGTACTGGTTTCTTTGAGCCCGTAGAGGGCGCTTGTGGTCCGTGGTCTGGCTACCAGCTATGGTATCCAGAACCAACGGGGAATACCACGGCAGGGTACTCAGCTACAGTCCGGCACTCGCAGGTGCTCACAAATTATAAAAACGAAAAAGGCAAAAAGAAACAGGGAAAATAAAACACAGTAAGGAAAAACTACAAAATAAATGTGCTGCACCATGGCGTGAATCTCCCAGTCGTCGCTACCCGTCACGACCCGGGACTCCGTCCTACACTCTGCTGTCTCACTGTACAACAATACTGGGGCTGCCCAACGATCCCCACTTTTCCCTTTCTTTCTTTAAAATTATTTTCTTTGATTTTTTTTTCCGGGCGTTTGTTATCCTCCCGTCTTTCGGTAGTCAAAGCGAGACCGCCTTGCTCGCTGTTCCAGTTTAAAGGGGCAGATCTGAGGAAACAACAGAGTGTTACTTTATAGGTTAGCAATCCCATTAAAGTCCGCCTCCCAGCCACTCGGAGAGGGGAAAAGCACACACACCCTCTTCCCCACCTCTCCGTGTCACCGCCATGACTGGCAGGCAGACCCCACGGGACTGCCGCCCCCTTCCTGCAGCATCGTGCATGCGTCAGACGGCCAGTCCAGGTCTCTCCCTGTTACACTCATGAACTTATTTCTAACATCTCATCCATTTGCTTTCAGGATGTTGAATCTTGCTATTCATATTCCAATTGGTAACAGCTCAACATTCTTTCACTATTCCACGTACACTTGCTGAAATCTGCTTTGTTCTCTTTGGAAACATGAAATATTGCTCCAATCAGCATTTCATTTTTGGTGTAAGACTTTTATTACCTTACATTGTAGATGAAATGCCAGAGCCAGAATGGAAATAATACTCTGTTTGTAACCCAATACTGGCAGTACAGTAGGTTGGCCCGTGGAGTCATGTTTTCTGTTCGTAGGCCCTATAATAATAGAGCTCTGGTCTTCACCCCTTCACGGGAGCACCCCAGTCACCTGACAGGCCCTGTTGCTCTCTCTGCTCATATACATCCAAAGTGAGTAAAAGCTGTTAAAGGCTTTCAACTGCAAGGATGGAGATCTGAGGACCATCATGGCACACTTACAGGAGCTCCCTTTCTCTTGAAAACAGCCCCTCCAACAACCTACCTCAATACCTCACAATGTACTCTCTTCATTTGTGTTTATGAACTAAGATTTTCTTCATATCTGTGAAGGGATACAAGCCTTAGGCTGAGGGACCACGAAACCACTTTGTGGCTTGGAACTTGGTTTCAGGAGACAAGGTTTTAGACTACTGCATGGCACACCAGCAACGTTGTCTCAAACCATGTCTCCCAGTCTCCTGGAACCAGGTCTCAAGCCACCTAAAAGAGTGGCTTTGTGTTGCCTCAGCTTTCGCGTGTTCAGTTCAATGCCCAAGATACGAGCGTTTCCATGTCTGCAGTGCAATATATCTTTTCATTAAATTGGAAGCACACATTCTCACTCGAAGAGTTCATATCCTGGTACACCCCCTTGCAGGTACCGCACTGCATTCTGAAAGCAATTTAACAACCAAGTAGATACGGACAGACACTATTATGGAAAATTCTCCACAAACCCATCAGATCTTAATGCTGCTCCCTGAAATGTGTAAACCTGGCCTTCCATAACCTTTGTTCCACTGTACTTTGATTGCATTGAGTTCTGTTAATAAGAGATTCAGTAAATCACTCCCTGTGGGAAAACAGCAGCGTGAATAATAGTCTGCTGGGACTTAGATCTGCAGCTGTTTCCATAATTACAATGGACCCCTTCACCTTATCTGCATCTCATTTGCTACCAGTACCTGAAAATTGATTCACAAGCCATCTATTTCTACTCAGTTTTCCTGGCTTCCAGTTTGCTAGTGAACCTGGTTCATTATTTTCAGGTTTTTAAATCGAATCGTGGGGATTCTTGTTTTATGTTCCCTACTGTGAACCCTTCCCTCCCCCGCAACAGGTAACCTTTGTGATTCTTTGCACTGTAATAAGTTTCATACTTTTACATATTTGTGCTCCTAGGCTTTGAAAGACAGCAGGGATGGAAATAAAGACTCCTATTGTACAGCATTTTCACCCAGTCCAGGTTTTGATACAAGCTTGATCAGCCCCAGTGTGTAGGTAACAAGCTCAGGTGTGTCTTATTAAACTCCTAGTAAAACCAGGAATGGATCAAACTGCAATGCAATGGGAGTCTTATTCCCATTCCTGGACAGGCAGACAGACATCTCCTAAGGGTGCCTGCACTACAAAAAAAGAATACACTTTTTCCTAACCCACATCGAATTGTGCTAAGTGCAGTGCAAGTAAAGAGCACAATGTTGCGATGACTCAGTTTTAGGAACAAAGCGGAGGGGTGTTTTGTGTGTTTAATGATCTCCTACCTCTGAACCTCCTCTTCACAGACTGGGCTGAAGTCAGCTTCATAGACAACGCAGTGACTCTGCCCAGCTGCTCCATTCTGGTAGAGCTGCTGGCTCTCTCTCTGGGACTCCCTCACCCCGGAGAGCCCCTCCAGCAGCCCTAGCTGCCCATAGTTGCTGGCTACAGACTCCACTTTCATGTGCCCATTCAGACTTGGCGGAGTCTGAGCTGCCTTCTGCGTTAGCTCCATTTCCAGCTTTTTGTTGTTTTCCAAGTACATTTTTCCAGCTGCTCTCTTCAAGCTTTATTATCTGGGATGAGGAATAACAGAAGGGAGAAAAATGTAAAAAGTACAGTAGTTAAAAATTGGACAACTTTAGAAAGTCATAGCGAAAAAGATTCAAGTCCTGATTAGTCACAATGTGCATTGCAGTTACTCATCTAGCATTGCAGCCGAATCGGGTTTGTTACAGCTCACCAAATACTGCAGTTCACCTGTCAGTAACAACAATCTATTCATGTTTTCAATGGATACCCAGCTTGTCTAGAAATGTTTTAGAGGCATAAACAACTAGTAAAAGTGCAGAACCAGTGTTAAAAGACTCGAGAGCGAGTGGGTTATTGCACAGATTCATCTTTTATAATCATTTAGCGACTAACAGAACAGGACATTCCAATGATCTAACTGTCAGACAGGATGTCTGGCTTAAAAACAAAATCCATGAAACAGAAGGAAAGCAAAGCATTTCAACAGGTAAACAATCATGTACACTAGAGACTGAAAATGCTTCCCCGTTTCTCAAGGCACTACACCCTGGTAGTTGATCTTACCTGTACAGCAGCGCCCCCTAGCCTCCAGCTCAGGCTCTTCCCTTCCAGGCAGTCATGCTCTCTATTCAGAGTTTCACTGCTTCAGTAACAGTAAATCTAAACTGCAGTCCTATTGCAGGTTGACTACTATTTAAATGCTGTGTGACGCATACTGCGTCCGAGTCACTCCTGTGTAAAACAGCACATTCAAAGCTCAGTCAACACCCAGTCAACAACTTCAAGGAGCAGGGTACATTATACTGTGATGCTGACCAGTGGGGAGGTGCTGCCCCACAGCGTGGCAAGCAATAGAATAAACATATTTAGACCCCATCAAAAGCAGAGATGTGTGTGTGGTCCCATTCACTAACATGGAAAGCATCCTTCTGAAAAGGATCTGCATTTATTTATTTATACACAGCACATACACACGGGTAGAAGGTCAGTTTGAAGTGCTCAGCTCAGGATTTAAAAGATGCATATCCTGAAGAATTACAATACAAAGCTGTAGTGCTGTTCTCAGTATCAGGGTTTCCCAATCATGTGTCTGCTGGTTTTCATTCCAACCGAGTTCTCAATTACTTCATTAAACCCTTAATTGAACTGATCATTTGCTTAATTAGACCTTTTTGTACTTGTTTTCAGCTCTTAACAGTTACAGATTTCAAGTTAGCTATAACATTTTATAAGTAACTTGAATTGCAACTGTTTACGAGCTGAAAACAAGTAAAAAGGTCTAATTAAGCAAATGATCAGTTCAATTAAGGGTCTAGTTAAGTAACTGATAGCTCAGTTGGAAAGAAAACCAGCAGACACAGGGGGTCCCCAGGACCAGGATTGGGAAACCCCGCTCTGTATGAATCTCTTTCAGCTCAATGGGTCTTTCACTTAAGATAAACAGTGACACCTTGTGGTGAGAAGAAGTCAACTCTGGTCTGAAGTGCTATTGCATTACAGGTTTAATAGATAAAGCTAAGTGATCAAGTGCTTTATGACCTGTCCAGGGGTTCAATTGGCTTGATTTAATAATTAAGGACATGGTTTGAATAAAGACCTGGACAGGGAGTTTGCCTACCCCTGATCAAATCCACAATGTAATCAATCATGAACTACCTTCACCACTCTCTCAGCAGTCTATTGAAATCATCTATGTTAGAGGTTGCTCAGCTGGACTGGTAACTGGGGTGCTGTTAAGCTGCTATCGCTGGAGACAATGGGACAAGACAAGATGCAACACAGGAGCGGGCATTTCTTTAAACAGCTTCTTCAGGGTGTGGTTTAGCATAATGAGAAGTATAAAAAAAACAATGTCAAGTAGGAAACAATGACCTACGTAGGATTCGCCACACATGGGCAACGGACAAGCTGATCTCTGCACATACACCCTGTGGGAGTCCCATTAGTTCAGATTTAATTTTGATCTTCCCTTGTGCTTGATTCACTCAAGTAGCACAATTCGAGCCCTGAAAAGCACCTAGATTGTGCTGCAATTAGCAAGCTGTAAATGGAATAAAACTGTGTATCATTTTGAAAACATGCACACAGCTTCTGAATGTTAATTTTGCTTTAGTGGTTTGAGTTGGTATCTGGATGGCTCTTTGCAAACAGTCCGATTTAGTTTACTACAGAGTCTCTGTACAAGTGATAGTCCTTCTACCTGCTGTTTTATTATAGACCCCAACTTCTTCCTAACATTTGTGAACATGTATTAATTACATTTAAAAAGAATAGATGACAGTTCTAGCTACAATAACGATTATGACCCTCTTATAATAAGCTGTTATATCAACGCAAGCTATTGCAAGCATGAATCCCTAGTCAAAGTAATTAAGAAATGATTACCAGGAGTCCATTATACTGAAGTCTGTTTAAATCTCATTTTCTTCCAATTAGTAACTGATAACAGCAGAGACCTTACCGGGAGTGTCATGGTGCAGCAATCAATAAGGGTCCCCTTCCTTTCATTGTCAGCACCCTAGCCAACTTTCTCATGCAAGAGGTTAACTATTGAAGCAAGGGACACTTCTCAAGTATACTGTTTATGAACAACCGGATGTACACATCCTTTACAGAGTTAAACTGCAAGCGCGCCTGCATATATACAGCGTGCTCAGAGAAACTACCGGAGGTACACATCCTTTACAGAGTTAAACTGAAAGCACGCCTGCATATATACAGCGTGCTCAGAGAAACTACCGGGGGTACACATCCTTTACAGAGTTAAACTGAAAGCACGCCTGCATATATACAGCGTGCTCAGAGAAACTACCGGGGGTACACATCCTTTACAGAGTTAAACTGCAAGCGCGCCTGCATATATACAGCGTGCTCAGAGAAACTACCGGAGGTACAGATCCTTTACAGAGTTAAACTGCAAGCGAGCCTGCATATATACAGCGTGCTCAGAGAAACTACCGGAGGTACACATCCTTTACAGAGTTAAACTGCAAGCGAGCCTGCATATATACAGCGTGCTCAGAGAAACTACCGGAGGTACACATCCTTTACAGAGTTAAACTGCAAGCGTGCCTGCATATATACAGCATGCTCAGAGAAACTACCGGAGGTACACATCCTTTACAGAGTTAAACTGCAAGCGAGCCTGCATATATACAGCGTGCTCAGAGAAACTACCGGGGGTACACATCCTTTACAGAGTTAAACTGCAAGCGAGCCTGCATATATACAGCGTGCTCAGAGAAACTACGGAGGTACACATCCTTTACAGAGTTAAACTGCAAAGAGCCTGCATATATACAGCGTGCTCAGAGAAACTACCGAGGTACACATCCTTTACAGAGTTAAACTGCAAAGCGCCTGCATATATACAGCATGCTCAGAGAAACTACCGGGGGTACACATCCTTTACAGAGTTAAACTGCAAGCGAGCCTGCATATATACAGCGTGCTCAGAGAAACTACCGGAGGTACACATCCTTTACAGAGTTAAACTGCAAGCGAGCCTGCATATATACAGCGTGCTCAGAGAAACTACCGGAGGTACAGATCCTTTACAGAGTTAAACTGCAAGCGAGCCTGCATATATACAGCATGCTCAGAGAAAACTACGGAGGTACACATCCTTTACAGAGTTAAACTGCAAGCGAGCCTGCATATATACAGCATGCTCAGAGAAACTACCGGGGTACACACATCCTTTACAGAGTTAAACTGCAAGCGAGCCTGCATATATACAGCGTGCTCAGAGAAACTACCGGAGGTACAGATCCTTTACAGAGTTAAACTGCAAGCGAGCCTGCATATATACAGCGTGCTCAGAGAAACTACCGGAGGTACACATCCTTACAGAGTTAAACTGCAAGCGAGCCTGCATATATACAGCATGCTCAGAGAAACTACCGGGGGTACACATCCTTTACAGAGTTAAACTGCAAGCGCGCCTGCATATATACAGCGTGCTCAGAGAAACTACCGGAGGTACACATCCTTTACAGAGTTAAACTGCAAGCGAGCCTGCATATATACAGCGTGCTCAGAGAAACTACCGGAGGTACACATCCTTTACAGAGTTAAACTGCAAGCGAGCCTGCATATATACAGCATGCTCAGAGAAACTACCGGGGGTACACATCCTTTACAGAGTTAAACTGCAAGCGAGCCTGCATATATACAGCATGCTCAGAGAAACTACCGGAGGTACACATCCTTTACAGAGTTAAACTGCAAGCGAGCCTGCATATATACAGCGTGCTCAGAGAAACCACCGGAGGTACAGATCCTTTACAGAGTTAAACTGCAAGAGCCTGCATATATACAGCATGCTCAGAGAAACTACGGAGGTACAGATCCTTACAGAGTTAAACTGCAATGAGCCTGCATATATACAGCATGCTCAGAGAAACTACCGGAGGTACAGATCCTTTACAGAGTTAAACTGCAAGCGCCTGCATATATACAGCATGCTCAGAGAAACTACTGGGGGTACACATCCTTACAGAGTTAAACTGCAAGCGAGCCTGCATATATACAGCATGCTCAGAGAAACTACCGAGGTACACATCCTTTACAGAGTTAAACTGCAAGCGAGCCTGCATATATACAGCGTGCTCAGAGAAACTACCGGGGGTACACATCCTTTACAGAGTTAAACTGCAAGCGAGCCTGCATATATACAGCATGCTCAGAGAAACTACCGGGGGTACACATCCTTTACAGAGTTAAACTGCAAGCGCGCCTGCATATATACAGCGTGCTCAGAGAAACTACCGGAGGTACAGATCCTTTACAGAGTTAAACTGCAAGCGAGCCTGCATATATACAGCGTGCTCAGAGAAACTACCGGAGGTACAGATCCTTACAGAGTTAAACTGCAAGCGAGCCTGCATATATACAGCGTGCTCAGAGAAACTACCGAGGTACAGATCCTTTACAGAGTTAAACTGCAAGCGCCTGCATATATACAGCATGCTCAGAGAAACTACGGGGTACACATCCTTTACAGAGTTAAACTGCAAGCGAGCCTGCATATATACAGCATGCTCAGAGAAACTACCGGAGGTACACATCCTTTACAGAGTTAAACTGCAAGCGAGCCTGCATATATACAGCGTGCTCAGAGAAACTACGAGGTACAGATCCTTTACAGAGTTAAACTGCAAGCGAGCCTGCATATATACAGCGTGCTCAGAGAAACTACCGGTACACATCCTTTACAGAGTTAAACTGCAAGCGAGCCTGCATACAGTGCCTGCAGTAAATGAACTTTGATCCTTTTGCCACATTTCAGGCTTCAAACATAAAGATATGAAACTGTAATTTTTTGTGAAGAATCAACAACAAGTGGGACACAATCATGAAGTGGAACGAAATTTATTGGATATTTCAAACTTTTTAACAAATAAAAACTGAAAAATTGGGCGTGCAAAATTATTCAGCCCCTTAAGTTAATACTTTGTAGCGCCACCTTTTGCTGCGATTAAGCTGTAAGTCGCTTGGGGTATGTCTCTATCAGTTTTGCACATCGAGAGACTGAAATTTTGCCCATTCCTCCTTGCAAAACAGCTCGAGCTCAGTGAGGTTGGATGGAGAGCATTTTGAACAGCAGTTTTCAGTTCTTTCCACAGATTTAAATTGGATTCAGGTCTGCATTTGACTTGGCCATTCTAACACCTGGATATGTTTATTTGTGAACCATTTAAATTGTAGATTTTGCTTTATGTTTTGGATCATTGTCTTGTTGGAAACAAACGAGTCCCAGTCTCAGGTCTTTTTGCAGACTCCATCAGGTTTTCTTCCAGAATGGTCCTGAATTTGGCTCCATCCATCTTCCCATCAATTTAAGATCTTCCCTGTCCCCTGCTGAAGAAAAGCAGGCCCAAACCATGATGCTGCCACCACCATGTTTGACAGTGGGGATGGTGTGTTCAGGGTGATGAGCTGTGTTGCTTTTACGCCAAACATAACGTTTTGCATTGTTGCCAAAAGTTCGGAGTTTCATCTGACCAGAGCACCTTCTTCCACATGTTTGGTGTGTCTCCCAGGTACAGCATGCTCAGGAAACTAAACGACACTTTTATGGATATCTTTAAGAAATGGCTTTCTTCTTGCCACTCTTCCATAAAGGCCAGATTTGTGCAGTATCGACTGATTGTTGTCCCATGGACTGCATATCTCCCACCTCAGCTGTAGATCTCTGCAGTTCATCCAGAGTTGATCATGGGCCTCATTGGCTGCATCTCTGATCAGTCTTCTCCTTGTATGATCTGAAAGTTTAAACTGCCAGGTCTTGGTAGATTTGCAGTGGTCTGATACTCCTTCCATTTCAATATACACACAGTGCTCCTTGGGATGTTTAAAGCTTGGGAAATCTTTACACATCCAAACAGCTTTAAACTTCTCCACAACAGTATCTCGGACCTGCCTGGTGTGTTCCTTGTTCTTCATGATGCTCTCTGCGCTTTTAAACGGACCTCTGAGACTATCACAGTGCAGGTGCATTTATACGGAGACTTGATTACACACAGGTGGATTCTATTTATCATCATTAGTCATTTAGGTCAATATTGGATCATTCAGAGATCCTCACTGAACTTCTGGAGAGTTTGCTCACTGCATAAGTAAAGGGCTGAATAATTTGCACGCCCAATTTTCAATTTTTATTTGTTAAAAGTGCAAATATCCAATAAATTTCGTTCCACTTCATGATTGTGTCCCACTTGTTGTTGATTCTTCACAAAAATTACAGTTTCATATCTTTAGGTTTGAAGCCTGAAATGGCAAAAGGTTTACGCAAAGTTCAACTGCGAAACTTGCCTGCACATATATACAACATGCTCAGAGAAACTACGGGGTACACATCCTTTACAGAGTTAAACTGCAAAGCCTGCATATATACAGCATGCTCAGAGAAACTACCGGGGTACACATCCTTTACAGAGTTAAACTGCAAGCGAGCCTGCATATATACAGCGTGCTCAGAGAAACTACCGGAGGTACACATCCTTACAGAGTTAAACTGCAAGCCTGCCTGCATATACAGCGTGCTCAGAGAAACTACCGGAGGTACAGATCCTTTACAGAGTTAAACTGCAAGCGAGCCTGCATATATACAGCATGCTCAGAGAAACTACCGGAGGTACACATCCTTACAGAGTTAAACTGAAAGCGAGCCTGCATATATACAGCGTGCTCAGAGAAACTACCGGAGGTACAGATCCTTTACAGAGTTAAACTGCAAGCGAGCCTGCATATATACAGCGTGCTCAGAGAAACTACCGGAGGTACAGATCCTTTACAGAGTTAAACTGCAAGCGAGCCTGCATATATACAGCGTGCTCAGAGAAACTACGGAGGTACACATCCTTTACAGAGTTAAACTGCAAGCGAGCCTGCATATATACAGCGTGCTCAGAGAAACTACCGGGGTACACATCCTTTACAGAGTTAAACTGCAAGCGAGCCTGCATATATACAGCGTGCTCAGAGAAACTACCGGAGGTACACATCCTTTACAGAGTTAAACTGCAAGCGAGCCTGCATATATACAGCGTGCTCAGAGAAACTACCGGAGGTACACATCCTTTACAGAGTTAAACTGCAAGCGCGCCTGCATATATACAGCGTGCTCAGAGAAACTACGGAGGTACAGATCCTTTACAGAGTTAAACTGCAAGCGACCTGCATATATACAGCGTGCTCAGAGAAACTACCGGGGTACACATCCTTTACAGAGTTAAACTGCAAGCGCGCCTGCATATATACAGCGTGCTCAGAGAAACTACCGAGGTACACATCCTTTACAGAGTTAAACTGCAAGCGAGCCTGCATATATACAGCGTGCTCAGAGAAACTACCGGGGTACACATCCTTTACAGAGTTAAACTGCAAAGCGCCTGCATATATACAGCGTGCTCAGAGAAACTACCGGGGTACATCCTTTACAGAGTTAAACTGCAAGCGAGCCTGCATATATACAAGCGTGCTCAGAGAAACTACCGGGGTACAGATCCTTTACAGAGTTAAACTGCAAGTGAGCCTGCATATATACAGCGTGCTCAGAGAAACTACGGAGGTACACATCCTTTACAGAGTTAAACTGCAAGCACGCCTGCATATATACACAGCGTGCTCAGAGAAACTACCGGGGGTACAGATCCTTTACAGAGTTAAACTGAAAAGCGAGCCTGCATATATACAGCGATGCTCTCAGAGAAACTACCGGAGGTACACATCCTTTACAGAGTTAAACTGCAAGCGAGCCTGCATATATACAGCGTGCTCAGAGAAACTACCGGGGGTACACATCCTTTACAGAGTTAAACTGCAAGCGAGCCTGCATATATACAGCGTGCTCAGAGAAACTACCGAGGTACAGATCCTTACAGAGTTAAACTGCAAGCGAGCCTGCATATATACAGCGTGCTCAGAGAAACTACCCGGGGTACACATCCTTTACAGAGTTAAACTGCAAGCGAGCCTGCATATATACAGCGTGCTCAGAGAAACTACGGAGGTACACATCCTTTACAGAGTTAAACTGCAAGCGAGCCTGCATATATACAGCATGCTCAGAGAAACTACCGGAGGTACAGATCCTTTACAGAGTTAAACTGCAAGCGCGCCTGCATATATACAGCGTGCTCAGAGAAACTACCGGAGGTACACATCCTTTACAGAGTTAAACTGCAAGCGAGCCTGCATATATACAGCATGCTCAGAGAAACTACCGGAGGTACACATCCTTTACAGAGTTAAACTGCAAGCGCGCCTGCATATATACAGCGTGCTCAGAGAAACTACCGGAGGTACAGATCCTTTACAGAGTTAAACTGCAAGCGAGCCTGCATATATACAGCGTGCTCAGAGAAACTACCGGAGGTACACATCCTTTACAGAGTTAAACTGCAAGCGAGCCTGCATATATACAGCGTGCTCAGAGAAACTACCGGAGGTACACATCCTTTACAGAGTTAAACTGCAAGCGAGCCTGCATATATACAGCATGCTCAGAGAAACTACCGGAGGTACAGATCCTTTACAGAGTTAAACTGCAAGCGAGCCTGCATATATACAGCATGCTCAGAGAAACTACCGGGGGTACACATCCTTTACAGAGTTAAACTGCAAGCGAGCCTGCATATATACAGCGTGCTCAGAGAAACTACCGGAGGTACACATCCTTTACAGAGTTAAACTGCAAGCGAGCCTGCATATATACAGCGTGCTCAGAGAAACTACCGGAGGTACACATCCTTTACAGAGTTAAACTGCAAGCGAGCCTGCATATATACAGCGTGCTCAGAGAAACTACCGGAGGTACAGATCCTTTACAGAGTTAAACTGCAAAAGCGAGCCTGCATATATACAGCGTGCTCAGAGAAACTACCGGGGTACACATCCTTTACAGAGTTAAACTGCAAGCGAGCCTGCATATATACAGCGTGCTCAGAGAAACTACGGAGGTACAGATCCTTTACAGAGTTAAACTGCAAGCGAGCCTGCATATATACAGCGTGCTCAGAGAAACTACCGGGGGTACACATCCTTTACAGAGTTAAACTGCAAGCGAGCCTGCATATATACAGCGTGCTCAGAGAAACTACCGGAGGTACACATCCTTTACAGAGTTAAACTGCAAGCGAGCCTGCATATATACAGCGTGCTCAGAGAAACTACGGGGTACAGATCCTTTACAGAGTTAAACTGCAAGCGAGCCTGCATATATACAGCGTGCTCAGAGAAACTACCGGAGGTACAGATCCTTTACAGAGTTAAACTGCAAGCACGCCTGCATATATACAGCGTGCTCAGAGAAACTACCGGAGGTACAGATCCTTTACAGAGTTAAACTGCAAGCGCGCCTGCATATATACAGCGTGCTCAGAGAAACTACCGGAGGTACACATCCTTTACAGAGTTAAACTGCAAGCGAGCCTGCATATATACAGCGTGCTCAGAGAAACTACCGGAGGTACACATCCTTTACAGAGTTAAACTGCAAGCGCGCCTGCATATATACAGCGTGCTCAGAGAAACTACCGGAGGTACAGATCCTTTACAGAGTTAAACTGCAAGCGAGCCTGCATATATACAGCGTGCTCAGAGAAACTACCGGGGTACACATCCTTTACAGAGTTAAACTGCAAAGCGCGCCTGCATATATACAGCGTGCTCAGAGAAACTACCGGGGTACACATCCTTTACAGAGTTAAAAACTGCGAGCCTGCATATATACAGCATGCTCAGAGAAACTACGGAGGTACAGATCCTTTACAGAGTTAAACTGCAAGCGCCTGCATATATACAGCGTGCTCAGAGAAACTACCGGAGGTACAGATCCTTACAGAGTTAAACTGCAAGCGAGCCTGCATATACAGCATGCTCAGAGAAACTACCGGGGTACACATCCTTTACAGAGTTAAACTGCAAGCGCGCCTGCATATATACAGCGTGCTCAGAGAAACTACCGGTACAGATCCTTTACAGAGTTAAACTGCAAGCGAGCCTGCATATATACAGCGTGCTCAGAGAAACTACGAGGTACACATCCTTTACAGAGTTAAACTGCAAGCGAGCCTGCATATATACAGCGTGCTCAGAGAAACTACTGGAGGTACACATCCTTTACAGAGTTAAACTGCAAGCGAGCCTGCATATATACAGCGTGCTCAGAGAAACTACCGGGGTACACATCCTTTACAGAGTTAAACTGCAAGCGAGCCTGCATATATACAGCATGCTCAGAGAAACCACGGAGGTACAGATCCTTTACAGAGTTAAACTGCAAGCGCACCTGCATATATACAGCGTGCTCAGAGAAACTACCGGGGGTACAGATCCTTTACAGAGTTAAACTGCAAGCGGGCCTGCATATATACAGCGTGCTCAGAGAAACTACCGGAGGTACAGATCCTTTACAGAGTTAAACTGCAAGCGAGCCTGCATATATACAGCATGCTCAGAGAAACTACGGAGGTACACATCCTTTACAGAGTTAAACTGCAAGCGCCTGCATATATACAGCGTGCTCAGAGAAACTACCGGGGTACACATCTTTTACAGAGTTAAACTGCAAGCGAGCCTGCATATACAGCGTGCTCAGAGAAACTACGGAGGTACAGATCCTTTACAGAGTTAAACTGCAAGCGAGCCTGCATATATACAGCGTGCTCAGAGAAACTACCGGAGGTACACATCTTTACAGAGTTAAACTGCAAGCACGCCTGCATATACAGCGTGCTCAGAGAAACTACGGTACAGATCCTTTGCAGAGTTAAACTGCAAGCGAGCCTGCATATATACAGCGTGCTTTCCAGAAACTACGGAGGTACAGATCCTTTACAGAGTTAAACTGCAAGCGCGCCTGCATATATACAGCGTGCTCAGAGAAACTACCGGAGGTACAGATCCTTTACAGTTAAACTGCAAGCGCGCCTGCATATATACAGCGTGCTCAGAGAAACTACGAGGTACACATCCTTTACAGAGTTAAACTGCAAGCGCCGCCTGCATATATACAGCATGCTCAGAGAAACTACGGGGTACACATCTTTACAGAGTTAAACTGCAAAGCGCCTGCATATATACAGCGTGCTCAGAGAAACTACTGGAGGTACACATCCTTACAGAGTTAAACTGCAAGCGCCTGCATATATACAGCATGCTCAGAGAAAACTACCGGGGTACACATCCTTTACAGAGTTAAACTGCAAGCGAGCCTGCATATATACAGCGTGCTCAGAGAAACTACGGTACACATCCTTACAGAGTTAAACTGCAAGCGCGCCTGCATATATACAGCGTGCTCAGAGAAACTACCGAGGTACAGATCCTTTACAGAGTTAAACTGCAAGCGCGCCTGCATATATACAGCATGCTCAGAGAAACTACCGGAGGCACATCCTTTACAGAGTTAAACTGCAAGCCCTGCATATATACAGCGTGCTCAGAGAAACTACCGGGGTACACATCCTTTACAGAGTTAAACTGCAAGCGAGCCTGCATATATACAGCGTGCTCAGAGAAACTACCGGAGGTACACATCCTTTACAGAGTTAAACTGCAAGCACGCCTGCATATATACAGCGTGCTCAGAGAAACTACGAGGTACACATCCTTTACAGAGTTAAACTGCAAAAGCGAGCCTGCATATATACAGCATGCTCAGAGAAACTACCGGTACAGATCCTTTACAGAGTTAAACTGCAAGCGAGCCTGCATATATACAGCGTGCGTTTCAGAGAAACTACCGGAGGTACACATCCTTTACAGAGTTAAACTGCAAGCGAGCCTGCATATATACAGCGTGCTCAGAGAAACTACCGGGTACACATCCTTTAGAGTTAAACTGCAAGCGCCTGCATATATACAGCATGCTCAGAGAAACTACGGGGTACACATCCTTTACAGAGTTAAACTGAAAAGTACAGACGCCTGCATATATACAGCATGCTCAGAGAAACTACCGGGGTACAGATCCTTTACAGAGTTAAACTGAAAGCGCGCCTGCATATACAGCGTGCTCAGAGAAACTACCGGGGTACACATCCTTTACAGAGTTAAACTGCAAGCGAGCCTGCATATACAGCGTGCTCAGAGAAACTACCGGGGGTACAGATCCTTTACAGAGTTAAACTGCAAGCACGCCTGCATATATACAGCATGCTCAGAGAAACCACCGGAGGTACACATCCTTTACAGAGTTAAACTGCAAAGCACGCCTGCATATATACAGCGTGCTCAGAGAAACCACCGGAGGTACAGATCCTTTACAGAGTTAAACTGCAAGCGCCTGCATATATACAGCATGCTCAGAGAAACTACCGAGGTACACATCCTTTACAGAGTTAAACTGCAAGCGCGCCTGCATATATACAGCATGCTCAGAGAAACCACCGGAGTACAGATCCTTTACAGAGTTAAACTGCAAGCACGCCTGCATATATACAGCGTGCTCAGAGAAACCACCGGGGTACACATCCTTACAGAGTTAAACTGCAAGCGAGCCTGCATATATACAGCGTGCTCAGAGAAACTACCGGAGGTACAGATCCTTTACAGAGTTAAACTGCAAGCACGCCTGCATATACAGCGTGCTCAGAGAAACTACCGGAGGTACACATCCTTTACAGTTAAACTGCAAGCACGCCTGCATATATACAGCGTGCTCAGAGAAACTACCGGAGGTACACATCCTTTACAGAGTTAAACTGCAAGCGAGCCTGCATATATACAGCATGCTCAGAGAAACTACCGAGGTAACTGAAAGATCCTTACAGAGTTAAACTGCAAGCGCTACTGCATATATACAGCATGCTCAGAGAAACTACGGAGGTACAGATCCTTTACAGAGTTAACTGCAAGCGAGCCTGCATATATACAGCGTGCTCAGAGAAACTACCGGAGGTACACATCCTTTACAGAGTTAAACTGCAAGCGCCTGCATATATATACAGCGTGCTCAGAGAAACTACCGGAGGTACAGATCCTTTACAGAGTTAACTGCAAGCGACTGCATATATACAGCAGCCTCAGAGAAACTACCGGGGTACACATCCTTTACAGAGTTAACTGAAAGCACGCCTGCATATATACAGCGTGTTTCAGAGAAACCACCGAGGTACAGATCCTTTACAGAGTTAAACTGAAAACGCCGCCTGCATATATACAGCGTGCTCAGAGAAACTACCGGGGTACACATCCTTTACAGAGTTAAACTGCAAGCGCCTGCATATATACAGCATGCTCAGAGAAACTACGGAGGTACACATCCTTTACAGAGTTAAACTGCAAGCGAGCCTGCATATATACAGCGTGCTCAGAGAAACTACGGAGTACACATCCTTACAGAGTTAAACTGCAAGCGAGCCTGCATATATACAGCGTGCTCAGAGAAACTACCGAGGTACACATCCTTACAGAGTTAAACTGCAAGAGCCTGCATATACAGCGTGCTCAGAGAAACTACCGAGGTACAGATCCTTTACAGAGTTAAACTTAAAGCGCCTGCATATATACAGCATGCTCAGAGAAACTACCGGGGTACACATCCTTTACAGAGTTAAACTGCAAGCGAGCCTGCATATATACAGCATGCTCAGAGAAACTACCGGGGTACAGATCCTTTACAGAGTTAAACTGCCGTACGCCTGCATATATACAGCGTGCTCAGAGAAACTACCGGGGTACAGATCCTTTACAGAGTTAAACTGCAAGCGCCGCCTGCATATATACAGCATGCTCAGAGAAACTACCGGGGTACATCATTTATAGAGTTAAACTGCAAAAGCGCGCCTGCATATATACAGCGTGCTCAGAGAAACCTACGGAGGTACAGATCCTTTACAGAGTTAAACTGCAAGCGCGCCTGCATATATACAGCGTGCTCAGAGAAACTACGGAGGTACACATCCTTTACAGAGTTAAACTGCAAGCACGCCTGCATATATACAGCATGCTCAGAGAAACCACAGATCGGAGTTAAACAGATCCATTTACAGAGTTAAACTGCAAGCGTGCCTGCATATATACAGCGTGCTCAGAGAAACTACCGAGGTACAGATCCTTTACAGAGTTAAACTGCAACAGCCTGCATATATACAGCGATGCTCAGAGAAACTACGGGGTACACATCTTTACAGAGTTAAACTGCAAGCGAGCCTGCATATATACAGCATGCTCAGAGAAACTACCGGGGTACACATCCTTTACAGAGTTAAACTGCAGGCGCGCCTGCATATATACAGCATGCTCAGAGAAACTACCGGAGGTACACATCCTTTACAGAGTTAAACTGCAAGCGTGCCTGCATATATACAGCATGCTCAGAGAAACTACCGGAGGTACACATCCTTTACAGAGTTAAACTGCAAGCGTGCCTGCATATATACAGCGTGCTCAGAGAAACTACCGGGGGTACACATCCTTTACAGAGTTAAACTGAAAGCACGCCTGCATATATACAGCGTGCTCAGAGAAACTACCGGGGGTACACATCCTTTACAGAGTTAAACTGCAAGCGAGCCTGCATATATACAGCGTGCTCAGAGAAACTACCGGGGGTACACATCCTTTACAGAGTTAAACTGAAAGCACGCCTGCATATATACAGCGTGCTCAGAGAAACTAGGGGGTACACATCCTTTACAGAGTTAAACTGCAAGCCTGCATATATACAGCATGCTCAGAGAAACATATATACCGAGGTACACATCCTTTACAGAGTTAAACTGCAAGCGAGCCTGCATATATACAGCATGCTCAGAGAAACTACCGGGGGTACAGATCCTTTACAGAGTTAAACTGCAGGCGCGCCTGCATATATACAGCATGCTCAGAGAAACTACCGGAGGTACAGATCCTTTACAGAGTTAAACTGCAAGCGAGCCTGCATATAT
>CM072669.1:66672778-66955231 GCA_036884735.1 Huso huso
ACACTGTAGTGCTTTTGTTATGTATTTACACTGTAGTGCTTTGGTGTGTATTTACACTGTAGTGCTTTGGTGTGTATTTACACTGTAGTGCTTTGGTGTATATTCACACTGTAGTGCTTTGGTGTATATTTACACTGTAGTGCTTTGGTGTGTATTTACACTGTAGTGCTTTGGTGTGTATTCACACTGTAGTGCTTTGGTGTGTATTCACACTGTAGTGCTTTTTGTGTGTATATTTGTTACACTGTAGTGCTTTGGTGTATATTCACACTGTAGTGCTTTGGTGTATTTTCACTGTAGTGCTTTGGTGTATATTTACACTGTAGTGCTTTGGTGTGTATTTACACTGTAGTGCTTTGGTGTGTATTTACACTGTAGTGCTTTGGTGTGTATTTACACTGTAGTGCTTTGGTGTGTATTTACACTGTAGTGCTTTGGTGTGTATTTACACTGTAGTGCTTTGGTGTATATTCACACTGTAGTGCTTTGGTGTGTATTCACACTGTAGTGCTTTGGTGTGTATTTACACTGTAGTGCTTTGGTGTGTATTCACACTGTAGTGCTTTGGTGTATATTCACACTGTAGTGCTTTGGTGTATATTCACACTGTAGTGCTTTGGCTGCTTTGGTGTATTTCACACTGTAGTGCTTTTGGTGTATTTACACTGTAGTGCTTTTGGTGTGTTTCACACTGTAGTGCTTTTGTGTATATTTACACTGTAGTGCTTTTGGTGTATATTTACACTTGCTTTGGTGTTACACTGTAGTGCTTTGGTGTATATTTACACTGTAGTGCTTTGGTGTATATTCACACTGTGTATATTCACACTGTAGTGCTTTGTATATTTACACTGTAGTGCTTTGTATATTTACACTGTAGTGCTTTGGTGTATAGTGCTTTGGTATTTCACACTGTAGCTTGTGCTTTTTAGGTTTTGGTGTATTTACACTGTAGTGCTTTGGTGTATATTACACTGTAGTGCTTTGGTGTGTGTTTACACTGTAGTGCTTTGGTGTATATTCACACTGTAGTGCTTTGGTGTATATTCACACTGTAGTGCTTTTGTATATTTATGTAGTGCTTTGGTGTGTTTTGTAGTGCTTTGGTGTATATTCACACTGTAGTGCTTTGTATTTACACTGTAGTGCTTTTGGTGTATATTTACTGTAGTGCTTTGTGTATTCACACTGTAGTGCTTTTGTGTATATTCACACTGTAGTGCTTTGGTGTATATTTACACTGTAGTGCTTTGGGTGTATTCATTGCACACTGTAGTGCTTTTGGTGTGTATTTACACTGTAGTGCTTTTGGTGTGTATTTACACTGTAGTGCTTTGGTGTGTGTTTTACACTGTAGTGCTTTGGTGTATATTTACACTGTAGTGCTTTTGTGTATATTCACACTGTGTGCTTTTATATTTACACTGTAGTGCTTTTGGTGTTGTATTTACTTTACACTTTACACTGTGTGTTTGGCTGTATATTTACACTGTAGTGCTGGTGTATATTCACACTGTAGTGCTTTTGTATGTTACACTGTAGTTTTGTGTGTATTTACACTGTAGTGCTTTTGTGTGTATTTATGTAGTGCTTTGGTGTATTCACACTGTAGTGCTTTGGTGTGTATTACACTGTAGTGCTTTTGCGTATATTTACACTGTAGTGCTTTGGTGTATTTATTCACTGTAGTGCTTTGGTGTGTATTTACACTGTAGTGCTTTGGTGTATATTCACACTGTAGTGCTTTGGTGTGTATTCACACTGTAGTGCTTTTGGTGTATATTTTACACTGTAGTGCTTTGTATATTCACACTGTAGTGCTTTTGTGTGTTCACACTTAGTGCACACTGTAGTGCTTTGGTGTATATTCACACTGTAGTGCTTTGGTGTATATTCACACTGTAGTGCTTTTGGTGTATATTCACACTGTAGTGCTTTGTATATTTACACTGTAGTGCTTTGCTGTATATTTCACACTGTAGTGCTTTGGTGTATATTCACACTGTAGTGCTTTGGTGTGTATTTACACTGTATATTTTACACTGTAGTGCTTTGGTGTATTTACACTTAGTGCTTTTTGGTGTATATTCACACTGTAGTGCTTTATATTTACACTGGTGTATATTCACACTGTAGTGCTTTGGTGTGTATTCACACTGTAGTGCTTTTTTGGTTGTATTTACACTGTGTGCTTTTGTGTATATTCACACTGTAGTGCTTTGGTGTATATTCACACTGTAGTGCTGGTGTATATTCTTGGTGTATATTTACACTGTAGTGCTTTGGTGTATATTCACACTGTAGTGCTTTGGTGTATATTCACACTGTAGTGCTTTTGGTGTATATTCACACTGTGTGCTTTTGGTATATTTACACTGTAGTGCTTTGGTGTATATTTCACACTGTTTGGGTGTATATTTAAATTGTAGTGTTTGTGTAGTGCTTTGGTGTATATTTACACTGTAGTGCTTTTTGGTGTTTTACACTGTAGTGCTTTTGGTGTATTCACACTGTAGTGCTGTGTATATTTACACTGTAGTGCTTTGTGTATTTACACTGTAGTGCTTTGGTGTATATTTACACTGTAGTGCTTTGGTTATATTCACACTGTAGTGCTTTGGTGTATATTTACACTGTAGTGCTTTGGTGTATATTTACACTGTAGTGCTGTATTCTTTGGTGTATATTCACACTGTAGTGCTTTGGTGTGTAGTGCTTTATATTTACACTGTAGTGCTTTGTGTATTCACACTGTAGTGCTTTGGTGTATATTCACACTGTAGTGCTTTGGTGTGTATTTTACACTGTAGTGCTTTGGTGTGTATTTACACTGTAGTGCTTTGGTGTGCTTTGGTGTATTCACACTGTAGTGCTTTGTGCTTTGTAGTGTTTATTTACACTGTAGTGCTTTGGTGTGCTTTGGTGTATATTCACACTGTAGTGCTTTGGTGTGTATTTATATTCACACTGTAGTGCTTTTGTATATTTACACTGTATGCTTTGTGTATATTCACACTGTAGTGCTTTGGTGTGTATTTACACTGTAGTGCTTTGGTGTGTATTTACACTGTAGTGCTTTTGTGTATATTCACACTGTAGTGCTTTTGGTTATTCACACTGTAGTGTTTTGGTATTCACACTGTAGTGCTTTTGGTGTGTATTTACACTGTAGTGCTTTATATTCACACTGTAGTGCTTTGTATATTAGTGCTTTTGTACACTGTAGTGCTTTGGTGGTATTCACACTGTAGTGCTTTTGGTGTGTATTCACACTGTAGTGCTTTTGTATATTCACACTGTGCTTTTGGTGTATATTCACACTGTAGTGCTTTGGTAGTGCTTTGCTGTATATTTACACTGTAGTGCTTTGGTGTGTATTCACACTGTAGTGCTTTGGTGTGTATTCACACTGTAGTGCTTTGGTGTATATTCACACTGTAGTGCTTTGGTGTATATTCACACTGTAGTGCTTTGGTGTATATTCACACTGTAGTGCTTTGGTGTGTATTCACACTGTAGTGCTTTGGTGTATATTTACACTGTAGTGCTTTGGTGTATATTCACACTGTAGTGCTTTGGTGTATATTTACACTGTAGTGCTTTGGTGTATTTACACTGTAGTGCTTTGGTGTATATTTGGTGTATTCACACTGTAGTGCTTTTTGGTGTGTATTTACACTGTAGTGCTTTGGTGTGTATTTACACTGTAGTGCTTTGGTGTATATTCACACTGTAGTGCTTTGGTGTATATTCACACTGTAGTGCTTTGGTGTATATTTACACTGTAGTGCTTTGGTGTATATTTACACTGTAGTGCTTTGGTGTGTATTCACACTGTAGTGCTTTGGTGTATATTCACTGTAGTGTGGTGTATTTACACTGTAGTGCTTTTGGTGTATATTCACACTGTAGTGTTTGGTATTTACACTGTAGTTTGGTCACTGTAGTGCTTTGTGTATTTACACTGTGTATATTTCACACTGTAGTGCTTTGGTGTATATTTACACTGTAGTGCTTTGGTGTATATTTACACTGTAGTAGTGCTTTTGGTGTATGCTTTACACTGTAGTGCTTTTGGTGTATATTCACACTGTAGTGCTTTTGGTGTATATTCACACTAGTGCTTTGGTGTATTTCACAGTGCTGTATATTTACACTGTAGTGCTTTGGTGTATATTCACACTGTAGTGCTTTGGTGTATATTCACACTGTAGTGCTTTGGTGTATATTCACACTGTAGTGCTTTGGTGTATATTCACACTGTAGTGCTTTGGTGTATATTTACACTGTAGTGCTTTGGTGTATATTCACACTGTAGTGCTTTGGTGTATATTCACACTGTAGTGCTTTGGTGTATTTACACTATTTTTGCACACTGTAGTGCTTTGGTGTATATTCACACTGTAGTGTTTTGGTGTATTCACACTGTAGTGCTTTGGTGTATATTTACACTGTAGTGCTTTGGTATATTTACACTGTAGTGCTTTTTGTATATTTACACTGTAGTGCTTTTGGTGTATATTTACACTGTAGTGCTTTGGTGTATATTCACACTGTAGTGCTTTTGGTGTATATTCACACTGTAGTGCTTTGTGTGTATTTTCACTGTAGTGCTTTTGGTGTATATTTACACTGTAGTGTGTGTTACTTTGGGTGTATATTCACACTGTAGTGCTTGTATATTCACACTGTAGTGCTTTGGTGTTTTACACTGTAGTGCTGGTGTATATTTACACTGTAGTGCTTTTGTATATTCACACTGTAGTGCTTATATTTACACTGTAGTGCTTTTGGTGTGTATTTACACTGTAGTGCTTTGTGTATTCACACTGTGTGCTTTGTGTATATTCACACTGTAGTGCTTTGGTGTATATTCACACTGTAGTGCTTTGGTGTGTATTCACACTGTAGTGCTTTGGTGTATATTCACACTGTAGTGCTTTGGTGTATATTCACACTGTAGTGCTTTGGTGTATATTACACTGTAGTGCTTTGGTGTATATTCACACTGGTGTATATTCACACTGTAGTGCTTTGGTGTATATTCACACTGTAGTGCTTTTGTGGTGTATATTTACACTGTAGTTTGCTTTGGTTTTGTGTATTTACACTGTAGTGCTTTGGTGTGTATTCACACTGTAGTGTAGTGTATATTCACACTGTAGTGCTTTGCTGGTGTATATTTATTAGTGCTTTTTGTACTTTAGTGCTTTTGGTGTGTATTCACACTGTAGTGCTTTGGTGTATATTCACACTGTAGTGCTTATATTCACACTGTAGTGCTTTGGTGTATTTACACTGTAGTGCTTTGGTGTATATTACACTGTAGTGCTTTTGTGTATTTACACTTAGTGCTTTTTGGTATACACTGTAGTGCTTTGGTGTATATTTTTGGTGTATTTACACTGTAGTGCTTTTGGTATATTTACACTGTAGTGCTTTGGTGTATTTACACTGTAGTGCTTTTTTGTATTTACACTGTAGTGCTTTTGTATTCACACTGTAGTGCTTTTGGTGTATTCACACTGTAGTGCTTTGCTGTATATTTACACTGTAGTGCTTTGGTGTATATTCACACTGTAGTGCTGGTGTATATTTACTTTGCTTTGGTGTGTATTTACACTGTAGTGCTTTGGTGTATATTTACACTGTAGTGCTTTGGTGTATATTTACACTGTAGTGCTTTGGTGTATATTTACACTGTAGTGCTTTGGTGTATATTCACACTGTAGTGCTTTGGTGTATATTTACACTGTAGTGCTTTGGTGTATATTCACACTGTGCTTTGCTTTATTTGGTAGTGCTTTATATTCACACTGTAGTGCTTTGGTGTATATTTACACTGTAGTGCTTTGGTGTATATTCACACTGTAGTGCTTTGGTGTATATTTACACTGTAGTGCTTTGGTGTATATTCACACTGTAGTGCTTTGGTGTATATTCACACTGTAGTGCTTTGGTGTATATTTACACTGTAGTGCTTTGGTGTATATTCACACTGTAGTGCTTGTATATTTACACTGTTTTGTATATTTACACTGTAGTGCTTTTGGTGTATATTACACTGTAGTGCTTTTGGTGTATATTCACACTGTAGTGCTTTGCGTATATTCACACTGTAGTGCTTTAGTGTATATTTACACTGTAGTGCTTTTTGGTGTAATGTAGCTTTGGTGTATGTAGTGCTTTGGTTCACACTGTAGTGCTTTTTGTGTATATTTACACTGTAGTGCTTTGGTGTATATTACACTGTAGTGCTTTGGTATTTCACACTTTTGGTGTATATTCACATTGTGGTGCTTTGGTGTATATTCACACTGTAGTGCTTTTTGTGTATATTCACACTTTTGTGTGTATTCACACTGTAGTGCTTTGGTGTATTTCACTGTAGTGCTTTTGGTGTGTATTCACACTGTAGTGCTTTGGTGTATATTCACACTGTAGTGCTTTATATTGTATATTCACACTGTAGTGCTTTGGTGTATATTCACACTGTAGTGCTTTGGTGTATATTTACACTGTAGTGCTTTGGTGTATATTCACACTGTAGTGCTTTTGGTGTATATTTACACTGTAGTGCTTTGGTTTTGTGTATTTACACTGTAGTGCTTTGGTGTATATTCACACTGTAGTGCTTTGCTGTATATTTACACTGTAGTGCTTTGGTGTATATTTACACTGTAGTGCTTTGGTGTATATTTACACTGTAGTGCTTTGGTGTATATTCACACTGTAGTGCTTTACACACTGTAGTGCTTTGCTGTTATATTTACACTGTGTGCTGGTGTATATTCACATGTAGTGCTTTGGTGTGTATTTACACTGTAGTGCTTTGGTGTATATTCACACTGTAGTGCTTGTATATTCACTGTAGTGCTTTGGTGTGTGTTCACACTGTAGTGCTTTTGGTGTATATTCACACTGTAGTGTTTGGTGTATATTTACACTGTAGTGCTTTGGTGTATATTTACACTGTAGTGCTTTGGTGTTCACACTAGTGCTTTGGTTATTTTACACTGTAGTGCTTTTGTGTGTATTCACACTGTAGTGCTTTTGGTGTATATTTACACTGTAGTGCTTTTATATTTATATTTACACTAGTGCTTGTATATTCACACTGTGTGTTTTGGTTATATTTACACTGTAGTGCTTTGGTGTGTATTTATAGTTTTGGTTATATTTACACTGTAGTGCTTTGGTGTATATTTACACTGTAGTTTTTGGTGTATATTTACACTGTAGTGCTTTGGTAGTGCTTTGGTGTATTTTACACTGTAGTGCTTTGGTGTATATTTACACTGTAGTGTGTGTTGGTAGTGCTGTATATTTACACTGTAGTGCTTTTATATTTACACTTACACTTTGGTGTATACACTGTGCTTTGCTGTATATTTACACTGTAGCTTTTTTGGTGTGTATTTACTGTAGTGCTTTTGTGTATTTCACACTGTAGTGCTTTGTGTATATTTACACTTTGCTTTGTATATTTACACTGTAGTGCTTTGGTGTGTATATTTACACTGTAGTTTGTATATTTACACTGTAGTGCTTTGGTGTATATTTACACTGTAGTGCTTTGGTGTATATTCACACTGTAGTGCTTTGGTGTGTATTTACACTGTAGTGCTTTGGTGTGTATTTACACTGTAGTGCTTTGGTGTGTATTTACACTGTAGTGCTTTGGTGTGTATTTACACTGTAGTGCTTTGGTGTATATTTACACTGTAGTGCTTTGGTGTATATTTACACTGTAGTGCTTTGGTGTATTTACACTGTAGTGCTTTGCTGTATATTTACAGTGCTTTGGGTGTATTTTACACTTTGCTGGTGTATTTCACAGTGCTTTTGGTGTATATTACACTGTAGTGCTTTTGGTGTATATTTACACTGTAGTGCTTTTGTGTATATTCACACTGTAGTGCTTTTGTGTATTTACACTGTAGTGCTTTATATTTACACTGTAGTGCTTTTTTATTTACTGTAGTGCTTTTGCTGTATATTTACACTGTAGTGCTTTGGTGTATTTCACACTGTAGTGCTTTGGTGTATATTTGTAGTGCTTTTGTATTTACACTGTAGTGTTTGGGTATATTTACACTGTAGTGCTTTTGTGTATTTACACTGTAGTGCTTTTGCTATTTACACTGTAGTGCTTTGGTGTGTATTCACACTGTAGTGCTTTGGTGTATATTCACACTGTAGTGCTTTGGTGTGTATTTACACTGTAGTGCTTTGGTGTGTATTTTTTCATAGTTCATCAATCGGGGCGCTCCTGCTTTGAACACTTTACTTTCTTTCCATTTGCCCTGTTTTTTTCCCACAACAGTAAGACATTATAATAGAGGCTTGGCTCTTTAGGGTGGTTCAAAATATTCTAATGATAACATTTGACAGTAAACGCCTATAAATTTGATGTAGTCTACAAAGGCTCTGTAGCCACTGTTTGTTAATGTAGTATTTTTAAAACTGTATGTTATATTCTAGTAATTGAATGTGAGAGGGCTCATTGGCAGAGTATGAGGGAGCTAGAGAGAAATGCAGCTTCTCTATCAGTTTAAACAACGCTAACAGTGAGCTAGCATTACAAATCTCTTCACAGTTGTATAACAGTGTTTGAGAGGATTACAGTACCGGAAATATACCATCTAATCTGTTTACTTTGTGAAATGCCAGGATATATTCTGGTGTGAATATATATATATATATATATATATATATATATATATATATATATATATATATATATATATAATCTTTGGACACTGACGTGTATCTGAGATTGTGTGTGTGTGTGTGTATAATATATGAATCCGAACCCAGCTGTTCAACACCCTATTGTATTCCATTTGTTTCATAAAAGTTACAGTGTTTTACACCCTATTCATATACACTACAGTATGTGATTTAAATTGAGTTATTGGGGGAATTAACTCCAGGTACATGAATATACATTTATATTGCCAACATCTGCAAATTGATGTGTCAATTCAGGGGTTAATTTGTAAACACAAAGGTACCAGATCTCCTAATCAAGGAAGAGGGGCAGCATTTCTGTGTCTGACCTAATGTACTGACCTTGGTTTACAGCAGCTCTCAGTTTGTGTGGCAAGGAATCTTTGGACTATTCTCTTTGCATGAAGGTGCAAACGATTTTTACTTGGACACTTCTGGTACTGTCAGCTAAACACACAGGAAATGAGATTTTCTGCAAGGATTTTGTAAGCTTTCATCCTGATTGACAGCCTGTGACCACAGTCCTTTCTGAATTAAAGAAGAGGCGATGGTAATTGGCATAAATTCAGTTTATACTGTTATTATCTCCAGGCATGGCTTGTCGTGGCTCTTTGAAAGCTGTAGATAAGAGAAAACCGGCCAGGCCCTGCGCTGTTTGAAGAGATCCTCGCTGGTATTGGAGCAGGGAGTCTTTCAGATTATCAAATATATATGAGTGGTGTTCAATTCTTTAGAAGGGATGCTTTACTGGGTCCTTAAAAAAAGCTTTGCTGGGTGCTCTGTCTTTATGCAGGTGTTGTGCAAATTACACATGTGGTCACAGAGGACGTCACTCTTGCCTTAACCCTGTAATGTGAAGAGGCTTTTAAACATCAAGCATGCTGCACATCTGGAAACCTTGTATAATGCTGGTGCACATCTGGAAACATTGTACAACGCGGGTGAACATCTAGAAACATTGTACAACGCGGGTGCACATCTGGAAACCTTGTAACAATGCTCCTGGCCACAAAAAAGTCTATTAGAGAAGGGAAACAAGGCTAGTCTAATGGCTAAGAGCTTCCAGGACTCTTGAAGGCTGTAACTCTTGAGTCGTATTATGCTGTTGCATTTTTATTTTTTTTCAATAATTTATACCAAACCAATTAAGCACATTCCCTAGAGATATGAGGTGAAGTCCCTGGACCATGAAGAAAGTTGCTTTCCATTATTTTGAATTGCGTTTCCTGCTGTCTAGGAATGAATAGGGTCACAAATCATTGCCTAGGAGTTATGAGATGTAGCCTTGGGTGCTCCTTTTGAGAAATGACTACCAGGGGTTAATCTGGGCCTGATCGCTAGGATCCCACGTCCACAACCTTTTTGCCTGGCAGGCTAGTATTATACAGTTTGCAAATGATGATCCATGTGGGGGAAAAAAACCCCAAACTCTATACATACACAAACAATAAAGAATGCTTTCCTCCTCCATGAAACAAGTGTACTGTAATGATATATTGTAGGATGCGACATCTATGAGTAAGAAAATGTACTATTTAAAAACAAAAAAAAGGTTTTATTCTTAATGATAAAATCGGGTAACTTTTTGTTTACAAATGAATCCTTGATTACAACCAAACCATTTCAAGTAATTTTTTTTTGGTTTTAGGAAAAAAGTTAATAACTAATAAATCTCCAGGTGGCACATAATCACAATGCCTTGTAACTATGTGTGATCAAAGTGTCATTTCTAAGAGATGCAGCCCAATGCTGAGGTTACTACACCTCGAGTGGTTTCATAATACCATCTTATTTCATCTCTGATGCATTCCACTCTGATCCTTCCATCACAGGGACCATAAACAAGGCTTTTACTGTATATCAACAAAACACTCTTGTGTGGATTTCCTTCAAGGGCCTCGTGTTGATGCACAAAATCCGCCTCTTCCAATCTTTTTTTTTTTTTTTTCCCTGTAGTCTTGGTAAATAAACCTAACTGTGCGTTATCCGCTTGAACAGAAAGACAAGCTGCCAGCAATGAGAAACTTTATTCACTTCTCAATAGAAAACAGGGCAGTTCTGTTGATTTTAGTAAGTAAGTCAGCAAGTAATGTGCAGCCCCACCCCAAGCCCGTCTGCGCTGTCAGGAGCCTCTTAGTGTGGAGTGGCAAGTTTCAACAGGAGAGCCCTACCAGGGCTATCCAGAGCACCCAGCAGACCCACACGCTGACATTAAAACCTGCAGACTCACGACAGGCACTGTACAACCTGCAAAGTAAAACCTATGTGTAAGATCACTGCTTAGGAGATGTAAAAAACTATCAACATATGCAAATGTGTAAAGATCATTTTCTTGAGGGATTGGATACGTTGTAGCTGGTGTAAAATTTCAATTGGAACACACCACTATCAGATGCATTTTGTCTTTCAAAGGTGTTCAAAGGACAACAGTTAAAGTTAGCGTCCATTTACAGTGTTTTTCTATGGGCTTTCCATTTACCCAGTATAAAAATGAAATTCCATTCCCAAATGTATTTGTGTAACTTGTTTAGTCATTACCCTTTATGCCTTAAAACGCTAAGAATTCAATAGAACAAAAAGACAGTAATTCAAAGAGCTTCGGTGAGGGCTGTATTTATCTTGTGAACTTTTAGCAAACTTCAGTTTGAAATGACTCAGTAAAATAATGATCTGACTGTGAAGTGCCCTGGCTATTGTGTTATATTGTGTAGCTTGTCTGAAAAGGGGGCCCATTTCATACTGAGCTTATTCTATGCATTTTACACAAAAGTGAGTAGGTCTGGAGAGATGGAGAAATAATGAAGGCTTGTCATTGGGATTGTTTTGAAAGAGACACTCCCCTTGTTTGTAATTTGTGTTCTGCATGACTGATGATGGAGACCGTTGGACATGTTGATTGTGATGTTATACAATGACTTTGGTAGAAGTGGGAGTGTAACTGAGTGGAGGCACAGTGCTGGAACATCATGTCTATGAGCTGTCTGAGAACAATAGGGTGCTGAAAACACGAGGTGCTCCAAATCTCCTTTGAAACCCAGAAAGTATAAGATTGTGCTTTTTACTTAGAAGCATCGGTCACAATGCAGTGCTCGCTCAGGCAGAATGAACAAGTCAGAAGATTGAGGACCCCAGATGATACGTTTTCAGTGGGCGGGAGGCTTTGCTGTGTGAGAAAGCAGACACTTTTGAACTGTGCTTGTACGAGAAACTTCCTGAGTGTGAGAACTTCACATTGTATCTTTGGCAGCTGAAATAAAGGACACGTTGGCAGGATAAAACTGACAGGTAAAGTTAAGGGTAGGTGGAGGAAGGAAAGCATAGAAATATGTGAGCTATCTGCTTTAACAGTCTGAAAAGCAATTCAATGTGTGCAGTTTACCTTGCTCAGTGTCATTATGCATATTACATGTAGATACACTGGATATGTATGGGCCATATTATTACATGTGCTCCCGGAGAATACAGTACAACAGTCTAATACAAAATAAACACAATTACATGAACAGGAACGTGGATAAACTGATATTCTTACAGGTTAACAAGTAGAGGGAAGTTCAAAGTCATCCGTGCTGTGACAGTGTAGTTTACTGAAGTACCAATGTAAATAAGACTGCATTCAAATGGTATTATTTGTATATACAACACGCACCCTTTGTATAAAGCACATTTACTGATTTTCCTTTTATTTAAAATGAGCACCTGTTGTACCATATCAAAAAGTATACTGTGCACTTCGTATATAACATGCAACCTCCATATAACACTCATTGTCCCAACAAATATGTAAAAGGGTGCATGTTATACTCTAAATCTTATGGTTCAAATGTGCTATTCTAACCCTTTATTTCCCTAGTTTGATAATGTTGCATCTGTTTATACATTGCCCTCCTCCTGTATCATACATTGCCCTCCTCCTGTATCATACATTGCCACAGCCCCCTGTATCATACATTGCCACAGCCCCCTGTATCATACATTGCCACAGCCCCCTGTATCATACATTGCCCTCCTCCTGTATCATACATTGCCAGCCCCCTGTATCATACATTGCCCTCCTCCTGTATCATACATTGCCCTCCTCCTGTATCATACATTGCCAGAGCCTCCTGTATCATACATTGCCCTCCTCCTGTATCATACATTGCCACAGCCCCTTGTATCATACATTGCCCTCCTCCTGTATCATACATTGCCCTCCTCCTGTATCATACATTGCCAGAGCCTCCTGTATCATACATTGCCAGAGCCTCCTGTATCATACATTGCCAGAGCCTCCTGTATCATACATTGCCAGAGCCTCCTGTATCATACATTGCCCCTCCTCCTGTATCATACATTGCCCTCCTCCTGTATCATACATTGCCCTCCTCCTGTATCATACATTGCCAGCCCCCTGTATCATACAGTGCCCTCCTCCTGTATCATATATTGCCAGCCCCCTATATCCATTTTCAAGTATGGTGCGATTATTACGCAACTATGATGACCCTGTACAAAGTGTGTTTACTTGGTAATAATTAAAATTGCTTTTGCAATAGGTGAAGTAATTACTTCTATCCCTTCCCCTACACTAATAGAGTTCTAGAGCCTTAACACTTTAAAGAAATATGTGTTGTTGCACATTAATAAGCAGTGATTCCTTACTTCACCTTTTCTCTCCCTTTTAGCCACAACTCCAACGCGATCCGATTCCTCAAGGGCAGAACAAAAGTAAACTCGTTCACAGAGAAATCTCCGTTACTCAAGCTTTCTTCTCAAGATAATGGGTATGTAGCTGTTTTTCAAGTTGGTTGTTTTGCAGATAAAATGATTAAGTTATTAAACACGTACAGTATTTCAGGATTTAGAGCAGTAGACTCTCCCCTTCAACCACACCACATAGAGATTCTCAATATCTGTATGGGTGACATCACCGGCTGAAAACTGAGACTGCTGCAAAATGTTTCTCTCTTGATTTGAAAGGGGCAGTGGACTACATAAAGGTTTGCTATGATTGGAAACACTTCTGGCTGGATTTATGTGACTTAGTAAATTCTTAGTTAAACCGTGTATTAGACAAGTACTGATTGAGGCGGTGCCAGACTTTCCCTGATGAGGGGGTGTGGCAAAGTGGTTGATTGTGAACAGGTGCAGAGGTGATGCAGTGCAGGAATAACACAGACAGAGTTTGTGATCCGGTATGGAAAAGGGGTATTTTATTTTTATACTCCAGGTGTGGTGACCAAACAATAACTCCAGGCAATACACAACAATGTGTACTGCACTGGAATAAATCAATGGGTTACAGTCCCAAATAATAAATACATGTATCTCTCCCACAATGTACAAAACACGGTCACCAGTCCTGGGTGCGTGCTGTAGTGCTCGTGGTGGGTGATACAGGTTATTTCGTGACAGTGGTGAAGTGCTGTTCCGGCTTTGTGCTGGCCCAAGGCAACAGCTCCAGAATCGTGTTAGCTGTCTGGTGATTCACAAACAAGACAATTACTAACAGACAGAACAAACAAACAAAAAAACACTCACGATATTGTTGCAGTCTTTTGCGGTCTCTCACCGTCCGTCTAGGTTTTAAAACCACAAACCAAGCGAAGGAGTAGATTGCGATTCTCTGTACCCTTTTTATGCTATCACGCATGACCCCTTGGTAAACGAGTGCAGCTGTCTCTACTATCTGCAGCTGCTACGTCGTTTCCCTTCCGGGTCAATACAACAGAGTGTCGCCGCCTTCCAGACTGACCAACTTCCCGGCCCGGGGAAAGAACTGTCAGGCCAGCCCATCCAAAGAACTCTACTTTCACTGCTTAGCGCCCTCACAGGTCGGGAGGGAGATTTACAACCAAAACTCATTGTATTTCTGTCACAGGGGACTAAGAGGGGCAGAACAAAAAATTGAGGGTGCTACACCCCACTTTGTGCGGGCATGCATAAAATACATTTGAATCATTTTGTGTGTCAGATAAGGGAACCTGTGTGAACAACAGGCATTTAAACATGTGCTGTATGTATTTTAACCTTAAAGGATAACAAGAAAGTGAAATTGTCATGATATATCTTCTTAAAACCAACATACACAGCATGCGCAATGTATTTAAACACAGAAAATAATTTTGAATAAGCAACATATCATGATTAATTTGGTAGAATAATTGTGAAAAAAGTGCTTGGTAAAGTTGTAAGCTCAAGAATATGAATGTGTCCAGTAGATAGTTTAGTAGTAATGTTAAAAATAGTGATACAGGGATCTTCGTTCTCAGATAAGGTAGAGGTGCATCAATATGTTTTCACAAGTGAAAAGCCTGCCCTCTCGGTGCTTGCTTAGGTTAACGTGAGACAGTGTGTAACTGCGTATGGCTTTGTTTACTTAAAAACAGCGGTAGAAAAGAAGCCTGCCTCAGTTATTTCGCACAGGGGGGATAAGGTACAATTTCTCTTCTCCCAATATCCCCTCATAACCCTGTAACTCAATCGACTCGGTCAGTTCACTTCTCCCAATATCCTTTTATAGACCTGGAGAACTACGTTTTCTACAGATTTCCCTAAAAACTGGTTACAAACTGTATTTATCCAAAACAATTTCAATATGTAGCGTTTTTCTCCATTCATTCCCTCTAATACACAAACCCTGAATACCCCTGCTATGTAAGCATAGCTTCAGTAAATGTGTCACACACAGTGCCATCATGTCTGCTGTGTAATCACAGTTTTGTGAAGTATTTATTAGCTTTTGATATTTTGAATCTCAGGTTGACAGGAGCTACATGAATACATGCCTTCTTTTCCTGACCCCCTTGTTCAGGGGATCATTTAAAGATGTACTGGGGTTTGTGAAAACATGCAGTCAGGAGACCCAATTCCAGGGCACACTTTGAGATGAAAAGCAATTAACTCCTCAGTCTATTTCCGTTTTCTACCCGGAAAGCTATTAAGTGTTTTATATACAGTACAATTTATCACTTCCACTCCAAAACACATTTTGAATGACATTTTCTAAGAATGCTAACCTGAAGAAAAAAACCCAAAAGAATTCAAACTAGTTTTCCATAGATACTATGGGATCATTTAGAAGAGATTAATTAGAAGGTTAAACAAACAAGCGAATTTGTGGCCATGGCTTGCCTGACCTGAGACTCTTTAAACGCAGGGTTTAGTGTAGAACACTGTACAATCCTAAGGCTGGTCTTTAAAAATCCTAACACAAAGGTTAATGATTATGAACAGGATTGCCACCCTTCTATATTATTATGATTTTTTCAATCCAGCCTCGCAAGCCGGAATGGTTCATGTGCAGTGCATTGTGTTCCCGGACAGGACAGAAACAGAAAGTGTTTTGTACAAGAAACGAAATCTAGTTACATAAGTAAAGCAGCTTTTCTCATTTCAAACATGCCTGGGCATTACAGGGTTGGGGTCACTACAATTGCAAGAGCTGCAATTCTGAAATACTGGCCAGAAACTGAGAAAATCTGTGTAGGACAAAATCAAGGCTTATTTCTCCCCTTTTACTTATGATCAAATCCTAATGTAGAAACTTGCAGTGCCTTCCTATTTCCAGTTACATTTTAATCTGTTTAGCTCAGTGAAGTTGTTGTTTTCATAAATATGCAAAAATGTTATTTGTCTGGATTTTGTTTACAAAATAAAGCATAAAATGTATTGAACAAAGCAGCAGGTGGAGCCGTGCGCTTAAAGAATACTTTTTAAAGCAGCAGGGGGCGCTGTGCACTTAAAGAATACTCTTTAAAGACAACAAAGTGTGTGCTATAGGTGGCAGGTATTTCTGTACCTCTGTATATGCATTTATTTTAGTGCATTTGGTCCCGAAAGAGTTAGTGTAGAGTTCTGAAAAGCAGTGTTCGTTTTTTTATGTGTTTGTTTTTATGGTAGGTACTTGCAACTGTGAAATTTAAGGAAAATAAAATTCTGTAAAGCTTCATCTTCAGAAATGTCTCAGTATCTCCGGGTCACAGGTAATTCAAACTTAACTTTTTGTAAACCATTTTGCACTGTTGTTCCATAAATCATACTTTCCTGATGTACCTTTGTTCTTTCAGCTTGGCACCTGACACCTCTCTCATATACTGTACTTTTTCATGAGAGATCTTCATCTGAGCTACAATTGATTATAATATCTGTCATATCAAATCTACTGCTTTGCAAAACAATAACATTCGGTCCCTTCTGTGACCCTTTGATATGACAGTCATCTGTTTTAATCTCTGATCATTTACCAGTGTGTACCTCATAGGTCTTTGTCTAGACGCAGACACGTCTGTCTGAATAGTGTGTTTTATTATTTATAAAAGCAATTGCATGCTAACACTCCGTTCCAGTATTAAATAGAATATAACCCAGCAGAACCCAATGTGAACTTGAAGAATCATTCTGTGCATAATTCCAGGTGGAAGAATATTCATTTAGAGCTCTGCACACATCAATAAAACCGCCCCCCACACACTGCATAGCAAACGTCTACTTTGTTTCTCTAAAGTTGCAGTGTCCTAAAATGATGTAAATGCCGTTGAGATGTCTGTGAAGAAATGATTATGTAAGTGTCAGTGATTTAATAGCTTGAACCTGGGTGTTAGCAGTTGTGTAATTGGATTGGTTAATCACTTGTACAAAGTTAAGGATGCTACAGTATGCACGGCTAATTAATTTGCAAATGTACTGACCCTTAATTGAGCGCGTTTATGAGAGGGCATGAGATTGCAGAGGCTTGGGTTGTACTAAAGTTGACATTTGTTGGCAGCATCAAAAAGGCTATAAAATGAATTGACTGGGAGCAAATGCACTGTCTGGGTGCTTGGTGATGGCCTGACCTAGCTATAGAGAAAGATGTGCTCACTTTAACCACTGACAGGCCTTCTGTGGAGAGGACACATGCCAGTGTCTGCCAGAAGTGGGGGTTTTCATTCCAGCAATGACTCAATTAGTGCTCACTTTTGATTCTCCACAAAACCAGCACTTTACCTGCTTACTGAATTTCCCAACCTGTATAAAGCTGTAACCAGCTGCTCACATTAAACTTCGCTCAAACACTCTTAAAGGAGTGCTAACAAATTGGAATGTAAGTTTCAATCTTAAACTGAGGAAACCCAAAGCCTTTTTATGGCATGGAACTTGGTTTCAGGAGACTAGGTTTCAGGCCACTGCACGGCACACCAGGGGAGACTTTGGGTTTGATACTCCTGGAACAAGTTTCAAGCCACTCCTCCTGAAAAAGGGGCTTTGTGTTCCCTCAGCTTAAGGGTTTATTCATTTAAATAAATCACTCAACCGTTTGACTGATGTCGCAAAGTACCTCTCAAGCACTTCAAATCACTAAATAAAAAGCACTTGTTTTTAAATATAAATTCATGGCGTGTACAGCAGCAGTCATTCTTGAAGGCTGTACAATGTGTAAGTTCTTTCATTCTTGAAAGGCTATACAATGTGTGGAGTTCTTTCATTCTTGTAAGGCTGTACAATGTGTAAGTTCTTTCATTCTTGTAAGGCTGTACAATGTGTAAGTTCTTTCATTCTTGTAAGGCTGTACAATGTGTAAGTTCTTTCATTCTTGGAAGGCTATACAATGCATGGAGTTCTTTCATTCTTGGAAGGCTGTACAATGTGTAAGTTCTTTCATTCTTGAAAGGCTATACAATGTGTGGAGTTCATTCATTCTTGTAAGGCTGTACAATGTGTAAGTTCTTTCATTCTTGAAAGGCTATACAATGTGTGGAGTTCATTCATTCTTGTAAGGCTGTACAATGTGTAAGTTCTTTCATTCTTGGAAGGCTATACAATGCATGGAGTTCTTTCATTCTTGAAGGCTGTACAATGTGTAAGTTCTTTCATTCTTGGAAGGCTGTACAATGTGTAAGTTCTTTCAGTCTTGGAAGGCTCTATAATGTGTAAGTTTTTTCATTCTTGAAAGGCTGTACAATGTGTGGAGTTCATTCATTCTTGTAAGGCTGTACAATGTGTAAGTTCTTTCATTCTTGTAAGGCTGTACAATGTGTGGAGTTCTTTCATTCTTGGAAGGCTGTACAATGTGTAAGTTCTTTCATTCTTGTAAGGCTGTACAAGGCGTGAAGGTCTTTTTGCTTGTTTTTATTGCGCAGTGTTCGGTACATGGCGTTTCATGACCCAGACTGTACTGCTGGTGAGGAATCATGGGAAAGCAGTTCCGCTGAGCTTGAGAAAAGATGTCGCCTGGGAAGTGAGGTGACCAGTCTCTCCAGATCTACCTCCTCTGAGAGATGTGATCCGCTCGATTCCCTCCATTGGAACTTCACTCTTTCCAGCAGCTTAAGGTAAGGGTTCAGTTGCTGCTGTCAGACGTGAGCCTCTGAACAGTAATGCATGGACACACATCCCAGCTTCTACTTGAACCACCTTTCAGCCTGACCGTATCTGCCAGCATGTTCTTGGGAGTATTGTCACGAAGCTTGTGAGCCAATTATTCAATGGTGTGATTACGAGAGAAAGCACAAGATGGAGCCTGGTCCTGGAGAGCCTGGTCCTGGAGAGCCTGGTCCTGGAGAGCTTGGTCTTGGTGGGCCTGGTCCTGGAGAGCCGCAGGGTCTTCTGGTTTCTCAATTACTAAATTGAACCAATTATTTTCCTAATTGGTCAACACTGAAAAATGTTCCAGGTCTTTATCCATTGCTGATTCAAAGATACCCAGAAAATCTGCAGGACTGTGGATCTCCAGGACCAGGGCTGGCCACCCCTGCCCTAGCAGCTAACCTTTGAAGCATAAACACAAGAATTACTGACTTACTACAGATTATTTTGTGTCAGTTAGACATAAGAAATACATACTGTAGCGATATAAGAAATTCAAATCCTTTGTCTTTTTACTGTAATAATGCATGACGGCAGCATTGGTTATGATCTGTGTGAAATATATCTGAGTTTGATGAGCCTATAGAAGCAATATGGGATTGTGGCAATGTGCCCCGCCCCTGTGTGCATATTATGTGTTGTATGTTGCGTGCGTGTGTTAATGTTGGTGTATAGAGTGGTACACGGGATATAAACGGGTCTGTGTTTCACGTGTATTTAAAGTGTAGATTTGTATTTAGGCACGAGGAGAGCACAAATCACTTCACGTGCTGGTTAAATGTAATATGTGAGCACGGGGTTGCACAGAATTAATTCACGTGCTGGGATTCAAGTGAATAATTAATTAGTAATTGAATCCCAGCACAACAGTATAAATAGGCACATTTTTAGTCACCGTGGTTAGGTGTTCAGGGAGTGGAGAACGGGTGAGAGAGAGGAGGTAAAATCGTAATTATAAAGATAATAAGTGTTTTGTTTGTACTCACCGTGTTTGTTTGTCTCCGTAACCGCTTGTTAAGTGTTAGTTCGTTTTGTCTGTCTATTTATTTTGGCAAGTGCCGTGTCCTGTGTTTTTATTACAACCTTTTATTTTCTGTTCTGTTTATTAAATGCTGAGCGATCACGCACCAGCTATACCAAAACCCCAAGTCTCTGTTGTTTATTTCCTGCTGCTGGTCTGACGCCACCCACTCCGGCCATCGCTGTCACACGTGGGTGTCATCGTGGATAGCCGCGCCCAAGCGCCAGACCAGGAGGTTTGGATTAAAAAAAAAAAAAAAAAAAAAAAAAAAAAAAAAAAAGGTCAATGGCAGAAGACGCCATCAAACTGCGGGGCTGGTTCCTGGAGAATGCTGGGCTGGAGGCCCAGGCTCTACCCATAGTCGTCCGGGCCCTGTGGATGATGGACTGTGAGAGATGGGAGGCCTATCAGCAGGAACACACCCCAAACACCTTGCAGGAAGGTGTGGAGTTTGTCCTCAGCTACCTGGAGGCAACCATAAACGGAACAGCAGCCCAGGTAGCAGGACCACCAGCAGAGGAGTACCTGCTGTCCCCATCTCCACCAGCAGAGGGTGAGTACCTGCTGTCCCCATCTCCACCAGCAGAGGGGTGAATGCCTGCTGGTTTTGCCTTTCACAGCCCAAGCGGGAGGCAGAGACGGATAAAGAGGTGAAGGACAGGGAGGAGGAGTGCTGCCTAAGGGCCAGGCATCCACGGCGATGTAACAAGCCATCGCCGGGGTGCCTCCTCTGGAGACCAGGATCACCTGTTCGCCCACTGTCCCTTCCGCAGTTATGGGGAGGAGCCTGAGCGTCCACAGCCCAAGCGGGAGGAGCCTGAGCGTCCACAGCCCGAGCGGGAGGAGCCTGAGCGTCCACAGCCCAAATGGGAGGAGCCTGAGCGTCCACAGCCCAAATGGGAGGAGCCTGAGCGTCCACAGCCCAAATGGGAGGAGCCTGAGCGTCCACAGCCCAAATGGGAGGAGCCTGAGCGTCCACAGCCCAAGCGGGGAGAGCCTGAGCGTCCACAGCCCAAGCGGAAGGAGCCTGGCGTCCACAGCCCAAGCGGAAGGAGCCTGAGCGTCCCACGCCTGAGTGGGAGGAGCCCGAACATCCCACGCCTGAGTGGGGAGCCCGAACGTCCCACGCCTGAGTGGGAGGGAGCCCGAACGTCCCACGCCTGAGTGGGAGGGAGTCCGAACGCCTTACGCCTGAGTGGGGGGAGCCCCAACATCCCACGCCTGAGTGGGGGAGCCCGAACGCCCACAGCCCAAGAGGGGGGGGTCGGTGCGTCCACAGCCCAAAAGGGAGGAGTCAGGAAGCCCACAGCCCAAAAAGGGAGGAGTCGGTCGGCCCACAGCCCAAAAGGGGAGGAGTCGGTGCGCCCACAGCCCAAAGGGGAGGCAAGTCGGGCTTCCACAGCTCTGGGACCCAAGCCACCAGCAGAGGGAAAATGCCTGCTGGTTCAGCCCCAAGAGCCGGAAGGGGAGGAGTTACAGGCCCAACCCCCTGAAAATTTTTGGGGGGGAGAGGGGCAGGAGGCTGGTGTCCCCCAGCAGCCTCTATTCATGCTGCTGAAGGCAGCACGGGGCGCACCAGCCCAGCCGCCACAGCGGAGGGAGCCAGCGCCGCCAGGAACAGAGGAGCTGCCTCTGCCTCCGCCACCTCCACCGCTTCCTCCACTAGGAGCAGAGGAGCAGGAGCTGCCTCTGCCTCCACCACCGCCAGGAGCAGAGGAGCTGGAGCTGCCTCTGCCTCCACCACCGCCAGGAGCAGAGGAGCTGGAGCTGCCTCTGCCTCCACCACCGCCAGGAGCAGAGGAGCTGGAGCTGCTTCTGCCTCCACCACCACCAGGAGCAGAGGAGCTGGAGCTGCCTCTGCTTCCGCCACCGCCGGAGCAGAGGAGCAGGAGCTGCCTCTGCTGCCCGCATCTCCACAGGGAGTAATGGTGGGAGCCCCAGAAAGGGAGCTGCCGGCCACGAAGAAGGGGGGACGAGGTCTGAGACCACTTTCCCAGCAGCAGTTTCGCTGCAGGAGTTTTTGTGGGAGCCCCACAGGGAGGGAGCTGCCGGCTACGAAGAAGGGGGGAGGTCGGGGACCACCTGCCCCCGCAGCTTTTTTCGCTGCAGGACGGGACCAGCAGGCTGTCAGCCGTGCCACTACCGGCAGGGGTGCTGACAGCATTGCCAGCCATGGGCCCACTGAAGCCTCCCTTCCCAGCCCGAGACTTTGTCCTGGACTGCTGGGTTTTTTTTTAAGGGGAGGTGGCCGTTGAGGCCATGTGTGCTTTGCACAGGGGGGGGGGTATGTGGCAATGTGCCCCGCCCTGTGTGCATATTATGTGTTGTATGTTGCGTGCGTGTGTTAATGTTGGTGTATAGAGTGGTACACGGGATATAAACGGGTCTGTGTTTCACGTGTATTTAAAGTGTAGATTTGTATTTAGGCACGAGGAGAGCACAAATCACTTCACGTGCTGGTTAAATGTAATATGTGAGCACGGGGTTGCACAGAATTAATTCACGTGCTGGGATTCAAGTGAATAATTAATTAGTAATTGAATCCCAGCACAACAGTATAAATAGGCACATTTTTAGTCACTCGTGGTTAGGTGTTCAGAGAGTGGAGAACGGGTGAGAGAGAGGAGTAAAATCGTAATTATAAAGATAATAAGTGTTTTGTTTGTACTCACCGTGTTTGTTTGTCTCCGTGCACCGTTTGTTAAGTGTTAGTTCGTTTTGTCTGTCTATTTATTTTGGCGCAAGTGCCGTGTCCTGTGTTTTTGTTACAACCTTTTTATTTTCTGTTCTGTTTATTAAATGCTGAGCGCGATCACGCGCTCAGCTATACCAAAACCCCAAGTCTCTGTTGTTTATTTCCTGCTGCTGGTCTGACGCCACCCACTCCGGCCATCGCTGTCACAGGGATAGACAGAACAAATGCCAGGGACAGGAATGGAGGAAGGTGTGCAACTTCTGGGTTTTTGCCCAGCTACTGGTGCCATTTACTCTCCGGGTGGCTTGTTACACTGAATACGTGATGGAAATCGTACCATTTACTCACCGGGTGGCTTGTTACCCTGAATACGTGATGGAAATCGTACCATTTACTCACCGGGTGGCTTGTTACCCTGAATACGTGATGGAAATCGTACCATTTACTCACCGGGTGGTTTTGTTACCCTGAATACGTGATGGAAATCGTACATTTACTCACCGGGTGGCTTGTTACCCTGAATACGTGATGGAAATCGTACCATTTACTCACCGGGTGGCTTGTTACCCTGAATACGTGATGGAAATCGTACCATTTACTCACCGGGTGGCTTGTTACCCTGAATACGTGATGGAAATCGTACCATTTACTCACCGGGTGGCTTGTTACCCTGAATACGTGATGGAAATCGTACCATTTGCTCACCGGGTGGCTTGTTACCCTGAATACGTGATGGAAATCGTACACCTCAAATAACTTTTGAATAGAAATTATGAATCCTCAAAAAATGGCCGTAGCAAACCGTTGTACAGACTATGGGAAATCTGGGCGTATACAGATGTATTGATTTAATGACTTGAGGGCAGTAGTAGAGGGAATCATATCATTCGGTGGATGGTAAAGTTAGATACAAATTGATATTCAACAATGTCATACTTTTACGTACGTCCTCCACATGCTGGTATATGTATATATGTATATATATACAGTGCCTTGCGAAAGTATTCGGCCCCCTTGAACTTTGCGACCTTTTGCCACATTTCAGGCTTCAAACATAAAGATATGAAACTGTAATTTTTTGTGAAGAATCAACAACAAGTGGGACACAATCATGAAGTGGAACGAAATTTATTGGATATTTCAAACTTTTTTAACAAATAAAAAACTGAAAATTGGGCGTGCAAAATTATTCAGCCCCCTTAAGTTAATACTTTGTAGCGCCACCTTTTGCTGCGATTACAGCTGTAAGTCGCTTTGGGGTATGTCTCTATCAGTTTTGCACATCGAGAGACTGAAATTTTTGCCCATTCCTCCTTGCAAAACAGCTCGAGCTCAGTGAGGTTGGATGGAGAGCATTTGTGAACAGCAGTTTTCAGTTCTTTCCACAGATTCTCGATTGGATTCAGGTCTGGACTTTGACTTGGCCATTCTAACACCTGGATATGTTTATTTGTGAACCATTCCATTGTAGATTTTGCTTTATGTTTTGGATCATTGTCTTGTTGGAAGACAAATCTTCGTCCCAGTCTCAGGTCTTTTGCAGACTCCATCAGGTTTTCTTCCAGAATGGTCCTGTATTTGGCTCCATCCATCTTCCCATCAATTTTAATCATCTTCCCTGTCCCTGCTGAAGAAAAGCAGGCCCAAACCATGATGCTGCCACCACCATGTTTGACAGTGGGGATGGTGTGTTCAGGGTGATGAGCTGTGTTGCTTTTACGCCAAACATAACGCTTTTGCATTGTTGCCAAAAGTTCGATTTTGGTTTCATCTGACCAGAGCACCTTCTTCCACATGTTTGGTGTGTCTCCCAGGTGGCTTTGTGGCAAACTGTAAACGACACTTTTTATGGATATCTTTAAGAAATGGCTTTCTTCTTGCCACTCTTCCATAAAGGCCAGATTTGTGCAGTATACGACTGATTGTTGTCCATGGACAGAGTCTCCCACCTCAGCTGTAGATCTCTGCAGTTCATCCAGAGTGATCATGGGCCTCTTGGCTGCATCTCTGATCAGTCTTCCTCCTTGTATGAGCTGAAAGTTTAGAGGGACGGCCAGGTCTTGGTAGATTTGCAGTGGTCTGATACTCCTTCCATTTCAATATTATCGCTTGCACAGTGCTCCTTGGGATGTTTAAAAGCTTGGGAAATCTTTTTTGTATCCAACCGCTTTAAACTTCTCCACAACAGTATCTCGGACCTGCCTGGTGTGTTCCTTGTTCTTCATGATGCTCTCTGCGCTTTAAACGGACCTCTGAGACTATCACAGTGCAGGTGCATTTATACGGAGACTTGATTACACACAGGTGGATTCTATTTATCATCATTAGTCATTTAGGTCAACATTGGATCATTCAGAGATCCTCACTGAACTTCTGGAGAGAGTTTGCTGCACTGAAAGTAAAGGGGCTGAATAATTTTGCACGCCCAATTTTTTTCAGTTTTTATTTGTTAAAAAAGTTTGAAATATCCAATAAATTTCGTTCCACTTCATGATTGTGTCCCACTTGTTGTTGATTCTTCACAAAAAATTACAGTTTCATATCTTTATGTTTGAAGCCTGAAATGTGGCAAAAGGTCGCAAAGTTCAAGGGGGCCGAATACTTTCGCAAGGCACTGTATATATATATATATATATATATATATATACCCTTAACTGAACTTGTTCGGAGTCGGCTCCCACGTTGCTTCTCAAATCTTTTTGATGTGTGTTCCCAACACCTTTCACCCAGCAGAGCTATTACTTGGGATGAAAAGAAAGAGATGGAGAAAAGAGCACAGTGTAACACAGAGAGATGGAGTGCTGTGTGAGTGGAGTGGAGAGATCTAGCAGCATCAGTTAATGTGCCTGTCTGCAGAGTTATTGTTCTCTTGAAGGCAGGGGCTCTTTTTCTCTAGTGCAGCTGGACGCTGGCTAACAGCTTTCTGAAAAGCCATGTGCCTGTAATATCTGCCATCAAAGCTTTTAGCCTTCTGGGAACAGTACACATATAAATAGATGGGTTGTAAATGTGTTTGAAATCAAGATATTTCTTACAGCTTTTAGCGTGGATATGTTACTTCTACTGAACCACGGTGCTGATGTGTAAATTAAATCCTCCTTTGAAAATGTTTATAGGTAGTCAACGCTTAGTGTTTTGATTTATATCTTGTAAAAACCCAACGAGCCTCACTTTATAAACTGTCTTTGGCAACTGCGTTCCTTTTACACCTCGCAGCAAATGCCAAACATTTTGAAATGTATCAAGTTAAATCTGTATTGCTATTTTGTTTTTTTTCAAGTTTAACTCCTATATTATTTTCACAAAGTGGTGTTTTTTTCTCCCTTGCATATCTTTTGTTAGACATTAAACACCAGCACAATGGATGGGTCTGTTTAACAGTACAATGCATGCCGTATGTTGTCAAAGACTTCTGGTCTTTGTACCGTTCAACGTTCATGGACACATAGTTGACAATTAGCAGATATTGGAGCCTTTTATGTACAATTGAGGAGATACAATATATTCCATCTGATATGTTTTTCACACAAACAGGATTGAAAGATCTCTTCACACACAGAGTCCTTTGGCTCAGGATGCCTAGCTGTCGCTGCAGTCAGTCATCTTGCAGATAATGGCAGCTGTGTTGGGCATTCATTTTCATCCAGTTTGTATTGCTGCATAACCAGTGTAAACCTGCATTATGTAACACATTCTGCAATCAAGAGAGATGCTGATAATATACTGCTAACTGTTTTGTTGGTATGTTATCAAGCCGGGATGTAATTACTAATGGGTTGACCCATCAAATATTCTGATGGAGTGTCAAACAATTCATTAATAAACACCAGTAATTGTTTCTTAAGTGATTTAGATGTCTTATGTATTGAGTAATTTTCTATTACCGAATGGAGGTCGTTCCATGTCAGTTACAGAGTGTGTATGCCAGGCCATCTCATTTTGTGATGCAAGTGTATTTAAAGTAAATGTCCAGTCAGAAATGCATGCCTGCAAGTCCCGCAGCAGGGAGGCGTGTGCTGGATAAGAAGCCGTCAGGGACACAGCTGCACATTTCAAGCTTTTTTTCACCACTGCAATGGCTGTCAAAGTTTAGCCAAAAAAAGATAATTGTGGCGGAATGTAATTATTAAAAAGAAAAAAATCAACAATCAAAAATCAATCTTTACGCTTTTATGAATAGGTCCCATAGTCTCTCTCCGCCACACACTCATACTTGTGGTTGGGCATCAGTCCATCATTGAAACGAAACCTTCAGTAGGTTTTTTTTTTTTTCTCTTTCAGATACTGCTTAAGAGTTCTGAAAATCTCCACGATTTTCATCATTGTAATGATCTGCACGGTACGTTCCACCTTTTCAGCTTCTGGGTTTTTTTTGTTGTTTTTTTGTTTTAGTTTGGATTTTGCATTCTTTAGTAACCCCAGCCCATTAAGTTAATTTCACGTTGGTGCCCTTATTTCACTTGTCTGATCGCAACGTTTGTAGTAATAATAAAGGCATGTTCTTTTCGTAGTAATAATAAAGGCATGTTCTTTTTGTAGTAATAATAAAGGCATGTTCTTTTTGTAGTAATAATAAAGGCATGTTCTTTTTGTAGTAATAAAGGCATGTTCTTTTTGTAGTAATAATAAAGGCATGTTCTTTTTGTAGTAATAATAAAGGCATGTTCTTTTTGTAGTAATAATAAAGGCATGTTCTTTTTGTAGTAATAATAAAGGCATGTTTTTGTAGTAATAATAAAGGCATGTTCTTTTTGTAGTAATAATAAAGGCATGTTCTTTTTGTAGTAATAATAAAGGCATGTTCTTTTTGTAGTAATAATAAAGGCATGTTCTTTTCGTAGTAATAAAGGCATGTTCTTTTTGTAGTAATAATAAAGGCATGTTTTTGTAGTAATAATAAAGGCATGTTCTTTTTGTAGTAATAATAAAGGCATGTTCTTTTTGTAGTAATAAGAAAGGCATGTTCTTTTCGTAGTAATAATAAAGGCATGTTCTTTTCGTAGTAATAATAAAGGCATGTTCTTTTCTATTTCTATGTCCTTGTTGCAGGTTTTTTTTAGCACGAATCCTGACCATGAAAACCCTTGGCAAATGCTGTCCGTTTCATCTGTGGAAAGCTTTGGTATCCTTTCTTTGTGATTTATTTCAGAGGTGTCGGTTATTCACTAGATTATTCCTACGGTGGCTCAGTGTGTGTTTCACTGTGGATCTGATAAAGCCTTCATCTTTTCAGAGGGCCTGACAAGAGTGACAACTTGAATATGTGTGGAGGTTTGTGAAGGGGTCATTCCTTTAGCTTAAACAAACTGTATCAATAGCACATACTATTGACTCTGACTGTGTAGAAGATCAGTTCATTCAGGAGGGCAGGGTTGTCTTCAATGGGGGAATGTGAAAAGCAACAGCCAGCATAGTTTTTTTTAAAAAATATATATATATATATATTATATTAACAAGGTGTTAGGCTTTAATCAGAGTTGAAGAACTTATTTTACGTTGGTCTAAAGCAAAAACGGACAAGTACAGGTTTAGTAAATCATTGTGTTAACACTGCTGATTTTAAAGATTACTGACCTGTCATAGAGGATCCATGTGTGGTCTATCAGTAGATCCCAGGTGGTCCCTCATATTAGGCTACTGCATCTGCCCATTCCCACACCCTCTAAATGGCTCAGATCCAAAACTGCACTGTTACACTGAGTCAATGTTGATTACTTTAATGGTAAAGCACAATTAAACACTTATTTACAAAGCCTGGCAACTCAAATTCTCTGTTTCTGACTAATGGCAAAGACATTGAAAAAGAACAAGGTTTTGTCATAAACCAAGACACTGTTTCTGTTTTGTGCTAGATATGGTTTATTGTTGCATTTTTGACAATAACCTCAAAGGTCTCCAAATGCCACTTTGACATGCATAGAAAAATGTATGTGGATACAAGAGCTCTGTGACAATATGGCATATTATTGTGTTCTACAGATTAGGAGACACGTTCTTGTTGTTGATTCGAACCAGCAATGAAACTGGTTCAAATCAAATGATTTGCATTACTGCTGAATAGCTTTGTGTCATTGACTTGTAAATGTAAAATGCTTTGAAGTGCGTTCCGATGAAGGAGAGCAATGTGTTGGGGAGGCTGGTGTATTGTTTAAGTTAATTAACCTGAAGGTCACATTCTCAGCATGTCTGCTCTGACTTGTTAGAATCTGCAGCTTTTCCATCAAGCCTCATATAAAACTTGTTGTGCAAAGTTGGCGTTGGAGCAATGGCATGTCTACATTCACAGTCTGCAGAGGAAGCACGGAGAAAGGCCAGGTGATAAGGTGGGCGTCTTGTGCAGCAGGGGATGACAAACAGGGTTTGATCCATCTTGAGGCACTACACACTGCTTTCTAATGACAGGCTGAAGATATTAAACCCAGGACTTTATTAATATAATACCACAAGAAAGAGCTACACATTAAGCTTAAACCAAAATCATAATCTTCAACCTGCCTAAAAAAAAGAAAGAAACACCTGCTATTTGAACATCGTTTAATACAAAGTGGAGTGCCAGTCATGGAGTTTGAATTGGAATGCTTGCCTGAGGCTTGAAGCATTGGGAGGATGTGATTTGTTGGACACAGCAGGCTCACAGGCAATGCAGGGTCAGTACACTAATGAATATAGGCTAGCAGGCTAATTTAATGCTCTTTTCTTGAAGGCCAGTCTGCTCTCCTAATTGAGTCGTTCAGTATGGATTAGGGATCTAATGGTTTGCAAGAGGTGAGAGGCAGGGTTTGAAGATCTTCAGTTGTACGTCGTGATGCATTTCATCAAAAAAAACATAAAGGAATGGAATAGGACATGTCCAAGCTGCTGTAAGGCTTAACTTATACAGGCTAATTCATTTATCAACAAGTCGTCTGTCAAATGGAAAGCAAAGTCAGACAGACATTAGAGGTGCAATAGCTAGGCTTGAACATGGCTGTGGGTCCTGCTCGTGGAGTTTCGAAAGAAGCACATGTTACAGCAAACATTAAGGGCTGGTTCATACTTCTGTCTCGGATGAATGCGATACGTCAGGCACAGCCAGCTATAAAAGCTGCACAGCTTCACTCTGACCATGCAGCAAATATGATTTCAGGTCGCAAACGCATGAGAAAAGGCTGTACGACTTTCCAATAAAGACGCACGTCGCAAGAGTGTGGATGAACTAATTCTGACCTGTCGCACTGAAGTCTAAAACCAACCTGCCCACGTTTGCATACCTTGCTTTTGTGTAGTTTGTTGCACAGTCCACTTCCTGTCTGGAGAGTGAAATGTCCCCACCTCTTCGACGCCTTCTTTCCTGTCATTAACTAACCAGTTTCTTCTCCCAATGACTGACAGACTTTGACCCCAAAGAAGTGAATCCTGGTAAGTGCAAGTTTAACAGAATATGTGAAAGTAAGGTGTACAAACTGAGGTGCCATTTAGCTTTATGGCATAATATTTATCAGTCAAAGTATGTGAATAATAACAATGAATTTTACCTTCATACAATTTAGTGAAACCCCAAATTATTAAACGTGATTCAACAAACATTCTTCTACGTAATTTGCATAATGAAGGAACTGTTAATAACTGTTAATTGAGACGTGCATGTAACTGAGCTTGTTTGGATCATAGTTCAGTTACAGTAGGAACGTAACTTGGATACTTTCAAAATTGAGCCCCACATTTGTTGAAACATTTTCCCGGACGCTTGCAGGATTGATTCTAAACTGTTGAGTCTGTGATTGTGATATCCACGTTCTTGGACAAAGAAGCTGCTTGATTGAACCTCACTTCATGCATTAGTTCTTGCCGAGTGCTTTTTCTTAACAGACCAATTCAGCTGTGAATCTTACAGATTTTGGAGATCACGCCCTTCTAAAACTACAAGTCCGAGGACCTTTTGTTGACAGCGTGGCTGACAGGGAGACAGAAGAATACATAGTCATCCAAGTTGAACAGCTGGAAGACGTTGGCTTGAGGAGAAGGCGTCCACAGCAGGTTTGCAATGGTTTAAGACACTGATTTATTCAGATGATTCATTTGTTTTCTCTTCTCTGGTCTGTGGTCAGCCTGCTGAGTGGTGATCAATGTTCATAAACACACTCCTGAAATTACATGGTGCTGAAACCCACAGTCAGTGCCTGTGCCAGGGACAATAGCATTGATTTCGTCTTCTTTACTGTCGGCTTCCCTTCACACTTCAAGCTAATGTATCTTTTTATTCTTGAATACACAATATGACTGGAACTAAATAAAAGAAGAAGAACTGTGCACAAATAGGCTCGGGTATGTCACGTGCCGTGTGCTTTTATTCTTATTCTCTCATTGTGGTACAGGCGGGTTCTTCAGAATCCGCTCATCATAGTACAGTGTATACCAGGCCTGTACAAAATACATCGAAACACTTGCCATTGCTAGCACACTGTCACATGTAGTAATTGATCATTGTATAAATGAAGGCTGTTTCTAAATTTGAGGAAGACGTAAGGGTGAGTAAGTAGCTACATTTTAAGTTAACACTTTATGTTGTGTCTCCAATTATGGTGCATTTGCATAATAGTTACTTAGTCAATGCATGTGCACTTGCACATAATTACAATGTTATTATGCACAGTTACAATGTACTTAACTTGAATCTTTTTTGCACGGCATATGCAAGTACACAATTGTATCAGAAAATGGTTAGGATTATATAGTGTAAAAAACAAATTGCACATTAAAACAATGCATAATACCATTGTAATTGTGTGTAAGTACACATGTATATACTAAGTAACTACTATGCAAATACACATTAATTAGACACTTAATGTAACGTGTTCCCCACTTTAATTATGTTTATATGTTGAGTGGTTCTCATTGTAATTACTCTTTTTATTTTATTATTATTATTATTATTATTTGTTTATTTAGCAGACGCCTTTATCCAAGGCGACTTACAGAGACTAGGGTGTGTGAACTACGCATCAGCTGCAGAGTCACTTGCAACTACGTCTCACCCGAAAGACGGAGCACAAGGAGGTTAAGTAACTTGCTCAGGGTCACACAATGAGTCAGTGGCTGAGGTGGGATTTGAACCAGGGACCTTCTGGTTACAAGCCCTTTTTTTTAACCACTGGACCACACAGCCTCCTATTGCTTTTTATTTATTTATTTATTTATTTATTTATTTATTTATTTATTTATTTTCCTTTTTGGTATAGTCAGTTGTAGGTACCAGCCATCGAGCTGTCTAACAGCTTCTGTGCATCGTTTCCTTTTTTTTGCTGACAGTACACAGAGCTGTGCACTAGATGGCGCTGGCTGTTACACTATAAAGTCAGAAAACACATGTATATATCTGTGAACCAGTCCTGACGAGCAGCTTGTGAACTCGGGCGGAAGCACTTACAGCAGCTCATCAAAAACACACACTATTGTAGCAATAAGAACCAATACAAATGATTGCAAACATCATAACAAGGCAAGGGGAAATACAAACTCTGAACTCATTATTTAAAGCTGTCTACTCTTATAAAGGAGTCATGCACAATTCCCGGATCTATTCCAGTCCAGGTCTTTATTTCAACCAGGCCAACAGGTTTAGTGAATTAATCTGGGAGCTGGTTGGAATAAAGACCTGGACTGGAATACCCTTTCCTCACCTGGATGTCGCTGAATCAATATGTGCTGCTGTTTGTCCTCCTGTATCCCCACCTCTCGCTGGACTTGTGTGCATGTCAGGTCAGCTCCTCTTTCAGAGGCCACGGGTAACACTTTATAAGAAGTGTCAGAGATTGAAATCGAATTCCTGATCCACTAACACATTTTCTCTTGACTTCATATGAAGTAATAACACACTACATTTCACACACGCTCGTATGGTGAAATTATCAAGCTCATACTGGTGACAGATGAAATGATCCGTAAATATTTTCAGACCTGTCCTTTAGCATATCATGTTTATTTTTCTGCCAGTTCCTGGTCTAGTCCCGTATAGTTTAGTTTCCACGATAAGGAGCCATGGTTAACACACGTTTGTTATTCAGGATTAATTAGGGTTCAATGTAAAGTAACTTCAAAACCAGTTTTATCACAACTTCAATAGGGAATTACAAGTTGGTTATTTATTGTAGCCAAATTACTGACATTATTAAAAGTCCTGTATTGTCTTTATTAGATGAAGTGACTCAAATGTCATTAACCCTTTCATGCATGAAATATTGAAAATAGATTCATAGATTTTTTTGTATCCGTCCCAATATTAGGTCGCTGTGCATGAAAGGGTTAAACTTATAAGTCTTTCATTGACTTCTCTGTTAAAAGATGTGACTGAATTGCCATTACACAGGGCTTGAGTGGGTAGGCAATTAGCCTGGATTTTGATGATAACTTGTAGGCATTATTACATTGCCACTGAAAGCTGTATTTAAATTGTTTTGTGACAAGCTTTCATCGTCATTGTGAACTGTAAGCCCTGAGGATGGAGCGATCTGGAATATAATGTGGATGGCATCAGCTTGTAATTGTTTCAGCACTTGCTACCATTTTCTTTTGATTAGGTTCTGTCACTACGCAACTCTGCACAGCGTGGACTTGATTACAGTGCAGAGCATGTCCTGTAGGAAAGCTCTTTCAAACACAATCTGAAATTCAAGTGTGTGCTGCTGTGCTTTGAAACAAACCCTCTCTCAATTATAACTTTTATGTATTTATTTATTTATTTATTTATTTGAAATTGCAAGACACATCTTTGGAAAGGTCTTGGCTAATTGACTTGTCTTTTAAAAACTGCAGGCAACGTACAACTGGACCATTCCATTACATCCCCAAAGAATGGAGCAAGTAACGAAGATGAGAACCTTTGAGATGCTGAACAGGTATGCCTGCTCCATTACAATGTGTTGCCTCTGCTCAGTTTGAACAGGAGATCTACCAATCCTATTTCAACACAGGACACTATATTGTGAACATTTGATAGATATCTCCTTTTGAGATGAACTGAATTCAATAACTTTTCAATACATGTACCTTAAAACGAATGTATTTAAGACTTTAAGCATTCTGTAATGCTTGCCAGGTTATTGGGGTTGGCAGTCGTCTGTCCAGGGTGCTGAAATGTCATGTCAACCAGCTGAATTAAGACATGCTAAAAGTCCTGGCCTGTGCCTACATGTTTATGCTTATGACTTGTTCTGTCTTAGTCTGCAGCAGTGCACAGCTGTAACATTCCACACAGTAGCTTTAGAAAGATTACACTGCCATGTTGTGGTACTCTATTCCTGAGTTGAAGTCTGACACAGGAAATAACACGCTGGTACTTTATAGCAGGCTTCCTGAAAAAGTGTGCATGTACGCAATACAGAAAAGCACACTGAGAAGCAAAGAAAATAGGACCAGCAATCGTGTTTCTAATGCAAATAGATGTAATACAATTTGAAAACCTTTTAAAACTATTTTAGGCACTTTGATGTAACATCATGTTGTGTTGTGGTGAGTGGTGTAGTAAATAAAGTCAATGTCCAAACTTTCCAAAACAATCCGTATTTATTTTAAAGCTCCTAAAACAGTAAATCTGCCCCTCTACCAGCTATGGTTACAGTCCCAAAAATAAGACGGCACTTCAAGGTTGTACTCCAGTGGTGCACTTGAAAGTGCTCCGTGTCTCCTAACCCGGATGGTGCTGTGCTGGGTTGTGCATGTCGGTGCAGTGGTGAGTCGTGCTCTGGGTGGTGATGCTGGCTCTCCGGCTGTGCTGGGTTGTGTGTGTCAGTGCAGTGGTGAGTCGTGCTGTGGGTGGTGATGCTGGCTCTCCGGCTGTGCTGGGTTGTGTGTGTCAGTGCAGTGGTGAGTCGTGCTCTGGGTGGTGATGCTGGCTCTCCGGCTGTGCTGGGTTGTGTGTGTCAGTGCAGTGGTGAGTCGTGCTCTGGGTGGTGATGCTGGCTCTCCGGCTGTGCTGGGTTGTGTGTCAGTGCAGTGGTGAGTCGTGCTCTGGGTGGTGATGCTGGCTCTCCGGCTGTGCTGGGTTGTGTGTGTCAGTGCAGTGGTGAGTCGTGCTGTGGGTGGTGATGCTGGCTCTCCGGCTGTGCTGGGTTGTGTGTGTCAGTGCAGTGGTGAGTCGTGCTCTGGGTGGTGATGCTGGCTCTCCGGCTGTGCTGGGTTGTGTGTCAGTGCAGTGGTGAGTCGTGCTCTGGGTGGTGATGCTGGCTCTCCGGCTGTGCTGGGTTGTGCATGTCGATGCAGTGGTGAGTCGTGCTCTGGGTGGTGATGCTGGCTCTCCGGCTGTGCTGGGTTGTGCGTGTCGATGCAGTGGTGAGTCGTGCTCTGGGTGGTGATGCTGGCTCTCCGGCTGTGCTGGGTTGTGTGTGTCAGTGCAGTGGTGAGTCGTGCTCTGGGTGGTGATGCTGGCTCTCCGGCTGTGCTGGGTTGTGTGTGTCAGTGCAGTGGTGAGTCGTGCTCTGGGTGGTGATGCTGGCTCTCCGGCTGTGCTGGGTTGTGCATGTCGATGCAGTGGTGAGTCATGCTCTGGGTGGTGATGCTGGCTCTCCGGCTGTGCTGGGTTGTGTGTGTCGGTGCAGTGGTGAGTCGTGCTCTGGGTGGTGATGCTGGCTCTCCGGCTGTGCTGGGTTGTGTGTGTCAGTGCAGTGGTGAGTCGTGCTCTGGGGTGGTGATGCTGGCTCTCCGGCTGTGCTGGGTTGTGTGTGTCAGTGCAGTGGTGAGTCGTGCTCTGGGTGGTGATGCTGGCTCTCCGGCTGTGCTGGGTTGTGTGTGTCAGTGCAGTGGTGAGTCGTGCTCTGGGTGGTGATGCTGGCTCTCCGGCTGTGCTGGGTTGTGTGTGTCAGTGCAGTGGTGAGTCGTGCTCTGGGTGGTGATGCTGGCTCTCCGGCTGTGCTGGGTTGTGTGTGTCAGTGCAGTGGTGAGTCGTGCTGTGGGTGGTGATGCTGGCTCTCCGGCTGTGCTGGGTTGTGTGTGTCAGTGCAGTGGTGAGTCGTGCTGTGGGTGGTGATGCTGGCTCTCCGGCTGTGCTGGGTTGTGTGTGTCAGTGCAGTGGTGAGTCGTGCTGTGGGTGGTGATGCTGGCTCTCCGGCTGTGCTGGGTTGTGTGTGTCAGTGCAGTGGTGAGTCGTGCTCTGGGTGGTGATGCTGGCTCTCCGGCTGTGCTGGGTTGTGCATGTCGATGCAGTGGTGAGTCGTGCTCTGGGTGGTGATGCTGGCTCTCCGGCTGTGCTGGGTTGTGTGTGTCGGTGCAGTGGTGAGTCGTGCTCTGGGTGGTGATGCTGGCTCTCCGGCTGTGCTGGGTTGTGTGTGTCAGTGCAGTGGTGAGTCGTGCTCTGGGTGGTGATGCTGGCTCTCGGCTGTGCTGGGTTGTGCATGTCGATGCAGTGGTGAGTCGTGCTCTGGGTGGTGATGCTGGCTCTCCGGCTGTGCTGGGTTGTGCATGTCGATGCAGTGGTGAGTCGTGCTCTGGGTGGTGATGCTGGCTCTCCGGCTGTGCTGGGTTGTGTGTGTCAGTACAGTGGTGAGTCGTGCTGTGGATGGTGATGCTGGCTCTCCAGGTACAGCTCCCTGGCTCCTCAATTCTCCACAACTACAATAACAAAACACAAGCTCCTGCTTCCTGATCACGTGTCGGCGTAGGGGCCGTACTCACATAGCTATGTCCCCTTTGTACTATCAAACTCCTCCCTGCGATCAGCCCGGCACACTGGTGTATCCAATCACTGCCCCAAACTCCTCCCTGCGATCAGCCCGGCACACTGGTGTATCCAATCACTGCCCCAAACTCCTCCCTGCGATCAGCCCGGCACACTGGTGTATCCAATCACTGCCCCAAACTCCTCCCTGCGATCAGCCTGGTGTATCCAATCACTGCCCCAAACTCCTCCCTGCGATCAGCCCGGCACACTGGTGTATCCAATCACTGCCTCAAACTCCTCCCTGCGATCAGCTTGACATCCTGGTGTATCCAATCACTGCCTGCCCCGCAGCTGATCACAGTAGAGTCGTTCAGAGCACTTGCGGCTACGCACTTCCCCCAAGATGGCCAACCTCCGGTTTCCGCCTACCTTCAAGTTGGGGAAGCATACCACCAACCTTACATAGCGCCCTTTCTGGTTGGGAGGGAGATTTACAGCTCAAATCCCTTCTCTCTCGCTCACACATCCTTGCAAAAGGGGTCAGTGTAAAGGTTTTGTATTATTCACAGTATTAGGAGTTACATTTTAATGTCCCCCTGACTATGCAGTGTAGTGAATGTTGTAATGCTGTCCACTATTTCATTGATAAGGCGGCTTGCTGTGGTCACAGAGTCCTGTAATCATTTCATTTTTTCTTCTCTTCCCTCCAGTGTCCCCGTCTCTATAGGCATCCAGGCTTTCCTGCAAGACAGTCAGGTTGTTCCTCTCAGTATGACTCATCAGTCCATCTATGCCAATGTGGAGACTCAAGTTGTAATTGCAGCCGTCATCCTGGCAGGAGTCTATGTTCTGATTATATTTGAGGTAATTTGCTGTGGCAGGAGAAGCTGTACTATAGTTTCTAAAGGCGTGGCCACTGTGGCAGGAGAAGCTAGGAGAAATGAATTCAGCATGTTTGTTATTGATCAACGTCATCCAGATGACACTGTCGCCTCTGTCATAACTCCCTGTCAACGTCCAGCTCAGTTATTTTACCCTGTGTTTTTCTGCCCGGTTTAGTATGTCAAGTAATGTTTGACTTTTTAAGTAGATTCTGGGACGTTTTCCATTCTTTTAAGATGCTTGACATGGTGACCCGTGATTTGATGGTTCCAGCTCAAGTTGCAGGAGGACAGGATTCCTGCTTTTCCTATATATGTAATGAATCCCTGGGATAATAGTATTTAGGAGTGTAATTGGTTAGTATGATAGTTTTTACTGTATAGAGGTCTAGAAGCATGTCTGAAAGCTGGTAGCCCTCCAGTTTCCCAGTAATGCATTTTCACTGTTAGAAAGAGAAAATGAATTGACGCCGACTCCTTCTGTAAATCCCACACCATGAATAACTATGATCTGTACCATTTCATAATCAGTAGCACCATAGCTGTTCTTTAAAGTGTACAACGTTGTATACAGCACTGCTTGTAAGCCAGATACAAATCACTCTCATCATATGCATGTCATACATTACATACTGTTAGTTTTTCTCAAGAATAGATACTACTTGTCCTCATTTGGACCCCAAATCTCCTTAACAGGCCTGAAGGTAAGCTCTGTACCATCCCAATCCAATCCTGCCTGCCCCCTGTCCTAGCAACCCACATGCTCAGTGAGTGACAGCTAAACAGCTCAATAACAAAAGAGGAAACAGAATCAACAAAGAACACTGTAATCCGTTATTCAGTTCTCGATTGCTAACTGTGTACTAAATGTTTGAACAGCTTTCTAAAAAGGCACAGATTCCTTTGCCTTTTTGAATGATTCCTAAAGGGAATGCCACACGTTCATTGAGTCTGAAAATGAAGCTTCACAAAGACACCATGCCGGTATTTTGTTACTTTTTATTACAAAGTCCGTTTTTTTTATTTTAGGAGTACAGTGATGGGAGAAAGCAAAGGCAGCCTGATTTAGATCATTCACTTTAAATCCATCAGACGCCTGCCTGGGAAAACCTTTCAAGCTTTGACCTGGTGGAGGGGGTTTGATTTCCCAGAGTTCAAATCTAGCAGTTAAATACTCGGTGCCAGGCAGGCTGCCAGGGGTTTAATGTGGGGGCTGGGAATGTGCCATGTTGCAGCAGGTCACACCTGGTAGAAATGGATTGAGAGATAAATACATTTCCTCTGCAGATTAGAGACACTAAAGCAGAAGCAGCTCCTGTGTAATTGTGAAAGTGGCTTGGAGTTTTTAATTAAGCAGTGAAACGGTATTTAATGATAAAGGTTAGAAGTAGCTTTCTCCTTTAAAAAATAAAGCACCACAGAGGGTCCAGTGGTAAGTGTTTAGATCTGCTACCTTTTTTAGATCAAGTATATAAACCTCATGAAGTTTAACACTGAAGCCTCTTTCTGAATTTTTCATAGAAGAGACTACCCTAAAATAGTTAATTCCAAAAATGAAAAAGCTGAATAAATAGTAGAAAACAATCTAGAAGGTTTTACCAGACTAAAGGAAGATGCTTAATTGTTTGGCTTATTTAACACAAACTGCGTTTTGATATTCTATCAGACTCCAATGGCCCTGTCAGTGTAAGGGTTCAGTTCTAAGTGTTTAGTGTATGCAGCACACACTCTTTCAAAGGAGATCCATGTCCTCCGGCTCAATGCTTGATGGTGCTGCTGTTTGCCTTGGCTTGGCTTTATTACCTGTGTAGTAAAGAGACAGAAGACATCCAGCCCGGGACAGATGTCCACTGTGAGTGGCTTTGAATGAATAGAATAATAAGTGTCAATGGAAATGTTTACAGAGCGGTACTGATTTATGTGTGAGATTCAATTCAATGCTGTGCCCTACCCTTTCATACCCAAGGACTTTCTTTCAATTCAATGCTGTGCCCTACCCTTTCATACCCAAGGACTTTTTTTCAGTTCAGTGCTGTGCCCTACCCTTTCATACCCAAGGACTTTCAATTCAATTCAATGCTGTGCCCTACCCTTTCATACCCAAGGACTTTCAATTCAATTCAATGCTGTGCCCTACCCTTTCATACCCAAGGACTTTCTTTCAATTCAATGCTGTGCCCTACCCTTTCATACCCAAGGACTTTCTTTCAATTCAGTGCTGTGCCCTACCCTTTCATAGCCAAGGACTTTCAATTCAATTCAGTGCTGTGCCCTACCTTTTCATACCCCAGGACTTTCTTTCCCAAAGAGCTTCATTCTTTCTTGTCATTGTTACACCACATCACAGTGGCTATTTTTCATTTTTTTTTGTTATTACGTCAGGTTTTTAAGCCACTTTGAACCACATAGCTGTTCATCAGCTGAAATTCAAATCCCTCTTTGTTTCCGGGCTTTGTACTGCATCATTAATTATGTCCAGGTTCAGGGCAGTTTAGTTTTTAGTTCAAATGTAATTTTCATTTCTTTCTTCTTTTTTTTTTTTCTTTTACATTTTCCCTTACCATTTTTTTGCTGTTTGCAGTCTTGTTGAGCTATGGAAATTCAGATTTGGTTTGTTGTAGTTGGATACCATAATCTTGTGTCCAGTAGAGCACACAGCTGCAATGGGTATATTACTGGAATTTAGGGTCTATTAATTGGGCATTAGTGAGGATCTTCTTTTTTATATAGTTAAATATTTATTTTTTGAGCTTGCTAGTTTTAATGTTTAATTTGCTTTACATTTTCAAAGAATGTAGGACATGTTGGATTCTCTTCAAACTAGTACCCTGCATGTGCTTTTTATTTTTAATTTAATTAAATCAATCTTTTTACTATACATATCTGGTATCCTTTAGTAATTGAATGGGCATGTTCAGCCTAGCCTTCAGTATTTAATGTTTCGGAGACCACTGGAATATTGTTAAGAGCAGTGTTTCTCCAAGGACTAAACTTGGTTATGTAACAGTGTACAGACGTTAAGAAGATGGAATGTGGCCTCTGGATAGAAAGTTGGCTGACATGTCTTTCATTGGACCTTCTAGATAACAATGAACTAAATAAGGGCCAACAGCAACTCACGATGGAGCCAGAAAGGGATGCAGTTAAACAGATAACCCACTAAAAACTCTCAAAAGTGAGTTTAGTTTAGATATGTTTGGAACCTTTCCAGAGTGCTAATTGTGATGATAACTTCTCACTGTGTTTTCAGTACAGCAAGGCCTATATTAAAGAGCTGGTCACCTGGTCCAAGCACTGACTGGGTGGATATGTGTTCATTTTATCCAACAAGGATGGGTTTGTTCAATGGTGACTGTCCAGACTGGTATCACATTGAATGTTGTACCTGTACTGGCAGAAATATATGAACAAATATCTGTCCGGTTGTTCAGCATAGGGTTATCATGGTCTCATGGGGTTATCCATAGTCTCATAGGGTTATCCATAGTCTCATAGGGTTGTCTTGGTCTCATAGGGTTATCTTGGTCTCATAGGGTTATCTTGGTCTCATAGGGTTATCTTGGTCTCATAGGGTTATCTTGGTCTCATAGGGTTATCTTAGTCTCATAGGGTTATCTTAGTCTCATAGGGTTGTCATAGTCTCATAGGGTTATCATAGTCTCATAGGGTTATCATAGTCTCATAGGTAGCTAATTGGTAGAATTTGGGGTGCCACTACATTCAGTGGTCAATTGCTTATTGAAGTTATTCTTCTATTTTTGAAGAGGGCGAAATAATCTATTTTGCAATATCAAGAAGCTTAGTTAAGTCTGACCTGTGTTAATGAGCAATGGGCAATTAATGGCCCACACCAGACTATTATCTATTCAGGGATACCAATATACATAGTAACCAAACAGCATGGGTAAAACCAGTGACATGTTCCACAGACAAGCATCCCCAATCGCTCAGAAATGAATGCAATATAAAAGCTGCAACACTTCAACCGAGTTTTAATGGCATAACTAGGGGAATCAATAAAAGGATTTAGACAGTACATTTTATTATAGGCTTGTGCAAGGTTCAGTAATTATTTGAAAACAGGCTGATCTGGATGGTATTCCAGACTGCCTATTCCTGCCTCTTCAGTGCGTTTAGCAGATAGACTGCTTGATGATAATGATACATCTTGAGATCCTAATTCCTTCCCACCGCTATCCATTTCTAACAGCGATAAATTGCAGTTGAGGGATTGCTGTCATTACTGTACCTGGTACTTTGGCTCAACCTTCATTGATGCCAGTTTCATTTTGTCACAATGCTGAGTGACTGTTGCTTACTGTATGTTTGCAGCTGTTGCAATACCTTCTTGGTGTTTCTTCTTCAATCGGTACTAAAGCAAGCTATATGTTTTTTTTTTTTTTTACCTTGTTTTATTGCTTAAAGCATCACTTGACAATGCACAAGGTGGTCGAACTCTCTTAGTATTAAAACAGGACAAAAAATGCACTGAACTCAAATAACCAAGTCAAACTTTTTTACCACAAAAAATACTTAGTGGTCAAGTTTTGAAGTACTGTAAGTCGACGTATTTAATTTAATTAGCAATTAAAGACATGCAGTAAACCAATTAAAATGACTGCGTTGAGGAAAAACCAACAAGAGGCTTTGAGCTTCAAAAGGGTGCACACTTGAGCGGGCACGAACTATTTCTAATATCCATTCTTTTTATTTTCACTTTGAAAAAGGATTAGAGATACACAAACCCCCCAAGGCAGCAGCCCGCTGTGTGGACCCCGATGGCTGTATATTCAGAGGTTCTCAATCACATAACAGGCATTCCTCAATCCGCCAGCCAGTGGAAATGAATGCTGTTATGGTAGAAACACTGGACCACAGCTGGGTCCTTAAAGCAGCACCATCCTAGATTTTCAAAGCTCTTTCCTCGTATTGGCACCACAGATATCACAGCTGGTCTCAATTTTCTCCAGTTGAAACTCTTTAATTTGTTGCTTGTATTTAATACCTCTGTTTGGAATCTGCAGGTCATTTGTGTACCGTGCTGTAGATGGAAAGTTTTGGGCTGCTGTTTCCTGGTACTTAAACACTTCATGTGTTGTACTTAAATAGAGTAAAATAAAACAAGGGAAGAACAAAAAGATTCTCAGTGCAATACAATGGGGAATAGTAACAATGTTCATAAAGCTAATAAGAGGTAAGGCAATAAATTGACAATGCTCAAGGTAGTACAAATCTTAGTTATGAAGTAGGTAGAAGAACAACAGATTTTGTTTGCCCGTTGACATCAAAGGACCAAAGAAGATTTTACTTCAAATCTATTTTACTGTTTGTCCTCCTTTTAAACTATGGCGAGCCTAAGGTTTCAGTGACCCTGGTTATCACTAATCTTGGACTAACTAATGTTACCTTGGGTAAGATTAGTGTTAATCAGGGTCTGAGAAATCGCTCTAATGTTTAATTCCACAACTGAGAGAAGGCACTCCACCAGCATACATCATCCAATGTGTGTTGTGAGAATGGACATGTTGGGTCGTTTTTAAATAAAACTTTTTGTGCTGTGGTTCAAAATGAACAAAGAGAAATCAAAAAGAACAATAAATAAAAGTAAAGACGTCCTGTATAAATAGGTAAGATAAAATGCGAGAATACAAATGGGTTCTGACCTTTAGTGGTGCTGCGCAGTAATGGCACAGCTTGGAGTCCCAATCAGCTAATCAGCAAGCAGGATTTATTTCCTCCATTGTCTCACACATAATGCATCGTTATTCACAAAAACAAATTACCCAGCTGCAATGAGCCATTGCACAATCAGGAGGTCACCATCTGCAAAGGGCCTCCTTCAAGCCTCTTGTCAGTTGATTAAAGCTGCAAGATTTGTGACCATAGTTGACTTTCTTACGGCACCAACATATTGATTTGTATTTACAAGTATCATCGTAAATCTTCTCATTACCCACACAGCATTATATCACACATGCATCTTCAAATGATGTCTTTGTAAATGTGGAGCAAAGATTGCTCTTCCACCCTAAACCCTGAAATCAATCTGGCACAAGGTCACAGGTTCCATTTGATTAGGAAAACACTTCAGTGAATCGTGATGTTTGTCTACTGCAATTCGTTTTTAGGCAATGCAAACCCTGAACTTTGTGGAACTGCCTTCTGGGATTTCCCAGCTGCTTTGGGAGGCGTGTAGTGTAACATGACAGACTGGGCATGTCGCAGTGACCATGCACTCTCCAGGGGTTAGCCAGTGCCTCACACAGCACTGTCAGTTACACCTGAGTCATGTGATTCTCCCATTCACACAACATGGAATCAAACAGCTACAAATGTAAACAAAATCGCTTAAACATGTCAATTGTTAAAACGACCCCCTCTTTCTTTCTTTCCAAATTCGAATTTCAAATAACTTCTTTTCCTGGTTTTAACATTAATTAGAACTCAATCCGATACAGCCTGATGGAGACTCCAGCAGTGGCATCATGTAATACATTTTACATGATTTAAAATTCAATAGTTTTCTTTTTAAACAAAGGCAATGTTACTATTCTCATTAACAGGGCTGGCAATATCACTTGAGCACTATTGTTTTCTGCCTGCCTATAGATTGCCTATTGTTTTCATGTCACACGTCTGTCGTCGTTTGTTGCAGACAGATTCAAGATTAATGGCAATGTGCTTTTGTTTCCCCAGATTGTTCACAGGACTCTTGCAGCAATGCTGGGCTCTCTGGCTGCTTTGTCTGCATTGGCTGTGATTGGTGATGTAAGGTTTGATATATCTACTCATTTGTATCCCTTTAAAGTCAATAATCTCTGCAAAGGAAGTTCACAAAACAACTTTCTTTACTATGTCATTTCATGTCTATTATCACCCAGTAATGGCTCTTTGATCAATATATTATGAAAGTTCAGAGATGTGTAATTTGGCTGTAATGCAGATTGCTCTGTCCAATGCTTTAGATAATAAACAAAACTATTGCTAATGCTTAGAATCTGCAGTGCAATTGGGTTAAAAGGCTTGATAATCACTACTTTTAACCCTCCAGTTTGAGATGCATACACGTTATCTTTTCCCTGTATTATTCTACAGTATATGAAGCATGATGAAACATTACCTATAAGAGACTCGAGTATCATATTCTACATGAGAAACACTACCTATAAGTTACTCCAGTCTCATACATGAGAAACACTACCTATAAGAGATTCCAGTCTCATACATGAGAAACACTGCCTATAAGAGACTCGTGTCTCATACATGAGAAACACTGCCTATAAGAGACTCCTGTCTCATACATGAGAAACACTACCTATAAGAGACTCTAAACAAACCTTTCCACTAGTGCCCTGATCAGTGTAATGATCCCAGTATCTGACCCACTCCTCTCACCCCCTTACTGTTGTGAATAGCCCTTGTATTTTTATGCTGGACTTGCTCCCTGTCAGCTGGTAGGTGTTTGTGTAGAGGTTTGTAAGTGGAAACCCTTCCTTATTTGTGCATCACCCTGGCATTTATTATAATTTACTTTATTAAACTTGCATTTGTTTCCCCTTCGCTTACTGCATGTTTTCTACAACTCCCAGGTGCTTTTTGTTTTTATGTGGTTGGTCGTACAATCAAAGCCTAATTAACAGACTTGTAGGTCCTTGGGAACCCACTCTTCTCTCAATTGAGTTGTTTGTACAAAGTCTTCACTAGGCGTTTTGCAAGTAGCAATAAAAATGTTGCTTTTGAAAACAAGGGTGTGTTTTTCAACGTCCATCTTCTCTAAAAATACAGCTGCTGAAAATCAGGCTGTGGGCATCCTTCAGATGTACAGACGTGCTCAAATTTGTTGGTACCCCTCCACAAAAAACGAAGAATGCACAATTTTCTCTGAAATAACTTGAAACTGACAAAAGTAATTGGCATCCACCATTGTTTATTCCATATTTAATAGAAATCAGACTTTGCTTTTGATTTTTTATTCAACATAATATTGTAAATAAGAAAACAAATGAAAATGGCATGGACAAAAATGATGGGACCGCTAACCTAATATTTTGTTGCACAACCTTTAGTGGCAATCACTGCAATCAAACGTTTTCTGTAGCTCTCAATGAGACTTCTGCATCTGTTAACAGGTAGTTTGGCCCACTCTTCCTGAGCAAACTGCTCCAGCTGTCTCAGGTTTGATGGGTGCCTTCTCCAGACTGCAAGTTTCAGCTCTTTCCATAGATGTTCGACAGGATTCAGATCAGGACTCACAGAAGGCCACTTCAGAATAGTCCAATGTTTTGTTCTTATCCATTCTTGGGTGCTTTTAGCTGTGTGTTTTGGGTCATTATCTTGTTGGAGGACCCATGACCTGCGACTGAGACAGAGCTTTCTGACACTGGGCAGTACGTTTCCCTCCAGAATGCCTTGATAGTCTTGAGATTTCATTGTGCCCTGCACAGATTCAAGGCACCCTGTGCTAGGCGCAGCAAAACAGCCCCAAAACATAACCGAGCCTCCTCCGTGTTTCACTGTAGGTATGGTGTTCTTTTCTTTGAAAGCTTCATTTTTTCGTCTGTGAACATAGAGCTGATGTGACTTGCCAAAAAGCTCCAGTTTTGACTCATCTGTCCAAAGGACATTCTCCCAGAAGGATTGTGGCTTGTCAATATGCATTTTAGCAAATTCCAGTCTGGCTTTTTTATGTTTTTCTTTCAAAAGTGGAGTCCTCCTGGGTCTTCTTCCATGGAGCCCACTTTTCGCTCAAAAAAAAGCGATGGATGGTGCGATCAGAAACTGACGTACCTTCACCTTGGAGTTCAACTTGTATCTCTTTGACAGTTATCCTTGGTTCTTTTTCTACCATTCGCACTATCCTTCTGTTCACTCTGGGGTCGATTTTCCTCTTGCGGCTGCACCCAGGGAGGTTGGCTACAGTTCCATGGACCTTAAACTTCTTAATAATATTTGCAACTGTTGTCACAGGAACATCAAGTTGCTTGGAGATGGTCTTGTAGCCTTTACCTTTACCATGCTTGTCTATTATTTTCTTTCTGATCTCCTCAGACAACTCTCTCCTTTGCTTTCTCTGGTCCATGTTCAGTGTGGTGCACACAATGATACCAAACAGCACAGTGACTACTTTTCTCCATTTAAATAGGCTGAATGACTGATTACAAGATTGGAGACATGTGTGATACTAATTAAAGAAACTAATTAGTTTGAAATATCACTATAATCCAATTATTTATTATCTTTTCTAAGGGGTACCGACAAATGTGTCCAGGCCATTTTAGAATATCTTTGTAGAATAAGCAATAATTCATCTCTTTTCACAGCAGCTTTGCTTTATTCTATGACATACCAAAGGCATGCAAGTATACATGATAAAATAGCTTTTAATTTCATCACTTTTCAGGAGGAATGAAGCATTATTTCAATGAGCTGTAAGGGTACCAACAAATTTGAGCACGTCTGTATGTAGGTGTTTATGATCTGTCATTCAGATGGCAGTTTCTCATCTGAGAAAAGTGTGTGCTTTACTGCAGGTCAATTTGGAGAAGTAATTTGTAGAAGTCAGGTGCTCTATTGCAATACAGCTGAATCTCTGAGACCTGTGTATTTTGGCGAGTGAGTGTCTCATTGGCTGTGGCGCTCCCGTGGATTAGGGAGGCAAAACCAGCAGAGACTGCTTCTCCTCATCGTGCTACAGCGAACCCCGCTGTCCAGACCCCCAGAGAGCTCATAGCGGACACCTGCAGGGCTGGCCTTTGTCCTCCAGAGGCCGGTAGCTGACAGCTGCTTTCGAGTTCCTGGGTGTAAAAGAGGAAGCTGGCTCGGTCGCGGGATCGGAGGATGCCCACTGAACCTCCGGATCTCCTGAGCTGTGTGGGGAATTGCTGCAGTGAGGAGAGAAAATAATTGGACGTTCCAAATTGGGGAGAAAATCGGGGGTAAAATAATTGGGCACACTAAATAAAAATAATAATAATAATAAAAAAGAATAAATAATTGTCTGCACTTTTATGCACAACCTTTTTATAACAAAGCTGATTTCCTTGACACTGTTTGTTATTTAAGCTCATTCAAGTAGAGTATATGAATACATGAGTATTAACCACAGTGTGCGTTTGCAGGCTAATCGCCAAGTCGATGATTCTGCGGGATTGACTGATAATTGCATTCTTTGATTGCAGAGGCCAAGCCTGGTTACAGTGGTGGAGTGGATTGATTATGGAACCCTTGCGCTATTGTTTGGCATGGTAATTACAATCTTTACAGCAGGGAATCAAATGGGTTTACAAAAGCACAAGTGTTTTTAAATAGCTTTTTTTTTCATTTGTCAAATGCCCTATATCTCCAGAGGTGTGTGCAGGATATTAGTTAGGTGGATGAAGCTCACATATGTGGGCTATCTTTATGACATTACAGGCCAGCAGTGTAAAGCCCCTTTCACAGTGGTACTCCTTCCAGGGTCCTGACCCGGGTTCTGGCTCCCTGGGTCACAATCCCACGTAGTGTGAAACCATGTAGCATGGCGGCCGTTCGTAAGCCGATGAAATAACAAACAGCCGCGCCTGCGTGAAGGTTTCACTTCCACAAGGAACATTTCTCTTTATTCTGTTTAGCCATATTTGTGTTGATTTTGAGACACACCATGAGCCAGATTGCAGCAGGGATGAAGAAACATTTGCTCTAATCAACATTTGAGCCGATTGTTCAATCCAGAGAAGCTTGGATGGAAGCGTCTGTAACAAGCTGCTTCCGGGCATTGATACGCATGTTGTGTATTTGCTTCTGTCACCCAGGTCGACCCGGCTTTATCAAAAGCAGTGTGAAATCGCGTAGCTGACCCGCATGACACCGGGTCCCAACCCGGGTAGGTTCTGAGCCGGGTAGAGCATGCCAGTGTCAAAGGGGCTTAAGCATTTTCAACCCTATTGTAAATGTACTGCAAGGTTTTCCGGACTTTACCAGGCAATTAAAAAAATGAAATAGTGGCAGCTAATTCTTCTTCTTTAAGAAGGCCTGTCATTATCATTGCTGGGCCCTTTGCATTCTCCTTTATGAATAATGCTATTCACTTTTAATATTCACACTTCATTCTGTTATTATGCGCTGCACAAACAGGCATTTTCTAATGAAAGGTCAGATGCAAATGCAGGTCCTTTGTCTTCCAGTCTCTGATTAATAACAATGAGCAGAGCTGATTGATTGCATGTGAATGTGTATTTTAAACTGGGACTGCACTGTAGACAAGCCGCTGGTAATTCATGCTCTTGTGATGAATCTAACTAACAATAGCGCAGAAATACAGAGCATACAAGCTTTTAGAAACCATCATTTGAAAAGGCTTTTTACTTCTTTCTAATCATTTATAATATGACATGGAACTTTACATGGCACACTGATATTATACATGCTGTACACTCATCTGCAATTGCATTTGTGGAGAAAAAAGAATGCAATAAAGATCCTGAATAATATGTATCCCTTCTGCATGTTGGTGTCCTTACTGCCCGTATCCTCTTCCTAGTTATGTAATGATAGTGCTGTCACACACACAGTTTGTATCCGGTATGCATTTCTTAAACTTCTAATGAATAATCTGATACACGGCAAATGTTGTTTTTAATGTCTGTTTGTTTCTGTATTCTGTTTAGATGATTTTGGTGGCAATATTTTCAGAAACTGGATTTTTTGATTACTGTGCTGTCAAGGTAAGTTCATTGATATATATACAGACGTGCTCAAATTTGTTGGTACCCTTACAGCTCATTGAAATAATGCTTCATTCCTCCTGAAAAGTGATGAAATTAAAAGCTATTTTATCATGTATACTTGCATGCCTTTGGTATGTCATAGAATAAAGCAAAGCTGCTGTGAAAAGAGATGAATTATTGCTTATTCTACAAAGATATTCTAAAATGGCCTGGACACATTTGTCGGTACCCCTTAGAAAAGATAATAAATAATTGGATTATAGTGATATTTCAAACTAATTAGTTTCTTTAATTAGTATCACACATGTCTCCAATCTTGTAATCAGTCATTCAGCCTATTTAAATGGAGAAAAGTAGTCACTGTGCTGTTTGGTATCATTGTGTGCACCACACTGAACATGGACCAGAGAAAGCAAAGGAGAGAGTTGTCTGAAGAGATCAGAAAGAAAATAATAGACAAGCATGGTAAAGATAAAGGCTACAAGACCATCTCCAAGCAACTTGATGTTCCTGTGACAACAGTTGCAAATATTATTAAGAAGTTTAAGGTCCATGGAACTGTAGCCAACCTCCCTGGGCGCAGCCAAGAGGAAAATCGACCCCAGATTGAACAGAAGGATAGTGCGAATGGTAGAAAAAGAACCAAGGATAACTGACAAAGAGATACAAGCTGAACTCCAAGGTGAAGGTACGTCAGTTTCTGATCGCACCATCCATCGCTTTTTGAGCGAAAGTGGGCTCCATGGAAGAAGACCCAGGAGGACTCCACTTTTGAAAGAAAAACATAAAAAAGCCAGACTGGAATTTGCTAAAATGCATATTGACAAGCCACAATCCTTCTGGGAGAATGTCCTTTGGACAGATGAGTCAAAACTGGAGCTTTTTGGCAAGTCACATCAGCTCTATGTTCACAGAAAAAAAAATGAAGCTTTCAAAGAAAAGAACACCATATCTACAGTGAAACACGGAGGAGGCTCGGTTATGTTTTGGGGCTGCTTTGCTGCGCCTGGCACAGGGTGCCTTGAATCTGTGCAGGGCAACAATGAAATCTCAAGACTATCAAGGCATTCTGGAGGAAACGCACTGCCCAGTGTCAGAAAGCTCTGTCTCAGTCGCAGGTCATGGGTCCTCCAACAAGATAATGACCCAAAACACACAGCTAAAAGCACCCAAGAATGGATAAGAACAAAACATTGGACTATTCTGAAGAGGCCTTCTGTGAGTCCTGATCTGAATCCTGTCGAACATCTATGGAAAGAGCTGAAACTTGCAGTCTGGAGAAGGCACCCATCAAACCTGAGACAGCTGGAGCAGTTTGCTCAGGAAGAGTGGGCCAAACTACCTGTTAACAGGTGCAGAAGTCTCATTGAGAGCTACAGAAAACGTTTGATTGCAGTGATTGCCACTAAAGGTTGTGCAACAAAATATTAGGTTAGTGGTCCCATCATTTTTGTCCATGCCATTTTCATTTGTTTTATTATTTACAATATTATGTTGAATAAAAAATCAAAAGCAAAGTCTGATTTCTATTAAATATGGAATAAACAATGGTGGATGCCAATTACTTTTTGTCAGTTTCAAGTTATTTCAGAGAAAATTGTGCATTCTTCGTTTTTTGTGGAGGGGTACCAACAAATTTGAGCACGTCTGTATATATATATATATATATATATATATATATATATATATATATATATATATATATTTTTTTTTTTTTCAATTGTCATGGAGATGAATAAAAACTTAATTCATAACTTCAGCAGCCAACATTTAAGAGAATACAATGAGGTTTTGGGTTTAGTTGTAATGGTTATTATTTCTCAGTATGGTAGAGGAATGTCAGGAAATGGAAGGTATTGTGGAATGGCCTTGCTCAGTTGCTGTAATGTTTTTCATTTACTTACAGACAAGAAGCCAAACAAAATCAATACCCCATACTAAACCATATCAATAGCTAAAAACAAGTTCTCCAGCGCACAAGGATCAGTTAAGACTTTTCGAAGTCATATCTCTGAACATTGTCATCTTGTCTGTAAAAAGTAGCTGTCAGCCAGGTCTTAAACACACCAGTATGTTATACAGGTCTTCAAAACACCAGTATATTATCATAGCAGTTACTTACTAGCTTTTCTAGTGGCCTATGTGTGACAATCAGAAAGATTTCAAGAGGAAGCGTGCTTTTAGTGATGAAAGTCCCTGCTTAATCCCTCTGAAGGGTTGCAGTCTGTGTGTGCATCCTGTATTGGAAGAATACGAATGCATAATGTCCTGTAGTGCTGCTCCACAGGTTTGCCATCATTCACTGTCTGGTGAGGTTGCGAGCACATGCAAACCGTGACACTTTAAATGAGCTGCAGCATATTAAGTGCCTTAAAGGTGTGCAAATTAGATTTGCTGGAACAAATTCAACTTGGCATGGTAAACCTGTTGAGATGTGTTCACTGTATGAAGTAGGAAATGTTCATGCACTATCTGCTGCGTAACTTTAGCTCACAGTGTTTGGGTTTCTTGAGAATGCCAGTGGATGATACGCTGATCTTAAATCATGAATAGCTGCAAAATGTCTTCTGTATGCATCCCGTACATGTCGTACACAGAAGCCTAGGATCGTAATTTGTGGATTATATACTGTAACTTTCAAACCTTATGCAAAGTAGACATTACATCTACACAAACTCATTTCTAATATGTGGAGGTAAAAGGAGAGGAAGGAGGCTCAGAAACTATGCCTCCCTTAGATCAGTACATGATGTTGACCACTGATGAATTACAATCTATGATAATTCATATTTCAGTTGTCACACATTTTGATCTCATGCAGCTAAAACAGTAAATAAAGTAATTGATGTTCTGTTGTATTCTCTGTGTTTGTCAGATAAGTAAGGTGCTTCACAAAACAAGCACGCTTCCTATTTGTTTGGCATGGTTTGTTGTTGGAATTTTGAAAGCGTACCAAGACTGCAAAGTGTTTGTGAGTGGGCTGTTCGAGTACTTCATGATCCCTTCACTAGTGCAATGTCCCCAACTTCCTGCAGAGTGGAGATGGATTTCAGCGTGTTATTAGAGAAGGGTTGACCGGGCAAAGAGCATTGCCCTTTTCTATACATGCAGCGGCACAGAGAGAGGTTCATTTAGAGGAGCCTGCCCTTTGTAAAGAATGATCATTATGAACTTGGTATTGTGCTTTTTGCATTAGGCATGTATTACGACCAGATAAAAGAAGCAGCTTGTTAGTTAAGAGCCATCTGCTAGAAGAGTGAATGTACTTGTACGTATTGTGCAAATCCTGTGAGTTATGCAAATCACGAAGGTAAACGGCTCTGGCAGCCACAGACAGTATTTTCCTGGGTCTGTAAATTGGCTACTCTTGGGGAATATTAGCATTCTGTTTTCTGTTATTTCTTTTTAACATTTATGTGACCATTAATTTGGAAAGAAGAGCAGTGTACTAATGAGGCCAGCCATGCATCCGAAAGGCATTCAGATGCAGTGTTACTGCAACAGCCAGTTATCCTTTCCAATAATTAATAAGCAGGTCTGGAATATGGGCTTGACCTTCCATTCTGAAAAATCTTGGACACAACGGACCAGACTTATCAAGGTCTCTTTACACAAAAAAGCAATTTGTGCGGTTTATTTCCCAGACACAATATAAACTGTTAGGTCTAGTAAACAATCTGGAAGGTTAATTTAAGAACCTCAAGTAAGTTATCAGTTATTTTTCTTATAAATAAGAGTAAGTAGCTTTAACAAAAACTGTTTAGCCTTAGACAAGATGTACGTCCTCCATTTGAAGGCCTGTAGGATTCTGGGGTGTGGCTGCCCTCTGTCTTACCATTCATCTCATGATTATTGTATTTTTCTCCTATAGGCTTACCAGCTCTCCAGGGGAAGGGTGTGGCCCATGATTATCATTCTCTGTCTCATTGTTGCCATTCTGTCCGCTTTTCTGGACAATGTTACCACTATGCTTCTCTTCACCCCAGTCACAATAAGGTAACCCTTGTTACAGGTGTCTTCTAAGAAGCTCTGCTGCAGGGCTTCATGATGCAGCTTGCCAAGGGGTTGCAAGATCAGAATGCAGTTTTATAGCAATTATCTGTAACTTTCCTGAGACCTCATTACCATAGAAAGAACTCGAATACCAGGAAATCCATAACGCTGAGTATTGCCTTTGGAGTCTTTTGAATGAGTTTCATACATCTTTGCTTAAGCTCAAGTTAATGGAAGCAATTGTATTTAAGTCTAGTGTTGTAGCAATTTAAATTTGATCTCCTTTTTCACCACCAGTTGTAGATCTGATTGTTATATTGACCAGTAAAAAGTGTTGGTTTTCTCCTTTTTCTGGGCTCATGCTTTAAGAGTGAAGGTGGTAAACATTTGGGGTTTATTATTATTATTATTATTATTATTATTATTATTATTATTATTATTATTATTATTATAAATTCTATTGAGGTTAAGTGACTTTATTATAAAGTCACTTAACCTCCTTGTGCTCCGTCTTTCGGGTGAGACGTAATTGTAAGTGACTCTGCAGCTGATGCATCGCTCACACACCCTAATCTTTGTAAGTCGCCTTGGATAAAGGTGTCTGCTAAATAAACAATAATAATAATAATGGTACTGCACAGTTCAGTTCTATTACTTTCTCGAAATCCAGTATTTCCAAATATGGCTTATTTCATGTCCACTATCCTTTTTGTCCCTAAATCCTTGCATATAATCCTGTAACCTATTGTGTGGAATCATCATGCACTGTTTATCACAGAAGAATTCTCAAATGTGCACCTCCGCTGTCAAGTGACAGGAAATTCCCCTGATCCAAAAAGAATGCCTGATTGTAAACGCAGGATTATATGCTCTGATTTAATGCAAGATTAACCTACAGTAAGAAGGCTATTAACAGGCATTAGCGGAGTCTTTAGTGGAGTTGCTGCTGCTGCTGCTGCTGCTGCTGTGAAAATAGATGCATTTCACACGTGTTAGTAAAGCACAGCAGCATGGCAGGTGCTGGAGCTGTACATTGGTTTATTAAAAGGACTCTTAAACTCATTTCATATCCTACCAATAATTGTCTGGATTTGCATTCTGTTTGCATGGTTTGTCATCCGGACACGTTTCGAAGCACAATAACCCAGCTTGAAATATTGCAAATGAAGTGAAGGGTTAAAGCAGTCTAATCAAGACTTAAGGGCTTTTCTGTGTCTGTGCTTTACCCTGCAGGTTGTGTGAGGTGCTTAATCTAGACCCGAGGCATGTCCTGATTGCAGAAGTGATTTTCACAAACATTGGAGGAGCTGCCACAGCTGTCGGGGATCCACCCAACGTGATCATCGTCTCAAACCAAGACCTGCAAAAGAAAGTATGCAATTCTTACTATGCTACTTGTGGCAGTAGGGGGCGTACAGTAGCCTAGAATCCTCTGTGGCTTGAGATCTTCTTGCCCGCTTGTAATTTAGGCATTTCTTAAATATTTTATAGACCCCTAATTTTAGTAACAGGCAATGTGGAGCTGCTCTCCAAGGAATCATTTACCAAAACGCATCCTGACTAAGATGTAGCTTATACATTCATTTTGTGATGCCTTCATTACCGCTCAGGAACGTTAACTGTTGAATGCCCAAATTCTGTTTTTTTTTAAGCATTTTGAGGACAACTTGCCAAGCACGTGAAATGATGGAAATCCTTTAATCTAAGTAATGGGAACAGTATGGGGGATTAATGCCCTGCAACACTGTGCACTCGCCTTCCACCTTTGACCTTGCTGCTGTGAGTCTTTTAACATGTTGTTATAAAAACATCAAGCACACGCACACGCACACACACATGCACACACACACCCTCACCCTCACCCTCACGCGCGCACACACACACACTCACCCACCCTCACACACACACACACCCCCACCCTCACCCTCACCTCACACACACACACTCACACACACACACACACACACACACACCCCTCAAACACACACACACACACACCCTCAGACACCCTCACACTTACCCTCACACACCCACCCTCACCCTCACACACACACACACACACACACACCCACTCACACACACACTCACCCTCACCGTCACACAACCACACTCACACTCACACACACTCACTCACACCCTCACACATACTCACCCTCACACACACACACACTCACCTTCACACACACACATACTCTCACCCTCACACACACACACTCACTCTCACACTCTCACACACGCACTCACCCTCACACACTCACTCTCACACTCTCACACATGCACACACACACACTCTCACACTCACACTCACCCTCACACACACACACTCACCCTCACACACACACCCACAAGCTCACACTCACACTTACACTCACCCTCACACACACTCTCTCACACACATATGCACACACTCACTCTCACACACGCACTCACCCTCACACCCTCACACACTCACCCTCACACTCACATTCACACACACTCACCCTCGCACACACCCACAAACTCACACTTACACTCACCCTCACACACACTCTCTCACACACATATGCACACACTCACTCTCACACACGCACTCACCCTCACACACATGCACACACTCACTTTCACTCACCCTCACTCTCTCACACACACACACACACTTACACTTGCCCTCACACGCACACACTCACTCACTCTCACCCTCACACACACACAAACTCACCCTCACACACACACACACACACACACACACACACACACACACACACACACACACACACACACACACACACACACACACACACACACACACACACACACACACCACAAGGGAGTCACTCATTCAGTTCATACTGTATGACAAAGGCATTTTTGGTTTTTATTAGTGATCACTTGATGGCCCTATTTGCAATACAGGTTATAACATTTTTGCAACGAGTCCTTAAGATTTTAAATCCGGGAAAAGCAATTTAACTGAACTTGCTTTTTGTGTTTGGTTTGAATTAAAATAAACCCGAAAACAAAGAACCCTATGTTCCCAATCTTCTCTGTGCCCTACTCATTCCATGTCAGATCAGCACACTTTTTATATGACCTCATCTGACTTTAATGCAAACCACCACAGAAGATGGTAAGGTACGTGTTGCAAGTGCTGTGGACCAGTATCTTCATTGCACCTGTGTGAACGTCTAATCAGATGAAGTGTCATATACAGCACTCTGTGTAGGACAATTATATTGATCTCTCACATAGAAGCAGGAAACACTGCAGCTTTATCAGACTATTTAAGGTGTTTGTTATCTTGTGAGCCCACGGTGAAAAGAAATCTGATTAACCAAACAACGTAAACAAACTATGGCGTAAATAAGGTCTGCTGAATGTGCACAGACCGAACCGTGGTGAAATGTTGTGAATGTGAACTTTATTGTGGAGCCCCGCAGCTTTCATTTTGATTTCCTGTTCCTCAGTTTTCTCTGCTCCGCTGAAGATTTCCTACTTTGTCAGCAGAAGCTGTTGAGCTTTAGGGTTTTCTTAAGGGCAGATGTCACCTCTGGCTATCTACAAATCCATTTGAAATAAACCCTCTGCGCTGACCAGGGTACAGGAAGCAGAACACTTCAAAGATGAAAAAAAAGAAAAGAAAATAGTTTTTCCTTTTGGACCCGGTTGGGGTAGGTGTGTATTAGGGGTGCAGGAATTGAACGATATGCGTATTACAAGAGAAACTCCCAGTTTGACTTGAGTTCCTGCAATTTCTTGTTACATTACGAAGTGTGTTTCTGCCCACCACATTCACAGGCTACTGCTGTTGCATAGAGGGTTGCTTTATTTTACTGGTTGGATAACCTGGAATAAACAGTTTAGTTGCAGGTGTTTTCTTTTTATTTCCTGAGTTCACACTTCACGTTCATCATGTGTCAATGCATGGAGCTCGCGAGACTCGACTCGGTGATGTTTGGAGGATTGTTAGGTGTTTTTTCATCATGTGTCAATACATGCAGCTTTTAGATTTGTCTCAGTGATGTTTGCAGGATTGTCAGGTGTTTTGCACGGTCCTGTTCTTTTAGATTTGTCTCGGTGATGTTTGCAGGATTGTCAGGTGTTTTGCACGGTCCTGTTCTTTTAGATTTGTCTCGGTGGTGTTTGCAGGATTGTCAGGTGTTTTGCACGGTCCTGTTCTTTTAGATTTGTCTCGGTGGTGTTTGCAGGATTGTCAGGTGTTTTGCACGGTCCTGTTCTTTTAGATTTGTCTAGGTGGTGTTTGCAGGATTGTCGGGTGTTTTGCACGGTCCTCTTCTTTTAGATTTGTCTCGTGGTGTTTGCAGGATTGTCAGGTGTTTTGCACGGTCCTCTTCTTTTAGATTTGTCTCGGTGGTGTTTGCAGGATTGTCAGGTGTTTTGCACGGTCCTGTTTTTTTAGATTTGTCTCGGTCCTGGCCTGTAGAGATGTCGTTCTATGATGGTACTTTACTCCTCATGCTGTCTAATCTATTTAAACATGTGCAAAAGAACCATTAGGGCTCAAATTAAAATGATATAATTTGTGTCGCAACATAGATGAAAAGAATATTATTTTCCAAGGCGTAGTTGGTTTAGATTTCTTTTTACTGATCACCACAATGCTAATGCTGTACTAATACCTGAAGCATACCCCTTGGGTTTGGGTTTGCTGCAATTGGTGTGCGTTCTGGTATTTGAGTAAATAATAGCCATGTATGGTCAAGTTCAAGGGTTAGAAGACATGTGTTGCAGTAGCCAGTGCATGAGTGCAGAGACCACACTGCTTCTTATCACTTAAAGGGTTCTATTTCTTTATTTGAAACAACTTACAATGCTTACGATTGTAAGTCGCCCTGGATAAGGGCGTCTGCTAAGAAATAAATAATAATAATAATAACACCTCTGTGGAGATTGAGAGAGGGGAGTGTTGTTTTTCAGGCTGTTGGCATGAGCAGGAACCATGTCCTTAACAGCAGATTGATTGTAGGATTTAAGTAACACTGCATACTCTTAGCTGAAGTAATCTGTTAAGCTCCAATCACCCGTTCAGTCCTTGTTGAAAATGAAACTTTAATGAAAGCCCCCTCTACATACTAATGAATGGATAATACCAGGTATCTCTGTGGCTTAATGACAATGACTGTAGCCAAGTGTGCTACATGAATGAGCCATGCCATTCTGGATTAGGAGACCACAATACAATATACAAGGTTACCATTGCGCATAGGGCTGTTTTCTAAGGTCAACCACTTTTAGTTTATATTACTAATATTATTTTATTATTTAATTATACAACTTGACCCACGCTGTGACACAATACACTGTATGCATATATATATATATACACTACCGGTCAAAAGTTTTAGAACACCCCCATTTTTCCAGTTTTTATTGAAATTTAAGCAGTTCAAGTCCAGTGAATAACCTGAAATCGTACAAAGGTAAGCGATAAACTGCCAGAGGTTAAAAAAAAAAAAGTTTAGATTACCAAAAACTGAAAAATAATGTACATTTCAGAGTTATACAAAAAGGCCTTTTTCAGGGTTAACAACTTACAGCTGTTCTGCAGCAACGGAAGTAAATTAAGCCTTGAAAGTTGATGCTAACAATTCCTACAGGTGTCCCAACTTTTGTTGATTACTTACAAACCCTCTGTCTGTATAAAAGCAGTGTTGGAACAGACTGTGTTACTACACCCTCTTAAGCATTATTTGGACAGTATTGTACTGCAGGAAGTAGTATATTGCTCTCATAATGGCGAGAAAAAGGCAATTAACAAAGGAAGACAGACAGACCATTATAACCCTTAAAAGTGTAGGTTTTTCCTTTAGAGAAATTGCAAAGAAAGCCAAGGTGTCAGTGAGTACAGTTTCCTACACCATCAAAAGGCACTTGGAAACTGGAGGAAACTCTGACAGGAAGAGGTCTGGCAGACCCAAAGCCACAACAGAATCAGAAGACAAGTTTCTGAGAGTCAACAGCTTGCGTGATAGGCGGCTCACAGGACAACAGCTTCAAGCACAGCTTAACACTGGTCGAAGTAAGCAAGTCTCAGTTTCAACTGTGAAGAGAAGACTTGAGCTGCAGGTTTGACAGGTCGAGTGGCAGTAAGAAAGCCATTGCTAAGATGGCAAAATAAGAAAAAGAGGCTTGCCGGGCCATGAAGCACCGCCAGTGGACTACTGAAGACTGGAAGAAGGTCTTATGGACCGATGAATCAAAATTTGAAATCTTCGGTTCATCACGCAGGGTTTTTGTATGCCGTCGAGTAGGCGAAATGATGGTTCCTCGGTGTGACACCAACTGTCAAACATGGAGGAGGAAGCGTGATGGTCTGGGGCTCTTTTGCTGGATCCAGAGTCGGCGACTTGCACAGAGTGAGTGGCACCCTGAACCAAAACTGCTACCACAGCATTTTGCAGCGCCATGCAATACCCTCTGGTATATGCCTAGTTGGTCAGGGGTTCATCCTACAGCAAGATAATGACCCAAAACATACCTCCAGGCTATGTCAGAACTACCTTAGAAGAAAAGAACAAGACGGTAGGCTTCAAATCATGGAATGGCCAGCACAGTCTCCAGACTTAAACCCCATCGAGCTGGTTTGGGATGAACTGGACAGAAGGGTGAAAGCAAAGCAACCTACAAGTGCAACACATTTGTGGGAACTTCTGCAACAGTGTTGGGAAGAACTTTCCGAACAATATTTGATTTCCATTGTAGAAAGAATGCCACGAGTGTGTTCGGCTGTTATATCTGCAAAAGGTGGCTACTTTGATGAGTCAAAAATTTAGATTAAATTTTGTTAAACAAAACGATTCCATGATTTCTTTTTTATCTCCAATTGTTTATTTGTTCTATGCTTTAATTTCAGAGTACATTGAGACATTAAACTGCGTAAATTTCAATAAAAACTGGAAAAATGGAGGTGTTCTAAAACTTTTGACCGGTAGTGTATATATATATATATATATTGTGCTTGTTGTATAAACACAATACCCATTAACAGTTAGGGGAGTTTGGTTCGCTGGTTAATTCTTTCTTGAGGGTACCCTTAAACATCCCAATCTTTCATCTGTCCGCATTCCTGGAATAACTACAGCACTGCATGGATGTACAGGAGTATCCTCTATCCTCTATTCCTGCCACAGCTAACCTGGATTGAGGTTTGGTGTTTTGTAAAGCCAGATGCTTAATTGAATTCCAGCGTCTTCATTCATGGACAGTGTGGCACACACGACAATGCAGAGTGTGTAATTCCAGCGTCTTCATTCATGGACAGTGTGGAGCACACGACAATGCAGAGTGTGTAATTCCAGCGTCGTCTTCATTCATGGACAGTGTGGAGCACACGACAATGCAGAGTGTGTAATTCCAGTGTCTTCATTCATGGACAGTGTGGAGCACACGACAGTGCAGAGTGTGTAATTCCAGTGTCTTCATTCATGGACAGTGTGGAGCACACGACAATGCAGAGTGTGTAATTCCAGTGTCTTCATTCATGGACAGTGTGGCGCACACGACAATGCAGAGTGTGTAATTCCAGTGTCTTCATTAATGGACAGTGTGGCGCACACGACAATGCAGAGTGTGTAATTCCAGCGTCGTCTTCATTCATGGACAGTGTGGAGCACACGACAATGCAGAGTGTGTAATTCCAGCGTCTTCATTCATGGACAGTGTGGCGCACACGACAATGCAGAGTGTGTAATTCCAGCGTCGTCTTCATTAATGGACAGTGTGGAGCACTGCGACAATGCAGAATGTGTAATTCAGTGTCTTCATTCATGGACAGTGTGGCGCTAACGACAATGCAGAGTGTGTAATTCCAGCGTCTTCATTCATGGACAGTGTGGCGCACACGACAATGCAGAGTGTGTAATTCCAGCGTCGTCTTCATTCATGGACAGTGTGGCACACACGACAATGCAGAGTGTGTAATTCCAGCGTCTTCATTCATGGACAGTGTGGCGCACACGACAATGCAGAGTGTGTAATTCCAGTGTCGTCTTCATTAATGGACAGTGTGGAGCACACGACAATGCAGAGTGTGTAATTCCAGTGTCTTCATTCATGGACAGTGTGGCGCACACGACAATGCAGAGTGTGTAATTCCAGCGTCTTCATTCATGGACAGTGTGGCGCTGCGACAATGCAGAGTGTGTAATTCCAGAGTCTTCATTCATGGACAGTGTGGCGCTGCGACAATGCAGAGTGTGTAATTCCAGCGTCTTCATTTATGGACAGTGTGGCGCTGCGACAATGCAGAGTGTGTAATTCCAGCGTCTTCATTCATGGACAGTGTGGCGCACACGACAATGCAGAGTGTGTAATTCCAGCGTCTTCGTTTTCATTCTTGGGAATATTCCCCTGAGTCTTAACCCAACAGTGAAACAGAACCCTAAATTAAATCTATAAGAAACCAGTCCGGTAGACAGATGTTTCCTCGTTCTTCCTTCCTGAGACGGGCTGGCTATCCAGGTTAAAAGGAATTGTTGTCTTCTCTCTGTTGAATAGGCAGTTTCATTAGTTTAGCGATATAAAACTGAACCGCCAGAATGTGAGTTACACACTGGAGAAGTGAAATTGAATGGGGTATTTCAAATTAGGGAGAAACTGAATCTTATTGGACAATCCATAATCTAAATAAAAAGAAATCAAACTTGGTTAGCACTGCCTTGTTAGAAGCTGCTTTGATTTTGACGGCCCTTGGAATCTTTGAGTTGGGTCATGAACAAAAAGTATTGTAATTGGGTGATTTTGGTGATATTTCTTTGTAAAACACGAATCATAGTGGTTTTCAAAAGAGATTGTCTGACTTGTGTCAGAAGGTTTTATGTACGCGGGAAATAATAAATCCTCCACTAAGTCGTTAGATAGTTTTGCACACTTTTTTCAGGTAACACTTTAACATTAGGTGCCTAATTACTGTGTATTTACATAGTAATTACATACTTACACATAATTACAATGTTATTATGCATAGTTACAATGCTCTTAACATGTAAATCTTTTTGCACCATACAGTACACAATTGTATGAGAAGGGTTAGGATTAGGGTTATGTCATGCAAACAATGTTACAGATTTCCGTTGTAACTATGCATAATAACATTGTGTAATGTGTTTAGGAATTAGCTACAATGTAAATGCATGGCAATGAGAGACCCTTCATGTAAAGCTTTTACTTTTTGAAATGCTGTTCTGTTGTTTCAGGGGATCGATTTTGCAGCGTTCACAGGGCACATGTTCCTGGGAGTAACTCTTGTTCTAGTGACGTCCTTTCCATTCCTGAGGCTGCTTTATTGGAACAAAAAACTGTACAACAAGGAACCTGGAGAGATTGTTGGTAAGTTTGTCTTTTTTCATGTCCCATTGCAGGATTTGATGTTGCTGCGCTTGCAGGTATCTCAACACTTCTGATCCTTTCCAGAGCTGATAAAGCCTGCTGCCCCAGCTAAGCCAGGAGGAGTTTGCATTCTGTACTTCATTAGGAGCTTTGAAGGAAACTGATCCGCAGATAGACTAAATCTAATGTTGTTAACACCTGACAAATGGCACACTAAAACTGAGCCATTTGTTAAGAAGTAACAATTTTTTTCCCCTATAGATAAATACAGTATTTGACAAATCTTTGATTTACTCCCTTTAAGCTTATACAGTATCCCAAGACTGCCAGCGGTTTCATTCTCCATGCATTTAATTTTGTACAAATATCTTGTATCTTATTTGATAGCGCTCAATGTCTGCAGTAAATGGGTACACAGGGATGCACTTTTCAATTACAGTACCTTCGGTCTGGGTTCGGTACAGTCCTGTTAAAATGGTGTGGTGCAGCATTCATGCAGATGCAAATACAAAGCACCTTTGTACAGTGTGTGCTGTCTCTAGAGGATGGAATGAAAGGACATTTTAAAATCGTTTTGAAAATTTTTCAAACACATACCTTCTAATTATTGATTGTGTCTCATCTAAGAGTAAACCCCCCAGGTGCAGTGATCAAGTTTAGATTTCTGGAAGTTATTCAGAAATGTTCAGTTACATCTGTCTTGAGTTTCAGAAACTGTGATGTCATACCTTGATCAGGAACCTTTAGGTTTATAATAAAAAATGCGAAAAATAACTTTTAAAATGTGTTTCATTCCTTATTGGGGGCTATACGTACTGTCACAAACAAATGAACCATAATGCGAAATAAAACACCCTCAGTTTTAATATTGCTTTCCTTTCACTTATTTATTTTCATTTACAATCTTTATTTTGATCAATACATTTATGAAGAGACCCCTCACATTGAAATGATTAAAAACAATAGAGGAAGAAAAAAACAAAGATTCATAACCGTTGCAGTGCTCATTATTCCCAGCAGGGAAAACCACAAATAAACTGGAATAACCCCCTCTCCCTCCATCCTCAATCACACGACTGAATGACCCTCCCTTCCTCTGTCCCCCTCTCCTCCATCCCTCAATCACACGACTGGAATGACCCTCCCCTTCCCTCTGTCCCCCTCCTCCATTAATTCCCTCCCTTCCTCTGTCCCCCTCTCCTCCATCCCTCAATCACACGACTGGAAACCCTCCTCTTCCCTCTGCCCCCTCTCCTCCATCCAATCAAAATGACCTCCCCTTCCCTCTGCCCCCCTCTCCTCCATCCCTCAATCACACGACTGGAATGACCCTCCTCTTCCCTCTGCCCCCTCTCCTCCATCCCTCAATCACACGACTGGAATGACCCTCCCTTCCCTCTGTCCCCTCTCCTCCATCCCTCAATCACACGACTGGAATGACCCTCCCTTCCCTCTGTCCCCTCCCATCCCTCAATCACACGACTGGAATGACCCTCCCCTTCCCTCTGGCCCCCTCTCCTCCATCCCTCAATCACACGACTGGAATGACCCTCCTTTCCTCTGCCCCTCCCTCCATCCTCAATCACACGTGAATGACCCCCTTCCCTCTGTCCCCTCCATCCCTCAATCACACGACTGGAATGACCCTCATCCCTCAATCACACGACTGAATGACCTCCTCTTCCCTCTGCCCCCTCTCCTCCATCCCTCAATCACACGACCCTCCTTCCCTCTTCCCCATCCCTCAATCACACGACTCCCCCTTCCTCCAATCCCTCAATGACCTCCCTTCCCTCTGTCCCCCTCTCATCCATCCCTCAATCACACGACTGGAATGACCCTCCCTTCCCTCTGTCCCCTCTCCTCCATCCCTCAATCACACGACTGGAATGACCTCCCTTCTCTCTGCCCCTCTCCCTCCATCCCTCAATCACACGACTGAATGACCCTCCTCTTCCTCTGCCCCTCTCCCATCCCTCAATCACACGACTGAATGACCCCCCCTCTGTCCCCCTCTCTCCATCCCTCAATCACACGACTGGAATGACCCTCCTCTTCCCTCTGTCCCCTCTCCTCCATCCCTCAATCACACGACTGGAATGACCCTCCTCTTCCCTCTGTCCCCCTCTCCTCCATCCCTCAATCACACGACTGGAATGACCCTCCTCTTCCCTCTGTCCCCCTCTCCTCCATCCCTCAATCCTTCCCTTTCCATCTAATGAGAAACCTAATTGCTGTTGGGGTTACATTACCACAAAAAAAAAAAAATCCAGCAGTCCTAAAAAACCTTTGTGGGGGAAACAAAGAAGGGTAATCCGCTTTCATTCAGGGTGGGTGTTTAATTTGAGCATTACTGAGAGACACCCCAAGCAGTGCAAGAGACATGAAGCAAGCTGTATTAAGCTGTGACAGTAACTACCCAAGAGATTGAAGCTTCACTTTGTGTTGGGGAGACAACACCAGCTAGCGCTTGCAGATACAGCTTCCAAACAAGCTGCTAGGCTCCTGAGGCAATAATCCATATCTCGCCATTGTTCTGTAATTCTGTAAATTAAAAATAATACAAATCATCAAATCAAAAGCAAAGATGAAATGCAATTGGTGCAACTACAGGTAAGCTGTATTAACATGCAACATTGCAAATCGTACAGAAATATAGCATTCTATGCTTTGAAGTTCTCCGAGCTAGACTTTTAAAGATACAGTATCTGCTCATAAAAGGGAATGCTCCCTTCAATGTCAGCCAAGTGCTCGCTTTGTGTTTTTCCACTGTATCAATGAATTATAAATAGGACTGGTTGTGTTGCCTCTGTGTTCATGAATTGCAGATAGAAGACAAATACTGTATGCAGTGCAATGTAACAATGAAGTGATATTATATAGAAAAGATTACTAAACTCTTAGACAAGACTGCAGATCTCCATGGATTTCATATACCGGAGGCGGTAATGGTGTGTGTAAAAGTAAAGCTGTCTCGTGTGTATGTGTTCAGTGCAGCAATGTCCACACTGAAGAGCTCCTGTATAGTGTATTGGTCTCAGCTTCCATGTGCAGACTCTCCTCTTGATGGCACTCTTTGCTCTGCTCAGAATCAGACACATGACAATCGGCTTTAGTTCAAACGAAACTGCTGACAGAAGCATGGCGTGGCAATTCCAACTGTGTGAACTCTCACATAAAAACACACCTTACAAAACCCTTTAATCACTAGCTTAGCTCTTTAACAATACTAAATTGCAAACATGTAAAATATATTTAATATATACCACATGCACATGCTTTTCAGCTTTGTCATTATTTCACTAGATTATATATATATATATATATATATATATATATATATATATATATATATATATATATATATATATATATATATTAGGGCTGTCACTCGATTTAACATTTTGATCGGTTAATTTAGTCTTTGTTTGGCTTTCTTCATGCTACAGTTGTAGTCAAAAGTTTACCTACCCCAATGGAAATTTATAATTTGTAGAAATTTCTCGAAAACAAAAAATGTAGCAAAAGTTTTGTTTTGTCTACAATAATTTATTTCAGCAGTTTGTTTTTTAGCAAACTCCAAAAATGCTAATTCAAAAGTATTCATGCCCTTTGATGCTATGATAGCATTGTCTACAAGGTGCTAGAAATTTCAATGTGATAATGCTGAACCTAATTCTAAAAAAGTCTAGAAAATGCTGAATTGTAGCTGAACATTCTTAGAGAGTATAAAAGGGTTAGTATAGGATGATTGCTGTCATTACCAATAAGTCAATATGGGGAAAAAGTAAAGAGCTATCTGAAGACCTTAGGCAGAATATGATTTATTGTTATAAAGGTGGAAAAGGATACAAGAAGATTTCTAAGCATTTGAGTATCCTGATTTCAACTCATGTTACTGTCACAACGCTCCCTCGGTCTGGAAGAAAGAAGGTTCTTTCACCAAGAACAAGTAGAAGAATTGTGAGGAAGGTTAATGGGTGGAGTGATGAAACAAAAATCAAGCTATTTGGTCATGCTGATAGTCGTTATGTTAGGAGAAAGTCTGAGGCATACAAAGAAATGAACATACCTACTGTCAAGCATGGAGGTGGTAATGTCCTTCTATGGAGCTGTTTTTCCTCTAATGGCACAGGAAATTTAGTTCCAATACATGGTAAAATGGATTCTATAACATACCAAAAGATATTGGCCAATCATCTGAAACCCTCCGCTACAAAACTTGGTTTAAAGCGCAAATGGACATTCCAACACAACAATGATCCAAAGCACACATCAAAATCTGCTTCAGAATGGTTAAAGAAGAATAAAATCAAGGTTCTGGAATGGCCCAGTCAAAGTCCCGATCCAATTGAGAATCTTTGGTATGAGTTGAAGGCTGTGCACAAGAGAAGTCCTCAGAATTTGAATGGAACAATTTTTCGTTGAAGAATGGTCAAAAATCACTAAAGAATCATGCCCAAAGCTCACTGACAAATACCCTAATCGTTTAAAGGTTATTGCTAAAGGTGCCTCAACTAGCTATTAATTTAATTTTCCTTGTCAGGGTATGAATACTTTAGAATTAGCATATTTGAAGTTTAGCAAAAAAATTGCTGAAGTAAATAATTGTAGACTATTTCTTGTAACTTTTTTTTTCCTCATCCACAAAGCAAAAGTTTTGCTACAAAAAATGTTTCCTCTAATTATTTGTTTTCAATAAATTATACATTTCCATTGGGGTATGTACATTTTTTACTGTGTGTGTGTGTGTGTGTGTGTGTGTGTGTGTGTGTGTGTGTGTATATATATATATATATATATATATATATATATATATATATATATATATATATATATATATATATATATATATATATATATATATATGTACTATATATATATATATATATATATATGTTGACTAAGTGCAATAATACTGTATTATCTCTCTTGATGCACAACTGAGAAATCACACCATGAAGTCTAATCTGTTAATCATGGCTTGTATATTGATTTTGTTTCTCTGCACAGCCCTTATCCTGACATTATTTAAATGTGTGTAGACTAATGGGTTCCTGATAGAGATTGGGCATGCCAGCTGTACAGGCCCATTGAAACCCAGCATGCCTTTCAGCTTGGGGCAGGACGTGCTGCAGAGCCCCTGTGCTTGTGGCTGGCTAATGCAAATTAAACAAGTCCATGAAGTTCATCACGCTGAGCAATACATCAAGCAGCAGCACCTGACCTCCTTACCAGTCATGTGGTGCCGGGGATCCTAAATCCAGCGCAGTGTGTGCTGTTTGCTCTGTACATGTACTGTGATGGGAATGCTGTGTTAGATGTTATTAATGGCACTAGCTTGATTGCACACCAACTCTTAATTGGTGCAGCGTTTTGAATGGAATGGAACAATTTGAACAGGCTACACTCTTTAACATTCACATCAGTACTGTATGTGCTCAGATGGAAATAAGACCCCTATTGCACAGCAGTTTCACCCATTCCAGGTTTTGCTACAAGCTTGATTAGCCGCAGTGTGTATAGGTAACAAGCACAGGTGTGTCTTGTTAAACTCCTAATAAAACCAGGAAGGGATCAAACTGTTCTGCAATGGGAGTCTTATTTCCATCCCTGACGTGAAAGTACACTGATGATTTGTATCCACACAATGCCACCCATTAATTCCTTGGCAGAAGCAAAAGGCCAAATATTGCTGAATATAAAGCAAAACGGAAAATAAGTGTTATGTTACAAAACTAGTAACTGACAAGTCAGAAATGTAATTCCATTTAAAGAGTGACTTGCTGGTCTAATTGACCCTGAGCTTGCTCTCATGCAATTAGAATGACCCGTTGATGGAGAGACTGCACCAAAGCCAGAGGAGACCATGCTCTATACTCACACATTCATTTGAACCAGTTTCAAACGCTCCCAGAAATTCATTTCCAGAGAATAAGCCTCTAGGCTTTGTGTTCAGATGCAACTGCTGTTCCTGCCCTAATATAATGAATTATTGGTTCATTGCAGTGTGTGAGACATTCTCTCTTAAAATACTCTGAAGTGATTCTAGTTTAAAATGCTGCTCCTGGAATTTTCTTGTAGTGTATTTGATATCCTTGAACAGAAATGAATTGAACTTTTGATGTATCCCGATTAGAATCCAAGAAAACCAAGATACATTTGAAATTAGTGACAAATAAAGCCAGAGCTGTTGACATTGCTGCTGTCTGTGTTTCTCCATACAAGTTTGTTTTTAGTATACTTTTCTGTATTATAGTAAAACATGCAGTGTAATCTGTACAATATCTGCTTGATTTTGTATATGCCAGTTTCCTTGTTGTCACTTTACTGTTGTGTTCAGAACTAAAGCATGAAATCCATGTGTGGAGACTCACGGCTCAGCGCATTAACCCTGCCAGTCGTGAAGAGACTGCTGTGAAGTGTCTCTTGATGCACAAAGTGCTGACTCTGGAGAGCCTGCTGAGGAAGAAGCTGCAAACATTTCAAAGGTTTTTATTATTCATGTCTTCATCTGTGCTGGATGGCATGCAGATACCAATGTGCTAGCTTTGCCGTGTTCTGTGAAGGAAAATGTCACATATCAAATACATGTACTTTTATATATAACTTTGATACAGTGCTCCAGTCATTGAGGCGCCATAAGCTGGAAGCTTATGCAATGCATTACAACTGAGCCCAAACCCCAATATTTATTTACATTCAGAACAAATTAACATCAGAAAATGTTGCCAGATTGAATTTTCATTCGCAGTAAATAATTGATTCCATTGCATAAAACAGTACAGTGAATGCATGACTTTAAGCATTTCTAGCACTGAGTAATCACTGCATTCGACCTGATTTTCTCAAGGTATATGCACAAAAACAAACCAACAACTGTTTAATGTTGCATTCCTAGTAACAAACAAAGACACAATGAGTTGTGTTTTCAAATGGTATTGTTTTATATTTTTTAATTGCCTTCTGCTGTAAACACCTTGCTAAATATAGCCTGTTGAATCCTATCAGATGCATAAATTCAGGCATGCTTTATCCTTATTCATTATACATCCAGTTAGGAAATATAATTCTGCAGCCTCAATTCATTCTGCAGTCTCCTCTTCATAAGCCGACTTCATATGTTAAGATCAGTCTAACGGGACCCTACACTTTCATGTGTGACCTAATGTGGTGTCATTGTTATGGTCATGTCACTTTTGTTTTCCGGATTACAGAGACCTTCTGCGTTGACGTATTCACTGTATATTCAGCAGCGCGTTAATGTATTCACTGTATATTCAGCAGCGCGTTGACGTATTCACTGTATATTCAGCAGCGCGTTGACGTATTCACTGTATATTCAGCAGCGCGTTGACGTATTCACTGTATATTCAGCAGCGCGTTGACGTATTCACTGTATATTCAGCAGCGCGTTGACGTATTCACTGTATATTCAGCAGCGCGTTGACGTATTCACTGTATATTCAGCAGCGCGTTGACGTATTCACTGTATATTCAGCAGCGCGTTGACGTATTCACTGTATATTCAGCAGTGCGTTGACGTATTCACTGTATATTCAGCAGCGTGTTGACGCATTCACTCTATATTCAGCAGTCTATGTCTTGGAGCATTTGAAGTAGAGACTTGGACCTTAGTCATGTGTGTGATTCATAACTGTGACTGTTATTAACCAGAGTGTGATGATAACTAAAGTTATATTGTTAGGAGCTTGTCCCTATCCACTGTGTTTTGGATGGGTGACATTAACAATGATATTAATCGGATTTGACTGTACTTGGTTTAACACACAGTGTTATGCAGAACACTGCTGCATCCTGTCAATATATTTAACACACAGTGTTTTGCAGAATATATATATTTGCCAGTGATTTAAACTATGTTCAAATTGGCCTCCGTTTTGTTTCAGGCAAATTTCACAAGAAGATAAAAACTGGGAAACTAATATTCAAGAACTGCAAAAAAAGGTAAGAAACAAATTGGGTACTGTGACTTGAGTTTTGAGAGATCTGCTGTACATTGTAACCTCATTGCAATGTGTTGGATGATTCTGATATTAATCAGATACTGTGACTTGAGTTTTGAGAGATCAGTCCTCTCTCACCACTGGTTCCATGAGGAAGTCTGCCTTTTATTAAAGGTAGAGCGTTTCAGATGTTACAGTGTTTAGATCCTCTTTATTAAAGGTATTGCATTTCAGATGTGACAGTGTTTAGATCCTCTTTAGATGTTTCACAGTGTTTAGATCCTCTTTATTAAAGGTATTGCATTTCAGATGTGACAGTGTTTAGATCCTCTTTATTAAAGGTATTGCATTTCAGATGTGACAGTGTTTAGATCCTCTTTATTAAAGGTATTGCATTTCAGATGTGACAGTGTTTAGATCCTCTTTATTAAAGGTATTGCATTTCAGATGTGACAGTGTTTAGATCCTCTTTATTAAAGGTATTGCATTTCAGATGTGACAGTGTTTAGATCCTCTTTATTAAAGGTATTGCATTTCAGATGTGACAGTGTTTAGATCCTCTCTTTTCATTAAAGGTATTGCATTTCAGATGTGACAGTGTTTAGATCCTCTTTATTAAAGGTATTTCAGATGTGACAGTGTTTAGATCCTCTTTATTAAAGGTATATTTCAGATGTGACAGTGTTTAGATCCTCTTTATTAAAGGTATTGTGTGACAGTGTTTAGATCCTCTTTATTAAAGGTATTGCATTTCAGATGTGACAGTGTTTAGATCCTCTTTATTAAAGGTATTGCATTTCAGATGTGACAGTGTTTAGATCCTCTTTATTAAAGGTATTGCATTTCAGATGTGACAGTGTTTAGATCCTCTTTATTAAAGGTTTGCAAATGTGGCAGTGTTTAGATCCTCTTTATTAAAGGTGTTGCATTTCAGATGTTTTTAGATCCTCTTTATTAAAGGTATTGCATTTCAGATGTGACAGTGTTTAGATCCTCTTTATTAAAGGTTTGCATTTCAGATGTGACAGTGTTTAGATCCTCTTTATTAAAGGTATTGCATTTCAGATGTGACAGTGTTTAGATCCTCTTTATTAAAGGTATTGCATTTCAGATGTGACAGTGTTTAGATCCTCTTTATTAAAGGTATTGCATTTCAGATGTGACAGTGTTTAGATCCTCTTTATTAAAGGTATTGCATTTCAGATGTGACAGTGTTTAGATCCTCTTTATTAAAGGTATTGCATTTCAGATGTGACAGTGTTTAGATCCTCTTTATTAAAGGTATTGCATTTCAGATGTGACAGTGTTTAGATCCTCTTTATTAAAGGTATTGCATTTCAGATGTGACAGTGTTTAGATCCTCTTTATTAAAGGTATTGCATTTCAGATGTGGCATTTCAGATGTGTTTAGATCCTCTTTATTAAAGGTATTGCATTTCAGATGTGACAGTGTTTAGATCCTCTTTATTAAAGGTATTGCATTTCAGATGTGACAGTGTTTAGATCCTCTTTATTAAAGGTATTGCATTTCAGATGTGACAGTGTCCTCTTTATTAAAGGTATTGCATTTCAGATGTGACTTTATTAAAGGTATTGCATTTCAGATGTGGCCTTTTAGATCCTCTTTATTAAAGGTATTGTTTCAGATGTGACAGTTTTAGATCCTCTTTATTAAAGGTATTGCATTTCAGATTTGTTTAGATCCTCTTTATTAAAGGTATTGCATTTCAGATGTGGCAGTGTTTAGATCCTCTTTATTAAAGGTATTACATTTCAGATGTTGTTTAGATCCTCTTTATTAAAGGTATTGCATTTCATGTGGCCAGTTTAGATTATATACCTCTTTTCTGATTCCACTGTCAACCAGAGCCCCTTTTCTTGTCATTATTGTGTGACTCATGTCAGCATCACTTAGTGCTGCATCCCTGGGTTACGCTTGCTAACATTACACACCTCGGTAACATGTAAAGCTGTTTTTTTTTTTTTTAAATTTTTCTTTCCACAGCACAGAATAACAGACACAATCCTCCTGGTCAAATGCATCAGTGTTCTGGGAGTTGTAATCCTCATGTTCTTTCTCAATTCCTTTGTTCCAGGCATTTATCTTGATCTTGGTAAGTGTCTTGTATTAATATTACTGAGGAAACAGATACTTACATAAACAGGATTGTCCTTGTATCTTGACTGCATACTTATAGGGTCCATGTAGTAATTATACGATAAGGCTTCCTTTTTTAAACAGTGTTCAGGCAATCCATAATTACAAGATAATAATTAAAAGTAGGTAATTACATGGCTAGCTTTCCAACTGCTCCACTTAATCATGGGAATTATGTTTTTTTTTAACAAATAGTAGTTATTTTAAAACACACTTTTTCTTTAATATATTAATATATACACATTGGGAATTAGAGACGCATAAAATAGTGTGTTGCCCACAAATATTTCAAAAATACCTCAATGAAATGATAAAATGGCAGTACATAGTTTGTACTACACTCCAGTAAAACTACAGAGATGGGAGTGATTCTAATAATTTGTGTGTTCTGTGCCGCCTGACACCCGGCGCTCTTGATCACGCGCTTTGTTTGGACTTGGTCTTGCTCTTCTTCATATGACTCGGTCTTGTCCAATTCTACATTCATTTTGGCTTGGAATTAAACAGAACTTAAATTACATGATTGGTGCATCAAAGTGTTTCTGCCCAAGAATTTGTATACCAGGGATGTGTCAAGCGATCAAGTTCGACTTAACCAAAAACACACTATGGCATTATTTTCTTTTGAGATGAAAAGGCTACATTTTTGACACTGGATGCACTCTCCCTCACAAGAATTAGCACAGAGCATTAGTAAATCCTTCTGAGAAAAGTCTATTAAGAAAATGTGTTAATCTTACTGACCATTAATTAAAGACTTATGTCTCAAGTAATAACAAGAACATGCTATGTTATAAATACTCTGTTGGTGTATCTAGGTGAAAAGATATTTAAAGATCACGTTTCTTCTCCAAACGTGGTCATATTACTGAAGCTCTGTGTGTGGATGAGGTACAACAGTAGGGGTAATAATTTAGAGATGCTGTGTATGTTTGGTTTAACTAATAAGCTGGCTTATTTTCTTTTATGCAGCTAGATAACCCATGGTGATCATTCATCTTTATAAATTCTTTCTTGTATTTGTGCGTGTTCGTGTGTATGCAGACTATGACTGCATTTCTGTGGTCACGTTCCTCCATACGGACTGTATATAATTACTCTTATTGATACATCTTGGACTTTCCTTACCATACACTCTTGAAGGTGGATGATCATGGTGACCTCATTTCTCATGAGCTTCGGATTGGATTAATACTCTTCCACAGAATTACAGTACTTACCACAACATGTACAGTGGATATGCCCAATTAAATTAGCAAATATGTACTGTAATAGAAGTCTGGAAGAATCTCGACGAACTTTGTAAAAACATATCAAGGTATAATAAAACAGTGATTGTAAGGCTCAGAGAGGTATGGTAAAGCTTATTAAACATGGTAAACTATGGTCAATGCAGAGCATAACCATGGAACTGTAAAATTACCATGCAAAATGACTGTGGTAAACTTGAGGGAAAGATGCCAGCATGGCATCTATAGCATATACCACTTTAGACAAGCGTGGGTAAGGAAAATGCTCATCTAAAACACATCAATACATTTAATACATCGCTAGAGGTGTTATTCATTGAAATAAGGAATATTTACAGGGCCTGTAAATCAATGCGTCAATGTTTTCTAAGCATGTGGTTATCTTCATTTACTCTTGCAGTGATTTCAATAAAAATGCGCCGCTGTAAAGCTAGTTATCGGGGCTTTGTTCATAACTAGCTCCCTGTGTGAGCCTGTGATATACACCCTGGTGATGTCACACCTAACAGCATATGACCTTTTCCTTGTATTGCTTGGCTAGTGTTTTATGTGCTAAAAACAAAAACGCCACTAACTGTAGAAATTCACACTTCCTTAATGAGATGTCACAATGGCAGATTGTTCTTGCACCCGCGTCTTGGTCATAATTCAAGCATATGCTATCTTTTTAAAATTAATAAGATACAGCATGGAACCCTAAGTACTTTACTTCCATTAACACTTGTGGTTAATGCTACGATGACTTCATAATGGGCAACAGTTTATACACTTGAAGAACATGTTGGCATTGCCCTGGAAATGACATTAAATTTTCATTAAATAAACCTGCACTGCTGGATTGCGTCTGCCCTTTAATTCTTAGCCATTTGATTCAGCCCTGGCGTAGTGTAGGATGTGTGAAAGTTCTCTGGGAAAATCCTCTGCTCAGTCTGTTGCCCATCAGAATCGTACCAACTGCATACAATTTCATTTCATTGTGTGCTCCCCCATGCCAGAGGAAGTCATGCAATCTGGTTTGAATCCTGGGCACACAGAGTCGCCGGGGCTGGGCCCCTAGGGATTGCTTAACTGGTCTTTGCACTCCTAAAGGGTAGAACATTGTCTGTGCAGAGTTTAGCTTATCTCGCCTCGGGGACCCTGTCAGGATGCGAGTGGTGGGAAGGAATGACAGGAAGTCCAAACAGAGGGGCTATGTACAACACAGTTTATTTTCAGTGACAATAATGACAATGACAATTGTACTGCCCAACTCCTTCCCACGTTATAGGTTAAATTATGATGTTTAGATCAAATAAGAACACCTAGAATAATTCAACTTAGATTAAATACCAGACCCTTGCAATCAAATGCAAAATTCACCCACTAAAGCAGTTCTTCTACTTGTTCTCCCTGCCTCTGGAATTCCCTGCCTGCAGTTGTCAGAAACTCTAGTACTCTAGAGTAATTTTAAGTGTATTAAAAACATGTTTTTTCCAAGCTTATGGAAAAAAGACATTTTCGTATTTAATAATTAGTATTTTTAATTGTTGTAATTTAATGGATGATATTATAGTTGCATTTTTGCTTGTTTTTTAAAGCTCTTTGGGATGGCTTGCCATAAAAGACGCTATATAAAAATAAATTGATTTCCGGTAGTTGATGTTTTTTTGTAAAGTGAAACTGGGTTGAGACCACCGGTAGGGTCCCCCCAGCCACCAGACAGAAATCACCTTTGATTTATGCTGGTCTTAAAATGGATCTAAGAAGCCTGAGTGAAAGGTGCCTCGCCGCTGTGGTAAGTATCTCATGAGGATGCAATGGATCTAAGAAGCCTGAGTGAAAGGTGCCTCGCCGCTGTGGTAAGTATCTCATGAGGATGCAATGGATCTAAGAAGCCTGAGTGAAAGGTGTGTCACTGCTCTGGTAAGTATCTCCATGAGGATGCAATGGATCTAAGAAGCCTGAGTGAAAGGTGCGTCACCGCTCTGGTAAGTATCTCCATGAGGATGCAATGGATCTAAGAAGCCTGAGTGAAAGGTGCCTGGCCGCTCTGGTAAGTATCTCATGAGGATGCAATGGATCTAAGAAGCCTGAGTGAAAGGCCTCACCGCTCTGGTAAGTATCTCATGAGGATGCAGCAGTAAAATCTGAAGCATTGTTTCAGATCAGGTTCAGAAAGAATAGAAAACATGTGTTTTAAGAATTCTGAAATGCACATATCTGCATTACCAAATGGAAAACAAGTGTTTTGCGTTCGGTGATGTTTGTATTCATGTTTCATGCAGGATGGATTGCTATGTTTGGGGCTCTGTGGTTGCTGGTTCTAGCTGACATTCAGGACTTTGAGATAATCCTGCACAGAGTGGAATGGGCAACCCTCCTCTTCTTCGCTGCACTGTTTGTGCTGATGGAGGTAGGGCACATCGCATGGTCTCTGCTTTACACTGTTGCACATGCACAAGTGCACAAGTTACAGGGGAAAGCTGACCCGGATCTTCAGATCCCCTCCAAATAAATAGCTGAATGAATAAACTGCTGAATGGCGATTCTGTGACAGAAAATGAATTACAAAACATACTAGAAAAGAAAGAAAAAAAACTTGCAGTATGAGCTTCAAAAACAATTTCTGTTATTTATTTATGTTATTTAGTTATTTACTTATGCTGTATCAGCTATATTTAAACAAGATACTGTAAAGCCATAAATATTTGCGACCAAAATATTTGGTGAATCACACACATAACCTATTTTGCTCCAGAAATGTTGGCAACCTGTTAATGTTGATGACCTGATATTCGTGCCAAAAATGGTTACGTTTGTTTTTTTTCCCCCATATGTGAAAAACGCATAATAAAAGGCTCATAAATATTTATGGTTTTACAGGATATAAAGTCATATTTACTATCCAGCCTTGCCTCTCATTATTTTGACTGAGTACTGCAGACTTGGCTAATAGTGGAAAATTAAATGCCTCTCAAGAAGACTATTGTTACCTCCAGGGTGCAATGCCCTGTCGGTAACAATAGTCTTCCCTGGGGTCAATAATTTTCCACTATAGCCCTCCTCTTCAGTCCATATTTACTATATACAGTATATACTTCAATGGAAAGATTCCACGCATTCTAAATACAGTTGAGCTAGAAGGATACAATCCCTGATCACTCCATCAGCTATTATCAAAATGTCGTTTAAAGTAAATGTCAACCTTTTTAATAAGATGTCAATTGAGGAATGACTAAATCAAAACATCCCAGAAAATACAAGCCCCTCTGAGATGTCTACAGGCGCTGTGAGATGTCTACAGGCGCTGTGAGATGTCTACAGGCGCTGTGAGATGTCTACAGGCACTGTGAGATGTCTACAGGCACTGTGAGATGTCTACAGGCGCTGTAAGTTGTACAGAGGGTACTGTCAGACAAACTGACCCGGTTTCTTCATCAAGCTCTTCTGAAGGTCACACTGCTTATGCTGCCCAATTACAAGGCAACTTTCCCGGAAGTATTTTTAATAACTGCTCGGTATCTGGAAATATTCAAATCAATTACCAAGGAAAAGACTACTACTACTTATTATTATTATTACAATCTTTTGTTCTCTGTTTTTAAAAACGCTTTTTTGTACACTCATTTTATAGAGAAGGTGTGACAGACTGGCTCATTGTTACGGACCAGGAAGTAACTCAAACCAAAACAGTGGATTATAGAACGTTCATTGTGGCGTGACATTTAAAAACAAAACAAAAGAAACAAAAACACAAAACAAAAACGAGGGCCAAACGAATGAACAAACAAACAAGTAAGTGATGTGCTGGGTAATCCAGCACGTTTTAGCAATTGTTTTTAAATGTTATTCCTTCTCTCCGCTCCCCGCATCTCTAACCCCGAGTGCAGAGTGCATATACTCTGGCCGAGGGATTTAACTAGTTGGTAATTATCTTATTATCCCCGCCAGAGTTAAATTTAAATAATCAGTAGCTGATCAGCCATGCATCCTCACGGGTTTTTAAATAATAATAAAAAAGCTTTTTACCCGCGCAAACAAATAATAATAATAAATAGGGGCGGGACACTCCGCCACAGAAGGTCATTGTTATGGAGGACTATATTTATAGAACGTTCATTGTGGCAGGAAACGTAAAAAAAAAAAAAAAAAGGAAAACATAAATAAGACTCTGATATAGTAAGCAAACTCGTTAAATTTGCAGACGACACAAAAATAGGAGGAGTGGCAGACACTGTTGAAACAGCAAAGGTCATTCAAAATGATCTAGACCGCATTCAAAATTGGGCAGACACATGGCAAATGAAATTTAATAGAGAAAAGTGTAAAGTATTGCATGCGGGCAATAAAAATGTTCATTATAAATATCATATGGGAGATAGTGAAATTGAAGAAGGGAACTATGAAAAAGACCTAGGAGTTTATGTTGACTCAGAAATGTCTTCATCTAGACAATGTGGGAAGCTATAAAAAAGGCTAACAAGATGCTTGGATATATTGTGAGAGTGTTGAATTTAAATCAAGGGAAGTAATGTTAAAACTCTACAATGCATTAGTAAGACCTCACCTAGAATATTGTGTTCAGTTTTGGTCACCTCGTTACAAAAAGGATATTGCTGCTCTAGAAAGAGTGCAAAGAAGAGCAACCAGAATTATCCCGGGTTTAAAAGGCATGTCGTATGCAGACAGGCTAAAAGAATTGAATCTATTCAGTCTTGAACAAAGAAGACTACGTGGCGATCTGATTCAAACATTCAAAATCCTAAAAGGTATAGACAATGTCAACCCGGGGGACTTCTTTGACTTGAAAAAAGAAAAAAGGACCAGGGGTCATAAATGGAGATTAGATAAAGGGGCATTCAGAACAGAAAATAGGAGGCACTTTTTTACACAGAGAATTGTGAGGGTCTGGAACCAACTCCCCAGTAATGTTGTTGAAGCTGACACCCTGGGATCCTTCAAGAAGCTGCTTGATGAGATTCTGGGATCAATAAGCTACTAACAACCAAACGAGCAAGATGGGCTGAATGGCCTCCTCTCGTTTGTAAACTTTCTTATGTTCTTATGTTCTTAAGTCTGGGGTTAAGGTAAGGATGAGGGTTAGTAATAGACTTCCCAGAGAGGTCACATTTCTATTTGGGATTCTAGCATAGAAACAACAAACAAATAGAACAACAAATAAATGTCAAGACCGCTACAACGACACAAGCCAGTAATGAGGATCTAACGACAACAAGTGCGTTTATTCTTAAACCTTGTCAGAGAGCACCAGGACTCTACTGTTAATGGGCTCAGTATTACCGTGTTTTTTTGGAGTCATAATCCACTTTGTTATAATAAACCCTATTGGCTTACCAGGTTACATAATGCAGCTTCACACCATTGCTTGTTTTGTAAGCCAACAACCTAACCGAGAAATTAATGTTACTGTTGCTCTTTTAATGAAAATGAATTAAGTGTTGTGGTTATTAGGGACATCTATTACAGTTTACTAAAGCAGTTAGTAATCTCTGTGCTTCTCATAAGCACACACACATGGACATAAACATAATCTGTAGTCCCACTGGTAACCAAAACCCGAGTCAAGAGTAAACAAAGATAACAGCTGCCAACTAGAATACAGGACATATGGGTTATTGTATTACTGCCAGGAGCAGGAGACTGCACAGCTAGGCCACATTGAGCAACACATTCAGAGCTCGGTCTGGTACTTTATAGAGATCAGTTAATCCCTTGCATGGGTTCGGCTTGGGTTCAGAATAACATGCCACTTTTTATTGTGAAAAACTGATCCAACACAAAGTGTGGAAATGCATTGATCCAAGTTGCTTTTTGGTTAATTGTTGATTGTTGTAAATCTTTAGGCATTGGCCCAGCTGCAGCTGATTGACTACATTGGAGAGCAGACCGCTGTATTGATAAAGGTAACTGTTAATATAATGCCAAACATGTTGATAACCTTGTCTACCCGCCGTCAAGCAAGAACAATAAAATATCACCAATCTGTACAGCAAAAAAATACAGTAGTCATCCAGCATCATAAAAGAAAACTATTGAAAGTTAATCAAGGCCATTTTGACTTCTTCGATTCTCTCTCTGGTGGTTAATTTCCCTTCCCTTTGTGGATAAGACGATGTGTCCTACACCAGGGCTTCTGTATCTCAATAAAGAACAAGCTTTAAAAGCTGTAGAATGTATTACAATGAATTTCAGTCGGATTGATATGTCAGGTTCCGTTTGGACTGTAAGATCTCAATGTGGATAACGATATATGACAGCCAGCGCACTCCCCTGATTTTCCTTTGTAGAATCTAAAGTCAAAACATAATGAGAGAGGATATCGTGGATCTGTTTCCCCAGTGCAAGCGAACAGAACTGGGGCCGTAATATTCCCATGTAATATTCACCACATGCTCTCCAAGGAAACTGTACGCTTCACTGTCCTCCAGTATGTCAAAGGGGGCTGCCTCATGCATTGTTTTACACTGAAGCGTCAAACAGATTGTCTGTGGTTCATATTTATAACAGTCATGCCTTTCCCCTTCAGGGCTGTCTAAAATTGAGATGGTTTCATCTCTGCAAGTTTCTCTGGGTAATAGAAGTCCAAATTGAAAATGTAACTGTACTTGTCTTCCCAGGCCTTTGGGCTTTCCTTCAGCTGCTGCATGTCCTGTAAAGTGCTTTGAGATTGTCAGGCATACAAACACACAGTAAAAGCTGAAGATATACAGGGGTTGGATCTGATGAGCCTAGAAGATATGTTGCTGTTACCCAGTGATTACCTGCCTCTAATTCCTTCAAGCAGTCGGAAATGAGAATCTGCAGCCAAGACATTTCTCCAGAATGGCTCTTAGAATCACTTCAGCTGCCTGTGCTGTCTCGAATACCGAAACTGCACTTTTTATGTAATAAATACCATCTGTTGAATGCCGTTTGCAAAGCAGATGAATCAGCTGTGGTTACAGACAGTCCATGTTTTGTCCAACAAGGCAATATTCTCTTCTCTCTTTCCTAGGCTGTGCCTGAAGACCAGCGGCTGGCAGTCGCTGTCATCTTGGTGGTCTGGGTTTCTGCTCTGGCATCGTCCCTCATTGACAACATCCCATTCACGGCCACAATGGTGAGATGGAACTAATAACATTGACCACAAGCAGTTAATGCATTTCAAAGAGAAACCAGAGTCCTCCAGACCACCTTGCAACGCTTAAAACAAACACCTTACATTACCTTTGCTGTGTCCCGTGCTGTTCGTTTAAATACATTTGGAACAACATTATAAGGATGTTACACAAGGCAGTTAACTCGAGGTACTATATACTGTAGTGTAATAATTGTACAATGTCTTGATTTCTTTATTTATTGTCATTTGTCTCCAGTCCCCCCGCAGGTATAATGTGTAGAAAACTAATGTTCACACAAGTTCATAAAACCTGCCACAACTGTTTATTTCTCAAGCGTGCAAACACGTGAGCAGAAATGACTGGTACTGTTTCCTGCCTTGTAAAAGTTAATCCCATTAAAAACCAAAAAAAAGTTGTCATTAAGAGGACTGTCAAATCCATTTTAATTGAGACTTGCAGCGGCTACAATATGTGACTTGTCATTTGAATTGCTCAAAGCCCAAGTACATTCAGCCCTGGTGTAAGCACATTTGTAATTGTAAACTTTCATGAATGACAGTGCAGTGAAGTGCAGTTTGTTGGGGCAGCCCTGGGTAAGCGCTGGCTTTCAGTGGAACTCCAGTCTCCGGAGTACAGGAGGTGTCTTTTTCAATGATTGATAGCATTGCTTTTTAAATGCACTAATCCAAATGCACCGAATAGAGGCATTTTATATATCATGTAAACCAATACCAATGGTACAGTGTCATTCCTTTTGCAATGCAATGTATTTGGTTGGAAGCAAGTGGTAAAGCGCTGCTAACAAAGTAATTATTCATTTTGTTGTTTTTCTGCCACTGTAGGCCAACCCAGTGTTTTATTTCCATATAAATGTTCATACTGTACATAAACATTCCATAATTTTACATTTTTTTATTTTCTTATTTATAAAATAGACTTTGAAAAAAAAAAAGATTCTTTAAATCTTTGGGATTGTGGTCCACAGTGTCGATTGGCCTATCAGTCGTGTATTCCCAAATTAGATAAACATCCTGACTAGGATCTTACATTTCCAAGACTCTTCTCATCTCTGACTGTGGTATGGGCTTCTACTCTCATCACAACACTTGTTTTCCTATAGACTGAAATCAAATTGTGTGTGTTGAGTGTCGGTGCGGGGACCAGTCTCAACAATTAAAAACAGCAATCTGCTTTTCTGGATGGAGAACACCTGTTTCCTGGCTTGAGATTCATTTCCCAGTTGTTTGCAGCTGATAAATGATGTATTGTGACATGTGGATGCACAAAAGGAATAGCAAGGTGCAGTGTGTGTGAAACAATGCAGGGATTTCAATTACTAAGCATAGGCACCAAGCTTTCAGATTGTGCAACAGGCGTGGAAATGGATGCTCGGTGGAGCCGTTGATGTGATCTTCAGAAGAGTTGTGTCTGCCTGATTACATGGTTTCATTTCCTAGTAGCTGTTTTTAATTACATATTCACGCAGGAGAAAGTCTGCTCTCAACCCTTTATTTTTAGCAGAAAAAACAAAAGTAAATAGAGGGATATATCATTTGTAAAAACTCTTAGATCTTCAATCTGCTTTTTCTATTAGCTTCTGTATATAATGGTGCATGTTAGGTCATGGCACACACACCTCTAGACATAAACTCACTGCTGAGCTCTACCTGTGAACTAACCCTAACACGCCTGTAAGGATTATCGAAGGCTACACAGATACACTGGGGCCCAGCTGCAGTCGTGGGAGTTACTTGTTATTCTACTGGACCAGCCCGGACCCAGGAACAAGGCTTTCATAAGGTGGGGTACATTGTGAGCTGGCATAATGATCTGTGTCTGGAACAACATCAGAACTCACACCAAGAAATGAATCTGTTTCCTCCTCATAGTGGAACAGCGTTCTTAAAGTTCAGCTTCACATACATGCAATTAAGTGGGATATATAAGAAAGGCACTTGAGAGTGAGACAAGCTTACCTGAATCCTCTTCTCCTCCGTATCCGAGCTGTCTCCCAGAGCATTAGGTAACTAATCAATGATCTGGTCTGTGTTTAAAACTAGGTGCCACATGTGTTGTGTCTAACGATCAATGTTTACGCTATAGCTGTGTAACTTTTGACTATTGGAATCAATTAATGGAAACTTGCTAACATAGCCATTGGTATTGCGTGCCCTCGTTTGCAGACATCTCATTCTGTTTCCTGACACACCAACGCCACTGAAAGGTGTAGTTGCAGCTGTTGAGCTTGCTGCCTTGTGAAATGGAGACAATGAGGGCCTCTCCGCTTTGTTGACAATTACTGATCTTGAGTACCTTCTGCCTCTGATTGACTGTTGTGATTTATAGAGATGGGCTGGTGTGAATTCTTTATCTTCGTGAAGATTGAAGTGCTGGTACATGACTGTTTATAAGGCTATGCTTAGCAATGCCCCGAATTATCTTAATAAATTGCTAATTACTTCCTGTAGTGTGTATAATCTTAGATCTCAGACATTTATTAGTTTTTCAGTGTCTAAAGTTTGTACGAAATTTGATCTTGGAGTGCACTTCAGGAAGACCTGAAGCTTACTGTCTTGAAACCTTTACTGGAATTTAAACAAACAGTTGACATCTATGCAGCCGAGATGTTTTTGTTTTGGCCGGTGCTCCTAAATTGTTTCTTGTAATTTGATGAACTTGTTTGTATCGGTTATGCTCATTTGAACTTGTGTGTGTGTGTGTGTGTGTGTGTTTTTTGTGGTTTGTATTAAATACCACCTTCTTGACCAGGTCCCCCTGAAAAAGAGAGATTTGAACCGCAATGAGACTTTCCTGGTTAAATAAAGCTTAAAAACAAAATAGAATCTTGTGTCAAAGCCTGTCTCGTGTGAGACAGCTGAGCGAGAAAAACGGCCTGCAATAAGTAAAGACTGAAAGTCTTTTCAATTCTCTTAATGGCTCACTTTGGTATCACTTCAGTTTTTCAGAGTGATTTATGCTGTTTGTCTGTAGCTAAAAAATGCCCTGCTTTTTATTGTGTTCCAGTTTGCTGTGTAAAATGACATTGAATCATACTGCAATCTGTTAAAGGCAGGCCAACATTCTGTGTTGTATCGTGGGATGTACTATAGATAGGAGCTACTGTTGAAATTGAAGAGCTGCTTTGTATTGCAGTGGCTCATGTTGTGTGTTTTGTTGAAATTAGCTTGGAAGAGTGATAACAGTATGACATATAAGGCAGCTTTTAAGGAAGGTTTTTTGGCACAGTTGAAGGCAGTACCTGGTTGTTTCTGCTTGTTAACCGTATTTGTTCTCTCTCTGCCTATGCTCATCCATAACACAAAGCTGAAGGAACATGAAGCCACTTTGTGGCTTGGAACTTGGTTTCAGGAGGACAACAGTGGAGACTTGGGGTTTGATATACGGCAAAGTTGCCTCAAACTAGGTCTCCTGGAACCAGGTTTCAAGCCACTGTTCTTGAAAAAGTTCTTGTGTGTTTCCTTAGAGCTCCATAGGGAATAAAATCCTAAAACAACCGAAAAAAGAATCCATGGCAAACGTTTCTACTGTCTTTCTCAATGTCTTTATTTTTTATTTTTATTTTTATTTATTTAGTTGTTGCCAATGATTTTACCCCAGTTTTCTCCCCAATTTGGAATCTCCAATGGTGTTATTATTAATCCCTGGCGACTCGGGGAAACGGTGGCTGACACACGCGTCCTCTGAAACGTGTCTCTGCCAAGCCGCCTTTTTTCGTACTGTGGCTCCACAGCGAAGCCATCAGACCTATAGTGCCGGAAGAAAACACAGATCTGAATGGCTCCACAGCAGACCTGCAGGTGCCCTATCGGCCGCAGGGGTCGCTGGTCACGGTGAACTGTGGATTACCCTGCCGACCTAAGCCTTCCCTACCCGGGCGACGCTTGGCCAATTGTGCGCCGCCCCCTAGGAACCCCCGGTCACGGTCTTCAATGACATAGCCTGGATTAACAATTGCTGCGGAGTTCACATGGGGGGAAAACTGTGAAGCTGAGATGTCCTTGTGTTAACGTACGAATAATGTTGTTGTTATTATTACAGAATTGATAGAAGTTAATGATCTTATTCTGATGAGCTGTTTTTGATCTAGGACAAGCAGCACCAATGTTACAGGAGTGTCTGACCTTGCTTTCACACACTGTTTGTTTCCCCTGGTGTACAGTGTTAGAATTATCCTACAAGCTTTCCATTGGCAAGATTGCATTTAGACAATAAAACTCTGCTGTTCAGTTTTGTAGACATGAAAGACTTTATGTTCTCTTTATCGCCCTGCAGAATTTGTTATGTAATTTAATTTCGTTTAGCTTTAACAGAAACAGTCTGGATCACTTAAGACACTGGAAGAACCTATGTTTTACTGAACTGTTACTGCTAATAGTGTTCTGGATGTCTAATTCCATTTACCCAACAAGTTAATCAACTAGACTCTGCTCAAAAGTAACATTTGAGATGTTTTTTGGGGGGGTGTTATCTCCAGCCTGATAAGAGAATAGATGAGAGTTGAATTTTGAGACTAGCTGGATTGAGATCTCTCTGTACTGTACTGTATCACTGGAAGCATTATTGACTGGACTCATGTGCCTAACAGAACAGCCCAATTGTGAATGCAAGGGGTCAGTGCCAGAGGACCCTCAAAGCATGGCTTTGTTTTGTCAACAGGGTTTTTAGAAAAAACAAACCGTTATTTCCATGAATTGTCAATAATAATCTGGCAGAATGTTTTCAAATCATTTTAAACTGCTATCTGGATTTGAAGCTGGTGACTAACTTTCTTTTTGTCCTTGACAGATCCCTGTGCTCATTAATCTAAGTCAGGATGCCGATGTGAACTTACCGCTGAATCCTCTCATTTATGCACTTGCAATGGGAGCTTGTCTTGGAGGTAAGAGACAAGCGCTCCTTCCTACATACAGCTCCCACTCTAGCCTGTCACAAGAGAAGACTGGAACTTCCTGTGCAACAAATAGGATGGTTACTGAGGAGATCCGGGCAGGATCACACTATCAGTTATAGACAGGCATTGCAATAGGATGGTTACTGAGGAGATCCGGGCAGGATCACACTATCAGTTATAGACAGGCACTGCAATAGGATGGTTTAGTTTCTGAGGAGATCCGGGCAGGATCACACTATCAGTTATAGACAGGCATTGCAATAGGATGGTTACTGAGGAGATCCGGGCAGGATCACACTATCAGTTATAGACAGGCACTGCAATAGGATGGTTTAGTTTCTGAGGAGATCCGGGCAGGATCACACTATCAGTTATAGACAGGCACCGCAATACGATGGTTACTGAGGAGATCCGGGCAGGATCACACTATCAGTTATAGACAGGCACCGCAATACGATGGTTACTGAGGAGATCCGGGCAGGATCACACTATCAGTTATAGACAGGCATTGCAATAGGATGATCCGGGGAGGATCACACTATCAGTTATAGACAGGCACTGCAAAGGATGGTTTACTGAGGAGATCCGGGGATCAGGATCACACTAAAAGGATCAGATCCGGGCAGGATTATAGACAGGCATTGCAATAGGATGGTTACTGAGGAGATCCGGGCAGGATCACACTATCAGTTATAGACGGTCACAGCTGCATTCTCTATTTGTCTTGCCAAACCTATTAAAAAAAAAAAAAACATCATGGCATATATGTGTTTGTGTAAGAGAAAATAATAAACCTTAGAGATGTATCTGCCCATTACCAGCCTGCCACAGGTGGACTATTACAGCAGGTAGTTTATTTTTCTGTGGCAGAACCCAAACTGTAATGAGTTCTTATTAGTCGTATTGCTGGCTAGTAGAATCTGACATTATTATTTTCATTCAGCGAGTACCACTTAAAAACAACACCGCTTTCCTGAAGGAAGCAGGAGGGATCCATCACATGGCAGTAAATTGGTATATTTAAAAGCAGACAGGAGAGAGAAAAGAGAACTCGTCGTGACAGCTTGGGATTGATTTGAGGAGCTGATGTTCTCATTGCTGAATGAGATTTTTTTTCTCTAATATGTAGTGTAGAAAATTGACTCCTGTTTAAACGGACGTGGTCTCAAGTTGTGCCGCCCGCAGGCAAACTCTGTGTGTGTGTTCTTGTGGGAGGGAAAGCTGAACAGAATGAAGTTGGCAAGCTTGACATGAGCAATTCACAATTTCAAAAAGGGGATCATTCATTATTGTTGGGACACTATGGAAAGACATTGTTGGGACACTGTTTACACGATTACAATTTCAGAATCAATAGACATACATTAAGGTCTTCACTGCAGACTTCAAGTGCTGTGTTGATTTGTCTGCGTTTTAGATTATCACCCTTTTGATTTTTTTAATCCAATACACTTGGGGGGGGGGAGGTTGTTATAAAAGCTAGCAGGAAACACTTCAGGAGACTGTAAATGGCTGTTCATGGTAGTTTCATTGTGAGCCTTACAGTAAAATGATTGTATTTCTTTCAGAAAAACAAATTGCGTTTTCATTGTACTGCCTCCTTTGGGGTGCATTTAAAAAAGGAATCGAAATGTGTTCTAGAGTCATTTTAATTACGTGTGTTCTAATATTTCAAGCTTAATACAAAGGCAGCATAATGGCCCTTGGTAAATTAGTATGGAGAACATGTAAAACTATCATTACAATGGCAATGTTTACTACTAGCATTGAATAGAGACAAGCTTGTTGCTGATATCTATTGAACATTAAATCATTACTCTTCTAACCTGATTAATTACACCCCACTTTAAACCACGTTGTGTCTTAAACATGTTCAACTTGTAAACACATGCTTCAACATAGCTTATAGTTCATGAGTGTGCAATAGATCTAAACATACAATATAACTAAGCGTTACAATTAAACACGGCCTTCCCCTGACAAAGAGAGCCATTTCATTTGTAGTGTTACTTCTACAGTCTTTCATTTCAGGTTATATTGTGTGAGACAGGCAGGTTTTATTATTCACACCAGCTTTGTAATCATTTCTCCAGGGAATGGGACACTGATCGGAGCATCTGCCAATGTAGTCTGTGCTGGGATTGCAGAACAGCATGGGTACGGCTTCTCCTTCATGGAATTCTTCAGGTAAATTGATTTGCCTTCAGGAAATAAGGGCAGGATTCTCCACAAAGCTTACCAAGGATTGTTCTAAAGCAGAACTAACCCTACAGTCCTCTGCTGAATAATTTCCATTCCTTTACTAATCCTACAAAGGAATGGGCTAGTTGAAGAAAGGGCTACCCTTAGGAAAGTTTACTACAGTATTTATGTAGTTTTCCCATGGTTATAATATCAATTTACCATAGTTTACTCTCTTTTGCCATGTTTATTAATATGCTTTACCATGTTTTCACTGTGCTTTATTACACTTTGCTATGCTTTTACGGTGGTAAACTTTTATAAGGGGAACCCTCATTTTAATAAAAAGTAAGTTACATGCAGGAACATTGTGTAAAGTAGCATGTTGCTGGTGTATTTTAGCCAGCTTTTTGGTGCTACAGTGGTAGCTGTGGCCAGCTGTAAAGATGGCGAAGTGTGGCACACTAATTGAGGTTAATACGACAAGCTGCTCAAAAAGAACAGGACAGCAACCCTGTGCCATTGTTGTGACAGTCTTGCGTCAGGTACAGTGCTGGGCCACGCTACCACTGTAGCTCTGTTTTACTGAAAGCTGTATACTGATGCACAGTATGTAAAGAGCTTTAACTTTAAGAACATTGAATGAACCCTGCCATGCATGTGAATGCTTTACACTGAAGCTGGCACTCTTATTAGCAGGATGTGAATACCATTCAGTGATAAAGTAGGTCAGCTTGAGGTTTATTTTATTTTTTTCTCAATGCCAGCTAATGAAATTGTTCCAACAATGTTTTTTTCCAGTGGCACCTACTAAGCTTGCTACTTAAATAGCATGCAAATAAAGCCATTCTTTTTTTCTCAACGCTGTGATTGTGTTTGGTAGAACTGATGAATTTCAGGAGACTGTATTATATCATGCATGGGATCTATATTTAAAAGAATAATTCTCCTGGAATGTTACAGTCATTATTGAAAGCAGATCACCAGTGAACCAGGACACTGTGTAGTTTACTGTGCACTAACGCTCTGGAACAGAAAAACAGAGAGGAAACTTTTGTCAACACTCTTGTGTGACCTTAGTAATAATAATAATAATAATAATAATAATAATAATAATAATAATAATAATAATAATAATCATCATCATCTTTTTAAAAAAATCTGTTCATTTGATGCTTTCTGCTTGCTACGTTACAGTCATGTTAATTTGTGCTGTTAATTTAATGTATTGGTTCAGGATGCCAATGTTGTCAGTGGCATAAGTCATTCTAACTCTAATGTATAAAAACCACCCGTTTGAACATTCCTTGTGTACCTTAAGGGGTTAAAAGTGAACTGAACTTCCTGCAAGCTTCACTGGGTTGTTGAAGAATCAAGCTGAGATGCTTTTCACAGCATGTATGCTTTGCGCTGTATTTTATCAATCATGTCTGCTCTTAGATGGGATGCGATTATTAACGGAACAGAATGAAAGGTTAACAACTCCAGATTGAACTGTAAGTCAAGGTGATTTCTCTGACATTTATGAATGTTGTGGCACATTGTTTAGTCCAGTGATGGAAAGCTTTCTTAAACAAAGGAAAACAACTTCAGTCCCTGTGTCTTCTCCAAGGAATACACGTTATTTGGATTTCAAGATGTTTCAGTGTGACTGTGTTGCACTTGCATGGTTTATTACTAATTCATGGAATAGTCTCAACACATTTTGCCACATGTGGGCCATCTCAGGGCCCCCTTATAATAGATCATTTGAATTACAAAGTGAAATGAATTGGGAATTGGGATTTGGCCCAGAATGCATAAGTGTGGTGTCCGCCTACATTGTAGAACAGATTTTGTGTATGATTTTCAAAATGTGCCGCTTCCACTGTTTTTACTGGGCCTGAGGGTGAGTTGCTTTTCATTTCGATTTGCAGACATGGTCTTCATTGCTGTTTTACCAACGCTGTTTGGATTTTGGACCAGAATTTTGGACAAGGTGTTACAATGATGGAAAAAGTGTGCTGTTAATGTATCATTTTAGTATTAACATATTACTCTGTTTTGGGGTGGCAGAAAATCTATTTCTGTAAGTAAATATACTAAGAAATAGTCAGACGTTAAGGCTATACCACTGCCTTCTTTCTCCTTTAATAGGATGCTTGCTTTGGATTTTAAAAACAAATCAGGAACCCGCTGATACTTCAAGTACATACAGAGGCGAATCTAAATGAAAACATGCCCGCTGTGAGCTGACCTGACAATGCAATCGCAATGTACAGTAGCTCGGTGTGCTTTGTCACTATGTGAGAGACGTAGCCGTGTGAAATGGCTTTGTTGCCCAATAGAATCATTGTGCTATGTATTGCCTTGCTCAACAATACAATAGCACAACAAAGATGTTCCTGAGGTGTGCTAGATGTTTCATTAACATAGCTTAACCCTGCGGTGGCTCGGGAACTGGTTTTGTAAAGCTTACTATTCAATGAAGGTCAAAACCCAAGTGCAGAACAATGATTGCTTGTATTATTTCAAGTGCCTAATAAGGTTCCCTGCAATCATGGGCCATTTAAGTAACTGACATTCACTAGTCGCGACTCTGTCAGAAATGTATTAAGTCAGGTGATTTGAGTGGACTGGAGGAGAGCAAAGTTTTACCACTCTTTTAGATGCTGAATTCCAATTAACAAAAACAGTAACTTGAGCCACATTGAACAGTAAAAGATGTATATGAGGATTCATTTAAAATTGTATGTATGCATCTTTATTTATCATCTGTTGAAAAGATGAAAACAAAAAGGTGTTTTTTTTTTCACTCTGTAAAAATCCAACAACGTCATTTTCCTAAACCTGTTTGAGGCTGAACTGTTGGAAAAGTACAAAAGAAAAGAGAGGAAACCAGGCAAAAAAAAAGACTTTTGCTTTCCCTTAATCCCAGAATGGAGACTCGCCATGTTTCCCCTGAGCGTGTTGTGTATTTCATTAACACCCCAGGGCACAGGCCCCAGCACTTTGTCCAGTGCTTTACCAAGGAGCTCAGATACCATTTTGATCTTTCTGTAAATGCACCCATCTGCCACTCTGTCTGTAATACACACACCCACACTGTTTTTGCAACCACAGTGTTAACATTGGCAGAACATAAGAGGCTGTTTAGGCTTGGTGACTTCATCTTCTATCTTCTGTCTTGTGTCCCGCTTTGCTTCCAGCATGCCACCTGCTCCACTGCTAATGGCATTCGCATTAGTGTCACAAACAGGTCTCTGACAGTTTCACAGCCTGAGACGCCCCTGGCGTTCAGTAACAGAATACGCAGTAAAGCCATGCCATGCAGCGTTTTTTCTTTTCTTTTCTCAAAATCTCAAAAGAATGTATCTCATTCAGAATTGAAGAAATGCAGTACGTCAGTGTCAGTTCAGATGTGAGTCTTGAGTTGTTAAACGCTTTTTTTTTTTGTTTTATGCATATAGTCACCAAGTTGTGATGTTATGGGTGTTATATTGCAAACTCTTGGTCAGGCCTTTGTCCGAAGTAGTATAAATATGATGTGTAAACTATGCAGGGATTGTATTAGGAGGCTGTGTGGTCCAGTGGTTAAAGAAAAGGGCTTGTAACCAGGAGGTCCCTGGTTCAAATCCCACCTCAGCCACTGACTCATTGTGTGACTGTGAGCAAGTCACTTAATCTCCTTGTGCTCCGTCTTTCGGGTGAGACGTAATTGTAAGTGACACTGCAGCTGATGCATAGTTCACACACCCTAGTCTCTGTAAGTTGCCTTGGATAAAGGTGTCTGCTAAATAAACAAATAATAATAATAATATAAATTGCTGTAACAAATCAAACAGCTTGGTTGCACTTTAGTTGCAGTTTCTGAAGAGGGTCTGACACTTTCAACTTTGTTACTTTCCTTTTGTGTTTGTAGTTTTAGTGCAGTGTGTGTTTAGGTCACAGTGTGAAGTGCGCACGTGCTGGTTCTGATTTTAGTTTTCTGAGAATCTGTTCCGGTGTGAACCACTCATTTTGGATTCGATGAACCTTCGCATGGTTTTTGTTACTCAAGAAGTTCTTCATTCATCATTGCAATGATCTGCATTTTTAATGACATCTGATTGGCTGAGCTATTGAAGACCTAATACACTTGGTTCAGTAGCTGTCTTCAGCCATTGGTTTCAAACTATATCCAGTGTGTTTTTAAATGTCCTTTTTAAGGGATATAGGTAGTTTGTTACAATAGATCTGCAAGTGAATTCCCTGGCTGTAATGCTCTTCCACCCTCATGCTTGAACTGCATTTTAATACAAAACTCAAAAGCTTCAGGATTTAAACGTTTAAATGTTTTTATGCTCGGGGCTTCATTTAACTGCATGAAAACAAATTTACCCCTTGAGTACATAATAACTTTAAGAGTAGACAGATTAAAATCATTGGAGAGTTGAAGGCACTAGTGCCATAACATTAGATTCCTTTCCTGAGAAAAACAAGCCTGTGACGATGTGCAGTTGTAAACCTCACCTAAAGATACAGGCTTAGTCACAAGAACAGCTCATCCCGTGTAGAGATACACCTGTGCGCTCACTCCCAGTGAAAGGACATGGAGTCAATGTATGCCAAGGGCTGTGAACACCGACACCCTGTGAAATGAGACTTCAAATTCATAGATGTAAAGGATGGGCTGTGTAATGCAAGACTAAATGACCCATCAGTTGCAGAGCGTACTTTAAGATAAGGAATGATCAATGTATGTTCATTTAATATGACTCATGAATCAATCACTGGTCACAGAGGTCTTAGGAAAGAGGGTTATACACCATGGTGAGAATACAACTTTCCCAGCTTTGACAGAAATGACTTTGCAGTCTGAATCAGTATGTAATAACTCTCTGTCGCTGTGGTGAATGAAAACCCTGGTCTATACTGAATTCCAGGTACTGTGATCTCCCGTGACAGGAATAGGCCACTTCTATCATCTTGTGTTTCTTTACCTGCATTACATGCACACCAAATCAGCTTTTTTTGTTTTATCTCAATAGAACTGTAAACAAGACCCCTGCTGATGCAGGCTGTATATTGTTCTGCATCTTCAGCTTGGCTATAGAAACAGGACAGTGTGTGACATTTAAGTCTGGCATGCCCTTCACAGAGATGAGTCTGTGTAGAGTAGAGCTGAGTGTCACAAATAGTTCTGATTACTATGTCGTCTTCGAAAGAGTGATTCATTACAACAATTTACATACGGTAAAAACAAACTGATTTAAAAATCCATTGACTGATGTTTGAATACATAAGTGTACAGGATTATTATTATTATTTTAACTATTTTTCCAAGCTCTAGGGGTACTTTTTTTTTTTGGGGGGGCAGTGAAGTTAAATGATAGCGAGTAAGGGGGGGGGGGGGAAGTGAAGTTAAATGATAGCCAGTAAGGGGGGGGGAAGTTTAAATGATAGCGAGTAAGGGGGTGAAGTGAAGTTAAATGATAGCCAGTAAGGGGGGTGAAGTGAAGTTAAATGATAGCGAGTAAGGTGGGGGGTGAAGTGAAGTTAAATGATAGCCAGTAAGGGGGCGACTGTAGCATGGCCAGGTGACTCCCTCTGCATGCAACACGGTTGTTCCTTAACCAGGTAAGCCACCCGGGGAACCATCATTTTTTAACAAGATTTAGTATACTGGCATATTGGCATCTCCAACTTGAGCAATCACATAGTGAACAATATATTTTCAACCATTTTGTCAAGGCTTGCAGCATGCATTGATAAGCTCGTTAAGTGTCCAGTAATACACAGGCACATGGTCTGAAATAGGAGGCTATGATGAGGGTTATTGTATAGACTGGCTTGCACTCACTCTGTGAAGTGCATCCAGAGATGTCAACGTGAACGCTGTGGTTTTTGATCAGCAGCAGGTATAAACTATAGGGGACCCTCGGCTGTAAATGCAGTTTTTATTACAGAAGGGCAGGAAGCCACAAACTCACACATTCAAACAGGCTTGAAATCTTCAGCACCGCCTGTCTGTGTTTATTAAAACTACAAACTCCTTTCCTTTTCGTTAAGTGTTCCAATTCGGCTTCAGAGAAGTTGGGGGGAAAAAAGGAGGAGAAACAGGAAGGAAAATGATTAAAAGAGACTTAGTGGTTCTAAAAACCACAGTAACAGATTGAGCAGTACATTTCACTGTGGGGGTTGAATATGTCCTAGATAGAGGTTGTCTTGCTTGTGCTTAATTCACACAGTTTAGCTGTTCCTTTACATAATATGCGGTGGAAGATGTTCTTGTGCATTTATCAATGCCACTGAGGATTCCTTTAGCAGGTAACACAGCTGTGTAGGACGTGCCAGACAGAGAGGATGGGAAACAGACACCGAGACAGCAGATGGATTATTTAATTGCTCATTTATCATTGGCTACTCTGCATTATTACTGGAGATAACCTTCAGTTATGTAATATGGACAGTTAATGTCATTTTCATTTTTAAATGCTGGTCACTGAATGGAGATGTTTGATGACCCTGAAAGACAAAAACAGCTTGTTTGGATCAATGCTTTCCACAGCTAGTTTGGATCAGGGCTTTCCACAGCTAGTTTGGATCAATGCTTTCCACAGCTAGTTTGGATCAGTGCTTTCCACAGCTAGTTTGCATCGGTGCTTTCCACAGCTAGTTTGGATCGGTGCTTTCCACAGCTAGTTTGGATCAGTGCTTTCCACAGCTAGTTTGGATCAATGCTTTCCACAGCTAGTTTGGATCAGTGCTTTCCACAGCTAGTTTGGATCAGTGCTTTAAACAGCTAGTCATTGTATTCATCATTGTATTTATCTTGCTCTTAATTGTATTATTACTTGCACTGTGATTCTTGAAATGTATTTGTTTATGACTGTAAGTCGCCCTGGATAAGGGCGTCTGCTAAGAAATAAATAATAATAATAATAATAATAATAATAATAATAATAATAATAATAATAATAGTTTGGATCAGTGCTTTCCACAGCTAGTTTGGATCACTGCTTTCCACAGCTAGTTTGGATCAGTGCTTTCCACAGCTAGTTTGGATCAATGCTTTCCACAGCTAGTTTGGATCACTGCTTTCCACAGCTAGCTTGGATCACTGCTTTCCACAGCTAGTTTGGATCAATGCTTTCCACAGCTAGCTTGGATCAGTGCTTTCCACAGCTAGTTTGGGTGAATGCTTTCCACTCTTACTGTATGTTAATGTTGATAATACACCAGTGATTATATATCCCTAGCTATGCAACTGATTACCATTCACCAAGAATGATAATGTGGAATGTAATAGTTTGGTGTAAGATAACTGGATGGGATGGTGTGTGATATAATACTATTGTTAAAGCATAGAAAAGTGTAATAATCATAGTGAAAGCATGGTACAGTATATGTAAGCATTTGTAAAGAACAGTGAAGCATAGTAAAGTCTATTAATAAGCATGCAAAACCAGGGTAAACTATGGTAAATCCAGTCTATAATCATGCACATGTTCATGCAGCTATAAGGGGGGAACAATGTGTCTGAGTTCAAACTACAGGCTCCTGATCATTTCAGTACTATTCTTCATTGAGGGCACTGCTGGGTGTGGTTCTAGTGTCAGTTTTAAGCCATGTCTTTTTTACATGTAGAAGTGTTGTTTCCTGAGCTGTAACAGAGCTGGCAGAATCATTAACATTCCTGTAACTAAGAGATCTGATGGTTATTGGGTTTGTATGCAACGTTATCATTAAAAAAAAACAAAAAAAACTGCATACAGTTTGATATTCATTATCATAATTCATATTTAATCCTATGGTTGGCATGTATATCTTTTGTATTTTATACTACAGTGCAGATTTAAAAACATGAGAACTATGGCTGACAACCACTGACTTAAACTGTTACTACGTACGTTGACTGCAATTTTTGTTTAGGAACCACACCAGGACATTGTGACTGTATCTCTGCATTCAAACGCAGTTCTGTATCTCTGCATTCAAACGCAGTTCTGTATCTCTGCATTCAAACGCAGTTCTGTATCTCTGCATTCAAACGCAGTTCTGTATCTCTGCATTCAAACGCAGTTCTGTGTCTCTGCATTCAAACGCAGTTCTGTATCTCTGCATTCAAACGCAGTTCTGTGTATCTGCATTCAAACGCAGTTCTGTATCTCTGCATTCAAACGCAGTTCTGTGTATCTGCATTCAAACGCAGTTCTGTGTCTCTGCATTCAAACGCAGCTCTGTGTCTCTGCATTCAAACGCAGTTCTGTGTCTCTGCATTCAAACGCAGTTCTGTGTATCTGCATCCAAACGCAGTTCTGTGTATCTGCATTCAAACGCAGTTCTGTATCTCTGCATTCAAACGCAGTTCTGTGTATCTGCATTCAAACGCAGTTCTGTATCTCTGCATTCAAACGCAGTTCTGTGTCTCTGCATTCAAACGCAGTTCTGTATCTCTGCATTCAAACGCAGTTCTGTGTATCTGCATCCAAACGCAGTTCTGTGTATCTGCATTCAAACGCAGTTCTGTATCTCTGCATTCAAACGCAGTTCTGTGTCTCTGCATTCAAACGCAGCTCTGTGTCTCTGAATTCAAACGCAGTTCTGTATCTCTGCATTCAAACGCAGTTCTGTGTCTCTGCATCCAAAAGCAGTTCTGTGTCTCTGCATTCAAACGCAGCTCTGTATCTCTGCATTCAAACGCAGTTCTGTGTCTCTGCATTCAAACGCAGTTCTGTGTCTCTGCATTCAAACGCAGCTCTGTGTCTCTGCATTCAAACGCAGTTCTGTGTATCTGCATTCAAACGCAGTTCTGTATCTCTGCATTCAAACGCAGTTCTGTGTATCTGCATTCAAACGCAGTTCTGTGTCTCTGCATTCAAAAGCAGTTCTGTGTCTCTGCATTCAAACGCAGTTCTGTGTCTCTGCATTCAAACGCAGTTCTGTGTCACTGCATTCAAACGCAGTTCTGTGTCTCTGCATTCAAACGCAGTTCTGTGTCTCTGTATTCAAAAGCAGTTCTGTGTCTCTGCATTCAAACGCAGTTCTGTGTATCTGCATTCAAACGCAGTTCTGTGTCTCTGCATTCAAACGCAGTTCTGTGTATCTGCATTCAAACGCAGTTCTGTGTATCTGCATTCAAACGCAGTTCTGTATCTCTGCATTCAAACGCAGTTCTGTGTATCTGCATTCAAACGCAGTTCTGTATCTTTGCATTCAAACGCAGTTCTGTGTCTCTGCATTCAAACGCAGTTCTGTATCTCTGCATTCAAACGCAGTTCTGTGTATCTGCATTCAAACGCAGTTCTGTGTCTCTGCATTCAAACGCAGTTCTGTGTCTCTGCATTCAAACGCAGTTCTGTGTCTCTGCATTCAAACGCAGTTCTGTGTCACTGCATTCAAACGCAGTTCTGTGTCTCTGCATTCAAACGCAGCTTCTGTGTCTCTGCATTCAAACGCAGTTCTGTGTCTCTGCATTCAAACGCAGTTCTGTGTCTCTGCATTCAAACGCAGTTCTGTGTCTCTGCATTCAAACGCAGTTCTGTGTCTCTGCATTCAAACGCAGTTCTGTGTCTCTGCATTCAAACGCAGTTCTGTGTCTCTGCATTCAAACGCAGTTCTGTGTCTCTGCATTCAAACGCAGTTCTGTGTATCTGCATCCAAACGCAGTTCTGTGTATCTGCATTCAAACGCAGTTCTGTGTATCTGCATTCAAACGCAGTTCTGTGTATCTGCATTCAAACGCAGTTCTGTATCTCTGCATTCAAACGCAGTTCTGTGTCTCTGCATTCAAACGCAGTTCTGTATCTCTGCATTCAAACGCAGTTCTGTGTATCTGCATCCAAACGCAGTTCTGTGTATCTGCATTCAAACGCAGTTCTGTATCTCTGCATTCAAACGCAGTTCTGTGTCTCTGCATTCAAACGCAGCTCTGTGTCTCTGAATTCAAACGCAGTTCTGTATCTCTGCATTCAAACGCAGTTCTGTGTCTCTGCATCCAAAAGCAGTTCTGTCTCTGCATTCAAACGCAGTTCTGTATCTCTGCATTCAAACGCAGTTCTGTGTCTCTGCATTCAAACGCAGTTCTGTGTCTCTGCATTCAAACGCAGTTCTGTGTCTCTGCATTCAAACGCAGTTCTGTGTATCTGCATTCAAACGCAGTTCTGTGTCTCTGCATTCAAACGCAGTTCTGTGTCTCTGCATTCAAACGCAGTTCTGTGTCTCTGCATTCAAAAGCAGTTCTGTGTCTCTGCATTCAAACGCAGTTCTGTGTCTCTGCATTCAAACGCAGTTCTGTGTCACTGCATTCAAACGCAGTTCTGTGTCTCTGCATTCAAACGCAGTTCTGTGTCTCTGTATTCAAAAGCAGTTCTGTGTCTCTGCATTCAAACGCAGTTCTGTGTATCTGCATTCAAACGCAGTTCTGTGTCTCTGCATTCAAACGCAGTTCTGTGTATCTGCATCCAAACGCAGTTCTGTGTATCTGCATTCAAACGCAGTTCTGTATCTCTGCATTCAAACGCAGTTCTGTGTATCTGCATTCAAACGCAGTTCTGTATCTCTGCATTCAAACGCAGTTCTGTGTCTCTGCATTCAAACGCAGTTCTGTATCTCTGCATTCAAACGCAGTTCTGTGTATCTGCATTCAAACGCAGTTCTGTGTCTCTGCATTCAAACGCAGTTCTGTGTCTCTGCATTCAAACGCAGTTCTGTGTCTCTGCATTCAAACGCAGTTCTGTGTCACTGCATTCAAACGCAGTTCTGTGTCTCTGCATTCAAACGCAGCTCTGTGTCTCTGCATTCAAACGCAGTTCTGTGTCTCTGCATTCAAACGCAGTTCTGTATCTCTGCATTCAAACGCAGTTCTGTATCTCTGCATTCAAACGCAGTTCTGTGTCTCTGCATTCAAACGCAGCTCTGTGTCTCTGCATTCAAACGCAGTTCTGTGTCTCTGCATTCAAACGCAGTTCTGTGTCTCTGCATTCAAACGCAGTTCTGTGTATCTGCATCCAAACGCAGTTCTGTGTATCTGCATTCAAACGCAGTTCTGTGTATCTGCATTCAAACGCAGTTCTGTGTATCTGCATTCAAACGCAGTTCTGTGTCTCTGCATTCAAACGCAGTTCTGTGTCTCTGCATTCAAACGCAGTTCTGTGTCTCTGCATTCAAACGCAGTTCTGTGTATCTGCATCCAAACGCAGTTCTGTGTATCTGCATTCAAACGCAGTTCTGTATCTCTGCATTCAAACGCAGTTCTGTGTCTCTGCATTCAAACGCAGTTCTGTATCTCTGCATTCAAACGCAGTTCTGTGTCTCTGCATTCAAAAGCAGTTCTGTATCTCTGCATTCAAACGCAGTTCTGTGTCTCTGCATTCAAACGCAGTTCTGTGTCTCTGCATTCAAACGCAGTTCTGTGTATCTGCATTCAAACGCAGTTCTGTGTCTCTGCATTCAAACGCAGTTCTGTGTCTCTGCATTCAAACGCAGTTCTGTGTCTCTGCATTCAAACGCAGTTCTGTGTATCTGCATCCAAACGCAGTTCTGTGTATCTGCATTCAAACGCAGTTCTGTATCTCTGCATTCAAACGCAGTTCTGTGTATCTGCATTCAAACGCAGTTCTGTATCTCTGCATTAAAACGCAGTTCTGTGTCTCTGCATTCAAACGCAGTTCTGTATCTCTGCATTCAAACGCAGTTCTGTATCTGCATTCAAACGCAGTTCTGTGTATCTGCATCAAACGCAGTTCTGTGTATCTGCATTCAAACGCAGTTCTGTATCTCTGCATTCAAACGCAGTTCTGTGTCTCTGCATTCAAACGCAGTTCTGTATCTCTGCATTCAAACGCAGTTCTGTATCTCTGCATCCAAAAGCAGTTCTGTGTATCTGCATTCAAACGCAGTTCTGTGTCTCTGCATTCAAACGCAGCTCTGTGTCTCTGCATTCAAACGCAGTTCTGTGTCTCTGCATTCAAACGCAGTTCTGTGTCTCTGCATCAAAACGCAGTTCTGTGTATCTGCATTCAAACGCAGTTCTGTATCTCTGCATTCAAACGCAGTTCTGTGTATCTGCATTCAAACGCAGTTCTGTATCTCTGCATTCAAACGCAGTTCTGTGTCTCTGCATTCAAACGCAGTTCTGTGTCTCTGCATTCAAACGCAGTTCTGTGTATCTGCATTCAAACGCAGTTCTGTATCTCTGCATTCTAACGCAGTTCTGTGTATCTGCATTCAAACGCAGTTCTGTGTCTCTGCATTCAAACGCAGCTCTGTGTCTCTGCATTCAAACGCAGTTCTGTGTCTCTGCATTCAAACGCAGTTCTGTGTATCTGCATTCAAACGCAGTTCTGTGTATCTGCATTCAAACGCAGTTCTGTATCTCTGCATTCAAACGCAGTTCTGTGTATCTGCATTCAAACGCAGTTCTGTATCTCTGCATTCAAACGCAGTTCTGTGTCTCTGCATTCAAACGCAGTTCTATCTCTGCATTCAAACGCAGTTCTGTGTCTGCATCCAAACGCAGTTCTGTGTATCTGCATTCAAACGCAGTTCTGTATCTCTGCATTCAAACGCAGTTCTGTGTCTCTGCATTCAAACGCAGTTCTGTATCTCTGCATTCAAACGCAGTTCTGTGTCTCTGCATCCAAAAGCAGTTCTGTGTCTCTGCATTCAAACGCAGCTCTGTGTCTCTGCATTCAAACGCAGCTCTGTGTCTCTGCATTCAAACGCAGTTCTGTGTCTCTGCATTCAAACGCAGTTCTGTATCTCTGCATTCAAACGCAGTTCTGTGTCTCTGCATTCAAACGCAGTTCTGTATCTCTGCATTCAAACGCAGTTCTGTGTATCTGCATTCAAACGCAGTTCTGTGTCTCTGCATTCAAATGCAGCTCTGTGTCTCTGCATTCAAACGCAGTTCTGTATCTCTGCATTCAAACGCAGTTCTGTGTATCTGCATTCAAACGCAGTTCTGTATCTCTGCATTCAAACGCAGTTCTGTGTCTCTGCATTCAAACACAGTTCTGTATCTCTGCATTCAAACGCAGTTCTGTGTCTCTGCATTCAAACGCGGTTCTGTGTATCTGCATTCAAAAGCAGTTCTGTATCTCTGCATTCAAACGCAGTTCTGTGTCTCTGCATTCAAACGCAGCTCTGTGTCTCTGCATTCAAACGCAGTTCTGTGTCTCTGCATTCAAACGCAGTTCTGTATCTCTGCATTCAAACGCAGTTCTGTGTCTCTGCATTCAAACGCAGTTCTGTATCTCTGCATTCAAACGCAGTTCTGTGTATCTGCATTCAAACGCAGTTCTGTGTATCTGCATCCAAACGCAGTTCTGTGTATCTGCATTCAAACGCAGTTCTGTGTCTCTGCATTCAAACGCAGTTCTGTGTCTCTGCATTCAAACGCAGTTCTGTATCTCTGCATTCAAACGCAGTTCTGTGTCTCTGCATTCAAACACAGTTCTGTGTATCTGCATTCAAACGCAGTTCTGTGTATCTGCATCCAAACGCAGTTCTGTGTATCTGCATTCAAACGCAGTTCTGTGTCTCTGCATTCAAACGCAGTTCTGTGTCTCTGCATTCAAACGCAGCTCTGTGTCTCTGCATTCAAACGCAGTTCTGTATCTTTGCATTCAAACGCAGTTCTGTGTCTCTGCATCCAAAAGCAGTTCTGTGTCTCTGCATTCAAACGCAGCTCTGTATCTCTGCATTCAAACGCAGTTCTGTGTCTCTGCATTCAAACGCAGTTCTGTGTCTCTGCATTCAAACGCAGTTCTGTGTCTCTGCATTCAAACGCAGTTCTGTGTCTCTGCATTCAAACGCAGCTCTGTGTCTCTGCATTAAAACGCAGTTCTGTGTCTCTGCATTCAAACGCAGTTCTGTGTATCTGCATTCAAACGCAGTTCTGTGTCTCTGCATTCAAACGCAGTTCTGTGTATCTGCATTCAAACGCAGTTCTGTGTATCTGCATTCAAACGCAGTTCTGTGTCTCTGCATTCAAACGCAGCTCTGTGTCTCTGCATTCAAACGCAGTTCTGTGTCTCTGCATTCAAACGCAGTTCTGTGTATCTGCATCCAAACGCAGTTCTGTGTATCTGCATTCAAACGCAGTTCTGTATATCTGCATTCAAACGCAGCTCTGTGTATCTGCATTCAAACGCAGTTCTGTATCTCTGCATTCAAACGCAGTTCTGTGTCTCTGCATTCAAACGCAGTTCTGTATCTCTGCATTCAAACGCAGTTCTGTGTATCTGCATTCAAACGCAGTTCTGTGTATCTGCATTCAAACGCAGTTCTGTGTCTCTGCATTCAAACGCAGTTCTGTGTCTCTGCATTCAAACGCAGTTCTGTGTCTCTGCATTCAAACGCAGTTCTGTGTCTCTGCATTCAAACGCAGTTCTGTGTATCTGCATTCAAACGCAGTTCTGTGTCTCTGCATTCAAACGCAGTTCTGTGTATCTGCATTCAAACGCAGTTCTGTGTTATCTGCATTCAAACGCAGTTCTGTGTCTCTGCATTCAAACGCAGTTCTGTGTCTCTGCATCCAAACGCAGTTCTGTGTCTCTGCATTCAAACGCAGTTCTGTCTATCTGCATTCAAACGCAGTTCTGTGTCTCTGCATTCAAACGCAGTTCTGTGTCTGCATTCAAACGCAGTTCTGTGTATCTGCATTCAAACGCAGTTCTGTGTATCTGCATTCAAACGCAGTTCTGTGTCTCTGCATTCAAACGCAGTTCTGTGTCTCTGCATTCAAACGCAGTTCTGTGTCTCTGCATTCAAACGCAGTTCTGTGTCTCTGCATTCAAACGCAGTTCTGTGTCTCTGCATTCAAAAGCAGTTCTGTGTCTCTGCATTCAAACGCAGTTCTGTATCTCTGCATTCAAACGCAGTTCTGTGTCTCTGCATTCAAACGCAGTTCTGTGTCTCTGCATTCAAACGCAGTTCTGTGTATCTGCATTCAAACGCAGTTCTGTGTCTCTGCATTCAAACGCAGCTCTGTGTCTCTGCATTCAAACGCAGTTCTGTGTCTCTGCATTCAAACGCAGTTCTGTGTCTCTGCATTCAAACGCAGTTCTGTGTCTCTGCATTCAAACGCAGTTCTGTATCTCTGCATTCAAACGCAGTTCTGTGTATCTGCATTCAAACGCAGTTCTGTGTCTCTGCATTCAAAAGCAGTTCTGTGTCTCTGCATTCAAACGCAGTTCTGTGTCTCTGCATTCAAACGCAGTTCTGTGTCTCTGCATCCAAACGCAGTTCTGTGTCTGCATTCAAACGCAGTTCTGTGTCTCTGCATTCAAACGCAGTTCTGTGTCTCTGCATTCAAACGCAGCTCTGTGTCTCTGCATTCAAACGCAGTTCTGTGTCTCTGCATTCAAACGCAGCTCTGTGTCTCTGCATTCAAACGCAGTTCTGTGTATCTGCATTCAAACGCAGTTCTGTATCTCTGCATTCAAACGCAGTTCTGTGTATCTGCATTCAAACGCAGTTCTGTGTCTCTGCATTCAAATGCAGCTCTGTGTCTCTGCATTCAAACGCAGTTCTGTGTCTCTGCATTCAAACGCAGCTCTGTGTCTCTGCATTCAAACGCAGTTCTGTGTCTCTGCATTCAAACGCAGTTCTGTGTCTCTGCATTCAAACGCAGTTCTGTGTCTCTGCATTCAAACGCAGTTCTGTGTCTCTGCATTCAAACGCAGTTCTGTATCTCTGCATTCAAAAGCAGTTCTGTGTATCTGCATTCAAACGCAGTTCTGTGTCTCTGCATTCAAACGCAGTTCTGTGTCTCTGCATTCAAACGCAGTTCTGTGTCTCTGCATTCAAACGCAGTTCTGTATCTCTGCATTCAAACGCAGTTCTGTGTCTCTGCATTCAAACGCAGTTCTGTGTCTCTGCATTCAAACGCAGTTCTGTGTCTCTGCATTCAAACGCAGTTCTGTGTATCTGCATTCAAACGCAGTTCTGTGTCTCTGCATTCAAACGCAGTTCTGTATCTCTGCATTCAAACGCAGTTCTGTGTATCTGCATTCAAACGCAGTTCTGTGTCTCTGCATTCAAACGCAGTTCTGTGTCTCTGCATTCAAACACAGTTCTGTGTCTCTGCATTCAAACGCAGTTCTGTGTCTGCATTCAAACGCAGTTCTGTGTCTCTGCATTCAAACGCAGTTCTGTGTCTCTGCATTCAAACGCAGTTCTGTGTCTCTGCATTCAAACGCAGCTCTGTGTCTCTGCATTCAAACGCAGTTCTGTATCTTTGCATTCAAACGCAGTTCTGTGTCTCTGCATTCAAAAGCAGTTCTGTGTCTCTGCATTCAAACGCAGCTCTGTGTCTCTGCATTCAAACGCAGTTCTGTGTCTCTGCATTCAAACGCAGTTCTGTGTCTCTGCATTCAAACGCAGCTCTGTGTCTCTGTATTCAAACGCAGTTCTGTGTCTCTGCATTCAAACGCAGTTCTGTGTCTCTGCATTCAAACGCAGTTCTGTGTCTCTGCATTCAAACGCAGTTCTGTGTCTCTGCATTCAAACGCAGTTCTGTGTCTCTGCATTCAAAAGCAGTTCTGTGTATCTGCATTCAAACGCAGTTCTGTGTATCTGCATTCAAACGCAGTTCTGTGTCTCTGCATTCAAACGCAGTTCTGTGTATCTGCATTCAAACGCAGTTCTGTGTCTCTGCATTCAAACGCAGTTCTGTGTATCTGCATTCAAACGCAGTTCTGTGTCTCTGCATTCAAACGCAGTTCTGTGTATCTGCATTCAAACGCAGTTCTGTGTATCTGCATTCAAACGCAGTTCTGTATCTCTGCATTCAAACGCAGTTCTGTGTCTCTGCATTCAAACGCAGTTCTGTGTCTCTGCATTCAAACGCAGTTCTGTGTATCTGCATTCAAACGCAGTTCTGTGTATCTGCATTCAAACGCAGCTCTGTGTCTCTGCATTCAAACGCAGCTCTGTGTCTCTGCATTCAAACGCAGTTCTGTGTCTCTGCATCCAAACGCAGTTCTGTGTCTCTGCATTCAAACGCAGTTCTGTGTATCTGCATTCAAACGCAGTTCTGTGTATCTGCATTCAAACGCAGTTCTGTGTATCTGCATTCAAACGCAGTTCTGTGTATCTGCATTCAAACGCAGCTCTGTGTCTCTGCATTCAAACGCAGTTCTGTGTCTCTGCATCCAAACGCAGTTCTGTGTCTCTGCATTCAAACACAGTTCTGTGTATCTGCATTCAAACGCAGTTCTGTGTCTCTGCATTCAAACGCAGTTCTGTGTATCTGCATTCAAACGCAGTTCTGTGTATCTGCATTCAAACGCAGTTCTGTGTATCTGCATTCAAACGCAGCTTCTGTGTCTCTGCATTCAAACGCAGTTCTGTGTCTCTGCATTCAAACGCAGTTCTGTGTCTCTGCATTCAAACGCAGTTCTGTGTCTCTGCATTCAAACGCAGTTCTGTGTCTCTGCATTCAAACGCAGTTCTGTGTATCTGCATTCAAACGCAGTTCTGTATCTGCATTCAAACGCAGTTCTGTGTCTCTGCATTCAAACGCAGCTCTGTGTCTCTGCATTCAAACGCAGTTCTGTGTCTCTGCATTCAAACGCAGTTCTGTGTCTCTGCATTCAAACGCAGTTCTGTGTCTCTGCATTCAAACGCAGTTCTGTGTCTCTGCATTCAAACGCAGTTCTGTGTCTCTGCATTCAAACGCAGTTCTGTGTCTCTGCATTCAAACGCAGTTCTGTGTCTCTGCATTCAAACGCAGTTCTGTGTATCTGCATTCAAACGCAGTTCTGTGTATCTGCATTCAAACGCAGCTCTGTGTCTCTGCATTCAAACGCAGCTCTGTGTCTCTGCATTCAAACGCAGTTCTGTGTCTCTGCATTCAAACGCAGTTCTGTGTCTGCATTCAAACGCAGTTCTGTGTATCTGCATTCAAACGCAGTTCTGTGTCTCTGCATTCAAACGCAGTTCTGTGTATCTGCATTCAAACGCAGTTCTGTGTATCTGCATTCAAACGCAGCTCTGTGTCTCTGCATTCAAACGCAGTTCTGTGTCTCTGCATCCAAACGCAGTTCTGTGTCTCTGCATTCAAACGCAGTTCTGTGTATCTGCATTCAAACGCAGTTCTGTGTCTCTGCATTCAAACGCAGTTCTGTGTATCTGCATTCAAACGCAGTTCTGTGTATCTGCATTCAAACGCAGTTCTGTGTATCTGCATTCAAACGCAGCTCTGTGTCTCTGCATTCAAACGCAGTTCTGTGTCTCTGCATTCAAACGCAGTTCTGTGTCTCTGCATCCAAACGCAGTTCTGTGTCTCTGCATTCAAACGCAGTTCTGTGTCTCTGCATTCAAACGCAGTTCTGTGTCTCTGCATTCAAACGCAGTTCTGTGTCTCTGCATCCAAACGCAGTTCTGTGTCTCTGCATCCAAACGCAGTTCTGTGTCTCTGCATTCAAACGCAGTTCTGTGTATCTGCATTCAAACGCCGTTCTGTGTCTCTGCATTCAAACGCAGTTCTGTGTCTCTGCATTCAAACGCAGTTCTGTGTCTCTGCATTCAAACGCAGTTCTGTGTCTCTGCATTCAAACGCAGTTCTGTGTCTCTGCATTCAAACGCAGCTCTGTGTCTCTGCATCCAAACGCAGTTCTGTGTCTCTGCATCCAAACGCAGTTCTGTGTCTCTGCATCCAAACGCAGTTCTGTATCCCTGCATTCAAATGCAGTTAAGTGCCTGAATGTACTCTAAACCCCTGGCTGATGAGAAAAGTATCACGCTTTGTAGTGTAACACCACTTATTCAGGGCTGCTGATTTGTACAATCAACATAACTGACTTTACTTGCCAGGGCCCTAATGTATCTCTTTAAGCATTCTTTTTTAACATGAATTCCCGTGGAGTTCTGCTTCATCAGCCCCACTCTGTAGCCAGTGTGAAAGTGCTGACCTGCTATTGATCTGCTTGATGCTGAATGAATTGCATTGAATTACTGAAATTGAAGGTGCTGAATAAATCCTGGCTCTGACACATTTCTAGGTGTGTGGAAACTGATGCAGCTACTCAGCTCTGTGCTTTGTGCTATACATTTATAATGTGACCATTTTTGTTCAGCCCCTTCATTGATTGTGCTACAAAGCACCATGTGGACTCCTTTATCTTCCTGCCATGGACAAATAGCTCATTTAACGGCTCAGTTATTGTCGAGTGCAGCTCTAATTATATGTATGAAACGATAACGTAACTGACACGAATGGACTTCCATTATGCCATTTTGAAAAGTGCTCGTCTAAATGATCAGTCTGATTTGGTGCTTGGTGGGTGGTTTGATTTTTGAACAAACGCTATCACTGTGAGATTTAGCACTCAATAGACAATGGAACCATACAGGATGCACCTGAGCAATTTGAGGTATTCAACACCAGTTTTATTCTTTATATGGGCATAATCACAGATTTTAAAGTGTTAGTTCCAGGAACGACAGGATTTCACACTAAAGCCCCTTTCACACTGGCACATCTACCTGGGTCCAGACCCGGGTTCTGGCTACCCAGGTCACAATCCTGCGTAGTGTGAAACCACTTACCTGGGTCGTACCCGGGTCCCAGTGACCCACCTCAGGATGTGGGTCAACACATTTTGACCCGGGTCGAGCGAGACAAAATGCATGATGGCCGTTCGTAAGCCAACAAAATAACAAACAGCCACGCCTGCGTGAAGGTTTCACTTCCACAAGGAACATTTCTGTTTATTCTGTTTAACCATATTTTTGTTGATTTTGAGACACACCATGAGCCAGATTGCAGCAGGGATGAAGAAACATTTGCTCCAATCAACAAGCTGCTTCCGGGGCATTGATACAGGTGTTGTTTACCTGCGTCTGTCATCCAGGTCAACCCAAAAGCAGTGTGAAATCATGTAGCCGACCCGTGTGACATGTTTGTTTGGTGGCTTCATGCGCGTTTTCAACCTGAGGCCAGTGCAACCCTGTTGCATTCACATTTCATTTTTCAACCCTCTGAGAGTGTAACCCTGTTGCATTCACATTTCATTTTTCAATCCAAGGATAGCATTTTGCCCTGGCTTAGTGAAAGCTGCGTCCTCTCTGCTAGAAAGCCCTCTCTGTTACAGGATTTCACACTAAGTGAACGCTGCGTCCTCTCTGCTGGAAAGCCCTCTCTGTTACAGGGTTTTACACTAAGTGAAAGCTGCGTCCTCTCTGCTGGAAAGCCCTCTCTGTTACAGGGTCTCACACTAAGTGAAAGCTGCGTCCTCTCTGCTAGAAAGCCCTCTCTGTTACAGGGTTTCACACTAAGTGAACGCCAAGTCCTCTCTGCTGGAAAGCCCTCTCTGTTACAGGGTTTCACACTAAGAAAAAGCTGCGTCCTCTCTGCTGGAAAGCCCTCTCTGTTACAGGGTCTCACACTAAGTGAAAGCTGCGTCCTCTCTGCTAGAAAGCCCTCTCTGTTACAGGGTTTCACACTAAGTGAACGCTGCGTCCTCTCTGCTGGAAAGCCCTCTCTGTTACAGGGTTTCACACTAAGTGAAAGCTGCGTCCTCTCTGCTGGAAAGCCCTCTCTGTTACAGGGTTTCACACTAAGTGAAAGCTGCATTCACCTCTGTTAGTTTGGTTTCAAGTACACTGCGATAACACTGAAGTAAAGAATCAATCTAATTCTGCCTTTTGCCAGCCTATTGGCACATCTGTGTGTTCCTCAGTTGGGTCTCCCATCACTTTGGAAAGAGGAGTCTCTCTCACACACCCACACACAAACAAAATAAATAATTTAGTGGTTCTGTTCTTCTTGAATTTACTTTTGCTAAATGGAGCATGCCGCCTTCCGATTAAATCTTTTTTTAAATGTTTGCTTTTTCAGACCATAGCAAAGTGAAAGTTATTTCCAATGGTTGGGATGGTGATGACTCAAGAAAGACCGAAGCAGAGTGTTTTTTTTTTTTTTTTTTTTTTTTCTCATTTTGGAATCCATCTGGCATTCATTCAAATCCAATGACAGAATGTCTGGGTGGATTGCACTATTATTATTATTATTATTATTATTATTATTATTATTATTATTATTATTATTTATTTATTTCTTAGCAGATGCCCTTATCCAGGGCAACTTACAATTGTTACAAGGTATCACATTATTTTTACATACAATTACATTATTTTTTACACATTATTTTTACATACAATTACCCGTTTAAACAGTTGGGGTTTTACTGGAGCAATCTAGGTAAAGTACCTTGCTCAAGGGTACAGCAGCTGTGTCCCCCACCTGGGATTGAACCCACAACCCTCCGGTCAAGAGTCCAGAGCCCTAACCACTACTACACACTGCTGCCCTAGAATGTTACCATTTTAAATTTTTTTTCCCCAGTTTAGAATCTGTCTGGCTTTCCTTCAAATCCAATGACAGAACTCATTGCTAAGCTAAGGAATTCTCCTGAATGAATTAGGTTTAAACACGCTTTCCTGCTGTACAGTACGCAGCACTTGTTCTAAACAGAATACGCCATGATCATGTGAAACGCCCTCTTTTCTGGTCTGGGTTTGTCTGCATAGACTGTATTTTCCAATGTAAGCAGGGCTTGTGTAGATATGTACTACATTCAGAAATGGGATTACACTTTTGTCACAAGAAGTTATTCCACAGTCTGGCGAATAGCATGTTTTCTTTTGCCTGGATTAAAGGTGTAGTATCAAATGACTGCTGATGATGACAGAGTTCATTTTAGGGTAATATGCTCCTCTGTTATCTAAGAACATCTCCTGTGATCTGATCAGTTTTAGGCCATGTTTCAGCTTAGAAAACCCTGCCTGTCAAGCCAGCCAGACCTTGAGTCTAATGAGGTTTGACTTGACCCATAGATCAAGATTATATCATGCCTAATCAAATCACAGCAGAAGCTTGCTAAGTACCATTGGGTTTTCTGTCAAGGTGCACACCTTGTACATTTTACATTGCAGCACACTTTCAGGCAGTTTCAAAAGAAAGAGAATAAAAGAGCTGCAGCAGATATTCTATATGAATTGTGTGATAACGGGCAGAGATAGTCGGGTACAATAGAAAAACTAAATGAGTTGAACCGAAAATATCTTTCACATTTTAAGCCGTGTGTTTTTTTTTTTCTATGTATAATTCTGGTTGAATCTATAAGAAAATGTACCTAAATTCTTTAATACAAATACAGTAGTCACGTTTTTAATTTTCTTCCATTTTAGACCTGCCTTATTTGCATAACCTTGCAGTAACGTCTCAGGGGCCGGCCTTAGGAGTGAAAGAAAATCAGAACAGTAGGACTGTGTGCTTTTTGGTTCGTTATTATCTTAATTGATTGACTCAGATAATCAGATTATCTGTATAAAACTAATTATCGAGAAACCTAACATCCACACAACCCCTGTACCTTTTCAAGGTAGAATGTACTGTACTCTACTGTAAATATATGGGATGGAGCAATTTCTCCATGACAACGGGGCAGAACCGCACTCCACACAACACGATGGGTTAAATCATTTGGAGAATTTTAGTATCTAATTTTACAACCAAATCTTACGGGTATGGTTTGTGATGGTGTTTAAAAGACCATTATAATTGATGAGAATGCCCTAGATTTGTTCTGTTTAAAAGACCAGCTGCTCTGGATGCAAGCTGCGGTAATTTGTTTTGCTTTCATTTATATTTTATATATACAGATGAACCTGCTTTATTTCATGATTGCCGTGCAGGCATCATTCGTGCTATAAAGTGGGTCAGGATATAAAGCGGGTTTCACGTTTGCCTATGACAGCACATTGAGTGGATATGTGTGTGTGTGTGTGTGTGTGTATATATATATATATATATATATATATATATATATATATATATATATATACTGTATATACAGTGCCTTGCAAAAGTATTCAGACCCTTGACCAATTCTCTCATATTACTGAATTACAAATGGTACATTGAAATTTCGTTCTGTTTGATATTTTATTTTAAAACACTGAAACTCAAAATCAGTTATTGTAAGGTGACATTGGTTTTATGTTGGGAAATATTTTTAAGAAAAATAAAAACTGAAATATCTTGCTTGCATAAGTATTCAACCCCTGTGCTGTGGAAGCTCCCAGTTTACACCGATGAAAGAAATTGCCCTAACAAGGACACAATTACCTTACCATCGGCCTCCACCTGTGAACCATTAAAGTTGCTGTCACATTTTCTGGATAAAACCCCACTGTTGAAGGATCATTGGTCAGGCTGTGAATCTGAAGGAAAATGAAGACCAAAGAGCATTCTACAGAAGTTAGAGATAAAGTAATACAAATGCATAGATTAGGAAAGGGTACAAAATAATATCCAAGTGTTTGGATATCCCAGTGAGCACAGTTGGATCAATAATCAGGAAGTGGAAGCTGCATCACACCACCCAGGCACTGCCAAGAAAAGGCCGTCCCCTCAAAAACGCAGCGCTCAAACAAGGAGACTGAGAAGCCACAGAGGGCCAACAATCACTTTGAAGGAGCTACAGAGTTCAGTGGCTGGGGTGGAGTAATGGTGCACCAGTCAACCATATCAAGAGCTCTGCATAACGCTGGCCTGTATGGGAGGGTGGCAAGAAAAAGCCGTTACTCAAAAAAGTACCATCTGAAAGCACGTCTGGAGTTTGCCAGAAAGCATGAGAGTGACCCAGCTGCGATGTGGGAAAAGGTTTTGTGGTCAGATGAGACCAAGATAGAGCTTTTTGGCCAAAACTCAAAGCGCTATGTGTGGCGCAAACCTAACACTGCCCATGCCTCAAGACACACCATCTCTACAGTGAAGTATGGTGGTAGCTGCATCATGTTGTGGGGATGCTTCTCATCAGCAGGGACTGGGCATCTTGTTAAAATTGAAGGAAGAATGGATGGAGCAAAATACAGGGAAATACTGCAAGAGAACCTGCTTCAGTCCGCTAAAAAACTGAAGCTTGGGAGGAAATTCACCTTTCAGCAGGACAATGCTCCCAAGCACAAGGCCAAAGCAACATTGGAGTGGCTCAAGAACAAAAAGGTGAATGTCCTACAGTGGCCCAGTCAAAGTCCTGATCTCAATCCCATTGAGAATCTGTGGCACTATTTGAAAATTGCGGTCCACAAGCGTCGTCCAACCAACCTGAACAACCTGGAGCAAATCTGCCAAGAAGAATGGGCCAACCGCAGCATCATATATATATATATGATGCTGCGGTTTGCCCACAGCAGAGTGAGAATATACAGTTATTATTGGGAGCCTGCCTTTCCCGGATTTAATAAGTGTCGCCCCTCGACTCCTGCTTAGTTTAAATGTATTATAAAAAATCAGATGTTAATAGCATTGGTCATTTTTAAATGACATATTGTACAGCTTTGTGGGTCTATACAATCCCCTGGATGTAGTTCCATGGTTGTGATCCTCTCTCTCAGCTAGTCTGGTTTATTAGCTCCAGCACACAGGATTTCCTTGGCAGGGTTTTCTCGCCTTGTGAGCTGAATGTAATGATGATGATGTCAGGGATCTCAGCTGCAACTTGCCTATAGGGGAATAATTAGCTGTATCTGTTCACCAGAAAAAAGTTAGGGGTTATGGTGAAGTTTTCATATGCATTGATGTGTAGAAAGCTAACCCTTCTCAGGAAATGAAAGCTTTTATACTCGATCGTTAGCTATTGATTGGATATCTGTACAGTGCTGAACTAATGTATTCCTTTGTATGACAGATAAAAGGTAAACCCCTTTATTCCTGAATGGTTTTAAAAAGGAACTCTGAGACTCTGGATTATCCAAACCCCATGTCTCTACACTGTATAAATAAAGGAACCCTGGAACTCTGGATTATCCAAACCCCGTGTCTCTACACTGTATAAATAAAGGAACCCTGAGACTCTGGATTATCCAAACCCCATGTCTCTACACTGTATAAATAAAGGAACCCTGGAACTCGGGATTATCCAAACCCCATGTCTCTACACTGTATAAATAAAGGAACCCTGAGACTCTGGATTATCCAAACCCTGTGTCTCTACACTGTATAAATAAAGGAACCCTGAGACTCTGGATTATCCAAACCCCATGTCTCTACACTGTATAAATAAAGGAACCCTGGAACTCTGGATTATCCAAACCCCATGTCTCTACACTGTATAAATAAAGGAACCCTGAGACTCTGGATTATCCAAACCCCGTGTCTCTACACTGTATAAATAAAGGAACCCTGAGACTCTGGATTATCCAAACCCCATGGCTCTACACTGTATAAATAAAGGAACCCTGAGACTCTGGATTATCCAAACCCCGTGTCTCTACACTGTATAAATAAAGGAACCCTGAGACTCTGGATTATCCAAACCCTGTGTCTCTACACTGTATAAATAAAGGAACCCTGGAACTCTGGATTATCCAAACCCCATGTCTCTACACTGTATAAATAAAGGAATCCTGAGACTCTGGATTATCCAAACCCCATGTCTCTACACTGTATAAATAAAGGAACCCTGAGACTCTGGATTATCCAAACCCCGTGTCTCTACACTGTATAAATAAAGGAACTCTGAGACTCTGGATTATCCAAAACCCATGTCTCTACACTGTATAAATAAAGGAACTCTGGATTATCCAAACCCCATGTCTCTACACTGTATAAATAAAGGAACCCTGAGACTCTGGATTAGCCAAACCCCATGTCTCTACACTGTATAAATAAAGGAACTCTGGATTATCCAAACCCCGTGTCTCTACACTGTATAAATAAAGGAACCCTGGAACTCTGGATTATCCAAACCCCATGTCTCTACACTGTATAAATAAAGGAACCCTGAGACTCTGGATTATCCAAACCCCGTGTCTCTACACTGTATAAATAAAGGAATCCTGAGACTCTGGATTATCCAAACCCCGTGTCTCTACACTGTATAAATAAAGGAACCCTGGAACTCTGGATTATCCAAACCCCATGTCTCTACACTGTATAAATAAAGGAATCCTGAGACTCTGGATTATCCAAACCCCATGTCTCTACACTGTATAAATAAAGGAATCCTGAGACTCTGGATTAGCCAAACCCCATGTCTCTACACTGTATAAATAAAGGAATCCTGAGACTCTGGATTATCCAAACCCCATGTCTCTACACTGTATAAATAAAGGAACCCCGAGACTCTGGATTATCCAAACCCCATGGCTCTACACTGTATAAATAAAGGAACCCTGAGACTCTGGATTATCCAAACCCCGTGTCTCTACACTGTATAAATAAAGGAACCCTGAGACTCTGGATTATCCAAACCCCGTGTCTCTACACTGTATAAATAAAGGAACCCTGGAACTCTGGATTATCCAAACCCCATGTCTCTACACTGTATAAATAAAGGAATCCTGAGACTCTGGATTATCCAAACCCCATGTCTCTACACTGTATAAATAAAGGAACCCTGAGACTCTGGATTATCCAAACCCCGTGTCTCTACACTGTATAAATAAAGGAACTCTGAGACTCTGGATTATCCAAAACCCATGTCTCTACACTGTATAAATAAAGGAACTCTGGATTATCCAAACCCCATGTCTCTACACTGTATAAATAAAGGAATCCTGAGACTCTGGATTATCCAAACCCCATGTCTCTACACTGTATAAATAAAGGAACCCTGAGACTCTGGATTATCCAAACCCCGTGTCTCTACACTGTATAAATAAAGGAACCCTGAGACTCTGGATTATCCAAACCCCATGTCTCTACACTGTATAAATAAAGGAACCCTGAGACTCTGGATTATCCAAACCCCATGTCTCTACACTGTATAAATAAAGGAACCCTGAGACTCTGGATTATCCAAACCCCATGTCACTATACTGTATAAGCAAATGGAATGCAGCCACAATTACCCCCGATCATCAGAACAGAATGTGTGTAATTGAGCGCCTCTCAATATTCTCATAGCAGAATACAGGAGTACAATTACTCACAACATCGATGCAACATGCAGGCTTGCATTTTCAGAGCTTGTTAAAGTCCTTTACACACCTGTCACTACGTTACGTGATTCTGTACGTGTCTAATTTACTCGTCACTTTTCATTTACTCAGCACTGGTTTTCATGCATTAAACTACCATGCAAGCTTCTCATTGTGAGGATCAAACACATCAACACTGGTTTTCATGCTTCTCATTGTGAGGATCAAACACATCAACACTGGTTTTCATGCATTAAACTACCATGCAAGCTTCTCATTGTGAGGATCAAACACATCAACACTGGTTTTCATGCATTAAACTACCATGCAAGCTCTTCATTGTGAGGATCAAACACATCAACACTGGTTTTCATGCATTAAACTACCATGCAAGCTTCTCATTGTGAGGATCAAACACATCAACACTGGTTTTCATGCTTCTCATTGTGAGGATCAAACACATCAACACTGGTTTTCATGCATTAAGCTACCATGCAAGCTTCTCATTGTGAGAATCAAACACATCAACACTGGTTTTCATGCATTAAGCTACCATGCAAGCTTCTCATTGTGAGGATCAGACATGTCAGCACTGGTTTTCATGCTGAGAGATTTGCAGGCAATCACAGTGGCTGTCCTTATAAAGTGTTAATGAATCTTTAGGATTACACCCGCATGTCTTTAAAAGAGTAACCTGCTGTCATCTTTAAACTATATACTTAGTGCAGATGCTTTTGTTATAATTAGTTTGTACCAAATACATGGTTGGCTGCAACCAATTTGCTTCTCTGTTGGAATTTGGAAGAGTTTAATTTTTTTTTTTTTAATGCAGGTAATCTATTTTGTAATAGCTTTTTAATTTAATTTTTTTTTAATTCCATCATATCAAGGGCTTGATTTTTCGTGAGTGTTCTAAATCCTGTAATAAATAACTCACCTTTTTAAAGTAAGGTATTTGTTTTGAGTCTGGTTTATTCAGAGGCTTTGCAACCGAATGTGATAACTTTCCATGAACTTTTAATCCGCTGCATCAAATAAGAACAGAATGAGAGGGCGGAGACAAACCATGCTGGATGTTAGAGGGGGTCAGGGAGAGGGGGGCAGGGGGGCGGGGAGAGGGAGAGAGGGGGGCAGGGAGAGGGGGAGAGGGAGAGGGAGAGGGGGGCAGGGGGGCGGGGAGAGGGAGAGGGAGAGAGGGGGGCAGGGAGAGGGGGAGAGGGAGAGGGAGAGGGAGAGGGGGCAGGAGAGGAGCGGGAGAGGGGAGATATGTAAAACAACCAGGTTCATTTTATAATTCTGGCCAGTGTAGTCCTGCTGTGAATGGGGTAGTGTTTAGGAAATGGATATGTAAAACAACCAGGTTCATTGTAAATGAAAAGGCCACATTTTATAATTGTGCCAAGTGATTTCTTTTAACATGTTGAATACCGTTAAGTGATATTGGATTAGCTTGTCAGTAATGGATATATAATTGGTCATCAGGTGCTTTCTTCCCATGTCCACTCATTGGTGGGGATCATGCCGGTGAAGTGCCACCGGACAATGGGAAGCAGTTGATAAATCACGTCGTTGTAGCACATGCAAACAGATTGGACCCCACGAGTCAGTGACATAGTATTAACGTATAGCAAGAATTTGCAGGAAAAAACAGGACCTCACATGCAAACAACAGCACATTATTCCTGCTGTTCCCTTAATACAATTATCTGGGCTCTTAAATGCTCACAGATACAGGAGAAGAGTCTTTTCAAAAGGAATGAATGATCTTGTGTCCTCAAGCAGTGTGTGAAAGAACTAGACATGTCTCTGGTGTGTTGCAGTGTAGAGGCAGAGCACTTCCATGCTGTGTGGAGCTCTGACAGAGCTAGACATGTCTCTGGTGTGTTGCAGTGTAGAGGCAGAGCACTTCCATGCTGTGTGGAGCTCTGACAGAGCTAGACATGTCTCTGGTGTGTTGCAGTGTAGAGGCAGAGCACTTCCATGCTGTGTGGAGCTCTGACAGAGCTAGACATGTCTCTGGTGTGTTGCAGTGTAGAGGCAGAGCACTTCCATGCTGTGTGGAGCTCTGACAGAGCTAGACATGTCTTTGGTGTGTTGCAGTGTAGAGGCAGAGCACTTCCATGCTGTGTGGTGTTCTGACAGAGCTAGACATGTCTCTGGTGTGTTGCAGTGTAGAGGCAGAGCACTTCCATGCTGTGTGGAGCTCTGACAGAGCTAGACATGTCTCTGGTGTGTTGCAGTGTAGAGGCAGAGCACTTCCATGCTGTGTGGAGCTCTGACAGAGCTAGACATGTCTCTGGTGTGTTGCAGTGTAGAGGCAGAGCACTTCCATGCTGTGTGGAGCTCTGACAGAGCTAGACATGTCTCTGGTGTGTTGCAGTGTCGAGGCAGAGCACTTCCATGCTGTGTGGAGTTCTGACAAAGCTAGACATGTCTCTGGTGTGTTGCAGTGTCGAGGCAGAGCACTTCCATGCTGTGTGGAGCTCTGACAGAGCTAGACATGTCTCTGGTGTGTTGCAGTGTCGAGGCAGAGCACTTCCATGCTGTGTGGAGCTCTGACAGAGCTAGACATGTCTTTGGTGTGTTGCAGTGTAGAGGCAGGGCACTTCCATGCTGTGTGGAGCTCTGACAGAGCTAGACATGTCTCTGGTGTGTTGCAGTGTAGAGGCAGAGCACTTCCATGCTGTGTGGAGCTCTGACAGAGCTAGACATGTCTCTGGTGTGTTGCAGTGTAGAGGCAGGGCACTTCCATGCTGTGTGGAGCTCTGACAGAGCTAGACATGTCTCTGGTGTGTTGCAGTGTAGAGGCAGAGCACTTCCATGCTGTGTGGAGCTCTGACAGAGCTAGACATGTCTGTGGTGTGTTGCAGTGTAGAGGCAGAGCACTTCCATGCTGTGTGGAGCTCTGACAGAGCTAGACATGTCTTTGGTGTGTTGCAGTGTAGAGGCAGAGCACTTCCATGCTGTGTGGAGCTCTGACAGAGCTAGACATGTCTCTGGTGTGTTGCAGTGTAGAGGCAGAGCACTTCCATGCTGTGTGGAGTTCTGACAGAGCTAGACATGTCTCTGGTGTGTTGCAGTGTCGAGGCAGAGCACTTCCATGCTGTGTGGAGCTCTGACAGAGCTAGACATGTCTTTGGTGTGTTGCAGTGTGAGGCAGGGCACTTCCATGCTGTGTGGAGCTCTGACAGAGCTAGACATGTCTCTGGTGTGTTGCAGTGTAGAGGCAGAGCACTTCCATGCTGTGTGGAGCTCTGACAGAGCTAGACACGTCTTTGGTGTGTTGCAGTGTAGAGGCAGGGCACTTCCATGCTGTGTGGAGCTCTGACAGAGCTAGACATGTCTCTGGTGTGTTGCAGTGTAGAGGCAGAGCACTTCCATGCTAGTTCTAGTTGTCTTCCCAGATGTTCCTGAGACACCCTCTGCATAAATACCGTAACCCTGATTTGAGGTGATTGTAGATTCTCCAATGGTTTTGCAAGACGTGTACACAGTATGAACTCAATGTTACATAGTGTAGTCACAGGGTACGTTTCTGAAATGCAGCAAATGCATACGTTTGGTTGTAAATCGCATGTATTTTTGTATAATGATGTTGATTCTTTGCTCAATCTGTTATGCTGATTGTGTTATGGAGATATGTGTTCAAACACAGGGCTCCCAAATTGGACGGCCTGTGTTTTGTTGCACAGTGTCATGACAGAGCACCTCTACACATATATGCTGTGAATAAAATGCAGCGCTTCGATTGGCTTAGATTGATTAATGACGACAACATGACTTCTATACTTCTGAATCTTGACCCTAACCCTGAAGAAAATTATACCGTGAATAAATATAACCCTAACGAGAAGACATTTGGTTCTAGGAATGAGCAGTGAACAGTTTCATGCCAGTTTCCTGCAGCTTATCTCTAGCTGTGCAGCTGCATTGTCTCACAGAGAACGTGTCGAGGTGTTTGTCTTGCTGCTAAAGTATATTCCCCGGATAATGTAGTTTTATCTTATAAATATTCATTCTGTACTGACTTTCGCTCGGACGTCCCTTGGTTTGACAAGCCCAACATGTTTGTGCTCCAGAACATACTTGAACACCGGAAACCGTTCTGGATTCCCCCTCACAGAGACTGTCTGCAGTGTTAACGACAGCATTGAGGCACCCAGTGTGTGCTGAGGCACATTCTGTAGCCCTCAAGAGTTTATCTACTGTAGTGTTCCTGTGTTTGAGGTCAAACTTGGGTTAACTATGTCAGCTCATTTTAAGACTTGAATCAAGCCCCCCCAATTCTTCTTTGTCTCTGTCAAATACAGCTGAATATAGTTGTGGTTCTGAAACTCATTTACAATTCATATGTATAACTGCTCAGATTGGCAGCTTCTTCCATTAACAGCAAAGCATACAGGATTTTCTTTTCTTTTTTTTGTTGTACATATACTTTGTTTTGTAAAATGTCAAATGATTAAACAACAATACAAGACACAGAGGTCTGTACATGATCTGCGTTTATAGGATTGCAAAACTGATCTTTATGCTCAAATCTGTGATGATGTACATCCAAGTGCTTCGATGCTTATGTTTTTTTATTTACTATATCACTTAGCCACATAATTTATATTACAGACGTAATCTGATCCCCAAATAGCAGCCCCTGCAATTTAATTTCATAATGCTGTGTGTGTGTGTTAGGGGTAATCCATTTGTAATAAATATTGGTTTGAAATCCATTGGAAATCGTATGTCTTCAGGGCAGTCTTCGTAGCTGTAGTTGTGCAGTCTGTTTCAAGTCCCTATGAAGACCCTGGGGCTCCCTGTGGTGGTTGTAATACAGAAATTCCACTGTCCTTTGTATTTCAGGCTGGGGTTTCCAATGATGCTTGTGTCCACCTCCATCGGTATGTGCTATCTGCTGGTCATTCACGTTGCACTCGGATGGAACTCCTAACTTGCCCACATGCTTGGACCAAAGAGCTCTGCTTCTGTTTTCATCGTCACCATGAATAGAGCTTGATCAATCACTGGAAAAAGAGTTTGCAGCTCAGTTTAAAACGACGAGCAACCCGACACTTGATCACGGTCCAACATACAGTGATGAAGTGTGTGTGTAATGCATGTGTGCGGAATAACACCACAAGGGAATGCTCTTTGTTCTAGGAGCACATTTCATTTGTATTGTTTTGTAAACTTGCCTTGCAGCATTGAATACTATCAGAAGCTTGGGAGATGTTTCACTGTTACAGTTCATGCTTAGCCCTGGAAAACCTGTTTATGATAGAAATGCTAGCATATATGCTGTGGTTCTGCGGTTACTGAAGAGCTGACAACAATAAATGCATACAATGTGAATTCATGTTTGTTTGTTTGTTTTTTGATATATGATGTACAGCAGGAGAGCCCCACGTGGGGGATTATTATTATTTTACTGTCGCCACAAAATCACACTGAATACAAGCAGCTGGCACACAACAATGAGCAGGGAGACTCCCTGTTACATTGCTGCCTCTGAAGGTTCCCCTTTTGGGTTGTTCCCTGGCTGTGTAGGTGGGACTGCATTATTGGGTCTCTGTTTGTGAATACATGTGCTCTGAGTTCCATGGGCATCTTGTTGAGGTTATGATGAGAACCTGATGGACTGAGCTGCACCTGGTGGGAGGGATTTCCAAGGGGAATATAGACTGGGAATATAGACTGGGGTCAGGAGAGATACAATGGTTGCAAGTTTGAAGATGGATCTAAAGCTAATACTGTACATATACATTCTCTCTCTCTCTCTCTCTCTCTCTCTCTCTCTCTCTCTCTCTCTCTCTCTCTCTCTCTCTCTCTCTATATATATATATATATATATACAGACATGCTCAAATTTGTTGGTACCCTTACAGCTCATTGAAATAATGCTTCATTCCTCCTGAAAAGTGATGAAATTAAAAGCTATTTTATCATGTATACTTGCATGCCTTTGGTATGTCATAGAATAAAGCAAAGAAGCTGTGAAAAGAGATGAATTATTGCTTATTCTACAAAGATATTCTAAAATGGCCTGGACACATTTGTTGGTACCCCTTAGAAAAGATAATAAATAATTGGATTATAGTGATATTTCAAACTAATTAGTTTCTTTAATTAGTATCACACATGTCTCCAATCTTGTAATCAGTCATTCAGCCTATTTAAATGGAGAAAAGTAGTCACTGTGCTGTTTGGTATCATTGTGTGCACCACACTGAACATGGACCAGAGAAAGCAAAGGAGAGAGTTGTCTGAGGAGATCAGAAAGAAAATAATAGACAAGCATGGTAAAGGTAAAGGCTACAAGACCATCTCCAAGCAGCTTGATGTTCCTGTGACAACAGTTGCAAATATTATTAAGAAGTTTAAGGTCCATGGAACTGTAGCCAACCTCCTGGGCGCGGCCGCAAGAGGAAAAATCGACCCCAGATTGAACAGAAGGATAGTGCGAATGGTAGAAAAAGAACCAAGGATAACTGCCAAAGGGATACAAGCTGAACTCCAAGGTGAAGGTACGTCAGTTTCTGATTGCACCATCCGTCGCTTTTTGAGCGAAAGTGGGCTCCATGGAAGAAGACCCAGGAGGACTCCATTTTTTGAAAGAAAAACATAAAAAAAGCCAGACTGGAATTTGCTAAAATGCATATTGACAAGCCACAATCCTTCTGGGAGAATGTCCTTTGGACAGATGAGTCAAAACTGGAGCTTTTTGGCAAGTCACATCAGCTCTATGTTCACAGACGAAAAAAATGAAGCTTTCAAAGAAAAGAACACCATACCTACAGTGAAACATGGAGGAGGCTCGGTTATGTTTTGGGGCTGCTTTGCTGCGCCTGGCACAGGGTGCCTTGAATCTGTGCAGGGCACAATGAAATCTCAAGACTATCAAGGCATTCTGGAGCGAAACGTACTGCCCAGTGTCAGAAAGCTCTGTCTCAGTCGCAGGTCATGGGTCCTCCAACAGGATAATGACCCAAAACACACAGCTAAAAGCACCCAAGAATGGATAAGAACAAAACATTGGACTATTCTGAAGTGGCCTTCTATGAGTCCTGATCTGAATCCTATCGAACATCTATGGAAAGAGCTGAAACTTGCAGTCTGGAGAAGGCACCCATCAAACCTGAGACAGCTGGAGCAGTTTGCTCAGGAAGAGTGGGCCAAACTACCTGTTAACAGGTGCAGAAGTCTCATTGAGAGCTACAGAAAATGTTTGATTGCAGTGATTGCCTCTAAAGGTTGTGCAACAAAATATTAGGTTAGCGGTCCCATCATTTTTGTCCATGCCATTTTCATTTGTTTTATTATTTACAATATTATGTTGAATAAAAATTCAAAAGCAAAGTCTGATTTCTATTAAATATGGAATAAACAATGGTGGATGCCAATTACTTTTGTCAGTTTCAAGTTATTTCAGAGAAAATTGTGCATTCTTTTTTTTTTGTGGAGAGGTACCAACAAATTTGAGCATGTCTGTATATATGGACTGGAGAGGAGGGCTATAATAGAAAATTATTGACCCTACGGAAGACTAATTTGTTACCGACAGGGAGTTATAATGCCCGAAGCCGCAGGCATTAATGTCTCATTTTTAACCTAGCTGACAGACTTTTTCCAGCATTGTCAGGATGACATTTAGTGTACTGATTTCAAAGGAACTGTGCACAAAGCATTAGCAACGAGGACAGTCCAGTCATGAATCTTCATTCAGCTATGTTCCTAACAGACTGCGACATTTGTTATGGAATCCTTCTAGCTCCTTTAATCTTGTTGGTATATTATACTGTTTTCATACACAATGCACTGCTGCTATTGGAGTTTAATCTGCTATCTGATTCTGCATGATTAATGCACCTTCACTTTCTGTTACTTTTTAAAAATGCTTTGACACTAGGCTACTGTTGTCTATATTTGTCATCTCTTTTAAATGAAATATAAGCATCAATCTTGCATTGAACCCATCCTGATGAAATTGCAATGAATATATTAACCAGCCAGAGTTAAGAAAAATGTCATTCTGACAACCCCTCTCCCTTGGGTCCCCAGACAGACACACAACCAGGGAAACTACAAATTGCCCAGTGAAACTAAATTATGAACCAGCCTCAAGCCTAAACCAGGCATTGTCACTTGCAGAAGCAACAAGAGTAATTATCATGCTTTATCATTCTTTATTATTCTTCCATTTGTAATTTGCAGAAATCATTGACATTATTAAAATGGCCATTTTTACAGATGGAACCAGTAATAGACATCTACAAGTTTATACATGTGGCATCAGTGAGAACAAGCATGTTAGTAACATACAGACCCTGCCACAGCATCCACCACACTGTATGCACAGACAGACTGATGGACAGATGCCTCCATACACCCCCTCATCCCTGACATTGTGATACTCTCAATAACACTGTATGCACAGACAGACTGATGGACAGATGCCTCCATACACCCCCTCATCCCTGACATTGTGATACTCTCAATAACACTGTATGCACAGACAGACTGATGGACAGATGCCTCCATACTCCCCCTCATCCCTGACATTGTGATACTCTCAATAACACTGTATGCACAGACAGACTGATGGACAGATGCCTCCATACACCCCCTCATCCCTGACATTGTGATACTCTCAATAACACTGTATGCACAGACAGACTGATGGACAGATGCCTCCATACACCCACTCATCCCTGACATTGTGATACTCTCAATAACACTGTATGCACAGACAGACTGATATAGTATATATGTTTAGTTCTCCCAGATGCCTGCTTCTGCCAAGGTTAACACAGCCTTCCGCACACGATAGTGCTTATTAATTTAAAGATAGGGGAAGCCCTATTTTAAAGTCTGACCAGCTTCCAAGAGTGTATGCACTCTAATAACAAAGGCACATAGACAAGCTTTTTTCTAACATTAACACTTGTTCGGTTTTCTTAGTTCAAATCCTTGTAACCTGTTCATAATTTGCTGCAATATTCTTTATGCTGGTTTTATGTTCTTTAAAACACAGTGCAATTATTACAATAATCTGACAGTGTCAGTTAGTACTGAACTTCTCTCATTTTTAACTGTAATATGTTCTTTCAGCAATAATTTCGTATTTTTTATAACAGTTTTACTTTAAATGATTTTCTAACATGTATTTCTAATTCAGATACTTCAGACCTCAGGTCAGGTCTGCTCTATGCTTTCCTCCAGCTCAGGTCAGCTCTGTGCGTTCCTCCAGCTCAGGTCTGCTCTATGCTTTCCTCCAGCTCAGGTCAGCTCTCTCTGCATTCCTCCAGCTCAAGTCTGCTCTCTGAGTTCCTCCAGCTCAGGTCAGCTCTCTCTGCATTCCTCCAGCTCAAGTCTGCTCTCTGCGTTCCTCCAGCTCAGGTCAGCTCTCTCTGCGTTCCTCCAGCTCAGGTCTGCTCTCTCTGCATTCCTCCAGCTCAGGTCTGCTCTCTCTGCGTTCCTCCAGCTCAGGTCTGCTCTCTGAGTTCCTCCAGCTCAGGTCAGCTCTCTCTGCGTTCCTCCAGCTGAGGTCTGCTCTCTCTGCATTCCTCCAGCTCAGGTCTGCTCTCTGTGCGTTCCTCCAGCTCAGGTCAGCTCTCTCTGTGTTCCTCCAGCTCAGGTCAGCTCTCTCTGTGTTCCTCCAGCTCAGGTCTGCTCTCTGTGCGTTCCTGCAGCTCATGTCTGCTCTCTGTGTGTTCCTCCTGCTCAGGTCAGCTCTCTGTGCGTTCCTCCAGCTCAGGTCTGCTCTCTGTGCGTTCCTCCAGCTCAGGTCTGCTCTCTGTGTGTTCCTCCAGCTCAGGTCTGCTCTCTGTGCGTTCCTCCAGCTCAGGTCTGCTCTCTGCGTTCCTCCAGCTCAGGTCAGCTCTCTCTGTGTTCCTCCAGCTCAGGTCTGCTCTCTCTGCGTTCCTCCAGCTCAGGTCTGTTCTCTCTGAGTTCCTCCAGCTCAGGTCTGCTCTCTGTGCGTTCCTGCAGCTCAGGTCTGCTCTCTTTGTGTTCCTCCTGCTCAGGTCAGCTCTCTGTGCGTTCCTCCAGCTCAGGTCAGCTCTCTGTGCGTTCCTCCAGCTCAGGTCTGCTCTCTGCGTTCCTCCAGCTCAGGTCTGCTCTCTCTGCGTTCCTCCAGCTCAGGTCTGCTCTCTCTGCGTTCCTCCAGCTCAGGTCTGTTCTCTCTGAGTTCCTCCAGCTCAGGTCAACTCTCTGTGCGTTCCTCCACCTCAGGTTAGCTCTCTGTGCGTTCCTCCAGCTCAGGTCTGCTCTCTGTGCGTTCCTCCAGCTCAGGACTGCTCTCTGTCTCTTCAGTCCTCCTCGTCTCTGTGCCCAGACTCTGGAACTCACTCCCTGAGAATATCCGCCAGGCTGACTCGCTTCTGAATTTTGAAAGTAGGTTACAAACTTTCCTTTGGGCTTATTCTTGATTGTGCCGCTCTTTGTGATAACTCTGTTGTGAAAGGCGCTTTATAAAAAACAATTGTATTGTATTGTATTGTATTGTTATAGAAAGCAATGGTACCATTTATAAATGGTAAACCAAATGGTGTTTAATTTCAATATGTACTACGCCCACTGACCTTCAGTTCTCCTGAGCTGTTGTGGGGAACATAATGGGACTTTGTAATATTGGGGAGGTTGAATAATTGGACACTAATTTATAAGAACGAACCTCAATTGACTCGCTGTGCATCAGGATTTGCGCCTCACAACCAATCATAATACAGGGAGCTCCCAGGTGCTTACATTAGGCATTTTCATGATGTGAGCCCACCTGCAGCCAGTCTTATTGGAGCTACAGCAGGATAGAAATCGCTCCACGGACAGCTTTACCTGCCTTTATATAAACCTGAATCACTGAAAGTTCAACAGTGATGAAACACTGGCTTATCAAGGTCGCCTCAACACAATCAGATTATATTTAGAACTTGTAATCGCTGAACTGATTTTACACATGAACAGCTGCATTCGCTGTAACCCACAATGAACTGGCAAGCGGAGATGCATGGCCAACATGACATCACCATCACCTACTGTCAAGTGATGCTCATTGCTGTTTAGCATCACATAAAACAGGTGGGTATGACTTAGTAGGGCAGTGAACAGGTACAGCAATGCAGTATTGTATTTGCAACTTTATATGGCATCCACTTCTATTTTGGTATTTTTACTTTATATGGCATCCACTTCTATTTTGGAGTGTTTTGAAGTTATGGATGGAGAGTTTAAAACCTATAGCAGGGTTGGCTAATTCCGGCCCAGGAGGAACTTTAATAGGCAAATACGTTGGGGCCTGAATGGACATTTAATCGGTGCAAATAAATAATTGAGAACATGGTTGGAACAAAGAGCTGGAATGGAAGAGCCACCCCTGGTCTACAGCTATTCTGCATTTTTAATTAGACAAAGCAGAAGCCTCACTGTTTACTAAGTGCACTGAAATGGGGGGAGAAACTCAACTTCCTTAAAGAGCCAGTATCATGACCATTGATATGTTATAACAACACCTGCAACATGTATTGGACCGGATTGTATGGAAATGGAAAAAAACAGAGAACGTTTTCGTGTAAAATGGGTTATAATTGAAACAGAATGCCTGTATATCGTAACGAAGGTTAAACCATGATACTGGATTTGTATGGTGCCTGACTGAAGCAGTGATTTATTGTATTACACTGCCTTGATACATTGTATTACAGTATGTGAAAGGTGCTTTACCCATGGCAGCTGCTGTTGTGTCACACTAAAACAGTCCCAGCAGTTTTCTATCACAACTTGTCAGGCTTACAGCACCGATAAGACCTTTTAAAAATGAGCATTGCTGTCACTCGCACTGTAGTATGCTTTGCATAGACAAGCTGTCAATTCTTATTAAAAAAGCATAACATCCAAACACAAATCTAAATGATGGAAACACTATCTGTTTTTGTTTCGCTTACACTGGCAGGTTTAATAGCCAGTTTTATACAGTATGATATATTAAAGTTCAGTTGTGTTAAACAAGACATATTTTCCAAGCTGGAAATATATCTTGGAAATATCCTTCATTGCAGCTCAAGCAGTGCAATATTTATTGGCCTTACTAATTAAACAGAAACGTACATTTGAAAACGATAGACGGGTTATTCAGTTCATGTTAAGTGGATATCAATTTTCCCCCTCCACACCATGTTTGAATTGTTTGTATAACTTGTTAAACTTAACTTCCCGACATTATAACCTATTGTAACGATACAGAAGTAAGAAACACAATAGTGAATTGCAACAAAACTAATATTATTTACTGTTGTTTTCAATTCAAAATGCTGTGGAAAAAGTACTATACAGTCAATAGAATTGTACTGTAAACACATGATAAGGTACACAATAAAAGTGGATAAGGGAAATGGTTTTAGCCATATAATCCACAGCTGGATATTGGACTTTGCATCTCAAACCCAAGTGTAACTGTGGGGTTTGTTCATCAGTGTGGCGGGTTTGGGGATCTTTTACAAATACTTCTTTACACTTCCTTAAAATCAATCAATAAAAAACAAGATCTGGGAAGCCTTTTCTCGATAATTGCATGTGGGTATAACAATGTTTAAATACTGGGTAGGCAGTTCTAAATGAAAGATGCTGCAGTACCTGTGGCTACCACTGTAGATGCTGCTCCCCTGTGTTTATTATAGAGGCGATGAAGCACATGCTCTCAGTGAAGGGTTCAAGGGAGGTCCATCATCCACAGCTCTTAAACACTCAATAGAGCTGAATTAAGAGATACTAAAACTACATGTGGAAACTAGAACATGTTTTGGTTTTCAGCAATTCTTTTGAGTTTTATACCTCATACTACATTAATACAAATGCAAAGCACATTGCAGTTCAGTACACATGTTTATTTTGTATCTGTTTAGCCGAGAATCATTCAAGTCCATATTTAGAGCTTCATGTTAGAAGTTGGGTTGCCTGGTGAACTGTCTTGGACTCCTGAATCAATTCAAGTTCTTGTGTGTTGATAATCTCTATTGTGATGCTGCAGCAAATCCCAAAGGCTTGCTGGGACTCTGCAGTGGTTAGCAGAGGCCTACTTTCCAATGAAAAGTAATTAAATAATTTTAATTTAATTATTCAGTTATTAACTAAACTTCATCCACACTTTCTGTGTAATGATCTGAGTGGCTGATGCCCTCTGCTCTCCTTCTAACAATTTGTCTGTCTCCTCATGCTTTTGTAGGCTGTGCTGTCATGACTCCAGGGAAAGAAGGGGCCAGGTGATGAACTATGGTACGTATTCTCAACGTGTATCCAGGTTCATGAGGAGGGGCCAGGTGATGAACTATGGCACGTATTCTCAACCTGTATCCAGGTTCATGAGGAGGGAAAGAAGGGGCCAGGTGATGAACTATGGCACGTATTCTCAACCTGTATCCAGGTTCATGAGGAGGGGCCAGGTGATGAACTATGGCACGTATTCTCAGCCTGTATCCAGGTTCATGAGGAGGGGCCAGGTGATGAACTATGGTACGTATTCTCAGCCTGTATCCAGGTTCATGAGGAGGGAAAGAAGGGGCGAGGTGATGAACTATGGCACGTATTCTCAGCCTGTATCCAGGTTCATGAGGAGGGAAAGAAGGGGCCAGGTGATGAACTATGGCACGTATTCTCAGCCTGTATCCAGGTTCATGAGGAGGGAAAGAAGGGGCCAGGTGATGAACTATGGCACGTATTCTCAGCCTGTATCCAGGTTCATGAGGAGGGAAAGAAGGGGCCAGGTGATGAACTATGGCACGTATTCTCAGCCTGTATCCAGGTTCATGAGGAGGGTCCAGGTGATGAACTATGGCACGTTTTCTCAGCCTGTATCCAGGTTCATGAGGAGGGGCCAGGTGATGAACTATGGCATTCTCAGCCTGTATCCAGGTTCAGCCTGTATCCAGGTTCATGGTTCATGAGGGGGGGCCAGGTGATGAACTATGGCACGTTTTCTCAGCCTGTATCCAGGTTCATGAGGAGGGGCCAGGTGATGAACTATGGCACGTATTCTCAACCTGTATCTAGGTTCATGAGGGGGGGCCAGGTGATGAACTATGGCACGTATTCTCAGCCTGTATCCAGGTTCATGAGGAGGGGCCAGGTGATGAACTATGGCACGTATTCTCAGCCTGTATCTAGGTTCATGAGGGGGGGCCAGGTGATGAACTATGGCACGTATTCTCAGCCTGTATCCAGGTTCATGAGGAGGGGCCAGGTGATGAACTATGGCACGTATTCTCAGCCTGTATCCAGGTTCATGAGGAGGGGCCAGGTGATGAACTATGGCACGTATTCTCAACCTGTATCTAGGTGCTGTGTGGAAATAAAAACAACCCTTTGACCCAACCATCTTAAATCTTTACATTTTGATAACATGAACTGCAAAAAAATAATAAATAAAACAAACATTTAAAAGAATACAATAATACACACATTCATCACAGGAGTTCATTTCTGTATAGTCTCAATCCAGTGACCATACTACACTTTGTGAGCTTTCTCCTAGAAATCATCTTCACCAATGCCAAGTGCTGTATCCAATCAGACGGCTATTTCGTGCACAGCTCATATTTGATAATGTGAGAATTTGGAGCCTGTGCTTTTTCTGAGAGTAATCGGTGCCTATTGTGATGTGAAAAGACACACATGGGTTTAATATGGGAGTAGACCTGAACCCCCCTGTGTAATTAGACAGAAATTATTATTATTTATTTCTTAGCAGACTCTCTTATCCAAGGCGACTGACAATTGTTACAAGATATCACGTTATCTTTTTTTACATACAATTACATTATTTTTTACACATTATTGTTACATACAATTCCCCATTTATACAGCTGGGTTTTTACTGGAGCAATCTAGGTAAAGTACCTTGCTCAAGGGTACAGCAGCAGTGTCCCCCACCAGGGATTGAACCCATGACCCTCTGATCAAGAGTCATTAGATGTAAAGAAGAGTCGAATGGTTCTGATCAAAACCCTGATTAAACACAGTGGAACTCCCTGTGTCGTTAACATACACAGAAACTCTCCGGTTGTTGCAATAGCGTACTCCGGGGATTTGTGGGGATTTTCAATGTAATAAAGTTGGGATTGTATTCTACATAAGGAAGTCAGGACTGTTTTGTATAGATTTCAATATTGCCAAAGTCATATCATCCTACATGGGGCATTCCTTGAGAAACTGGAAAATGTATTCACTACAAATCAGACCTGGGGCCATTTCTAATTATAATTACAACGTGAATGATTGAGCTTGGAAAGGTGTGTAATTGGACTGTAATTGATCAATTATATAATTACAATGTGAATGATTGAGCTTGGAAAGGTGTGTAATTGGACTGTAATTGATCAATTCTACACTAGAATTACAATGACAACTACAATTATGCAGGTGTGCCAAGGTGCAACTTAATTCTGAATTACACAATTAGAATTTAGTTTTTTTATATATATATAATTTTTCCAAACAATGCAAGGAATTACCTAACATGATTTGATTGAGAATAAAGAAAAATAATGTTTTTTGAGTAAAGGAATCTTAAAGAAAAACAGGTGAATGGAAATGATTCTAATGCTTTTTCTGACTCTACTCTCATGGGTCCTTCTTTCTGTTTGGGTGTTAGCACTAGAGTATGTTAATGGGGAGGCAGTTTAGTTATGAGAAACATCATTGTTTGAACATCCAATTAAATGCTTTCTAACATTTAATAGTGCAGTCAAAAAAAAAGAAAAAAATGAAAGTTGAATTTAAGGGTCTAAACTGTGGGTAGCTATCCTCAGCACTGAGCCCAGGTCCTTGTTCCAGCAATGTCTCTAGCTGTTTAACTAACCCCGTGACCAGCTCTCTAAGCACGGACTCATTTCATTATACTTAATAAACCTGCTGAATCTATACTATCCCCCTGACCAGCTCCTGAAGCACGGACTCATTTCATTATACTTAATAAACCTGCTGAATCTATACTAACCCCCTGACCAGCTCCTGAAGCTCTGACTCATTTCATTATACTTAATAAACCTGCTGAATCTATACTATCCCCCTGACCAGCTCCTGAAGCACGGACTCATTTCATTATACTTAATAAACCTGCTGAATCTATACTAACCCCCTGACCAGCTCCTGAAGCACGGACTCATTTCATTATACTAAATAAACCTGCTGAATCTATACTATCCCCCTGACCAGCTCCTGAAGCACGGACTCATTTCATTATACTTAATAAACCTGCTGAATCTATACTAACCCCCTGACCAGCTCCTGAAGCTCTGACTCATTTCATTATACTTAATAAACCTGCTGAATCTATACTATCCCCCTGACCAGCTCCTGAAGCTCTGACTCATTTCATTATACTTAATAAACCTGCTGAATCTATACTAACCCCCTGACCAGCTCTCTAAGCACGGACTCATTTCATTATACTTAATAAACCTGCTGAATCTATACTATCCCCCTGACCAGCTCTCTAAGCTCTGACTCATTTCATTATACTTAATAAACCTGCTGAATCTATACTAACCCCCTGACCAGTTCCTGAAGCACAGACTCATTTCATTATACTTAATAAACCAGCTGAATCTATACTAACCCCCTGACCAGATCCTGAAGCTCTGACTTAATAAACCTGGAACGGAACAGCAGAGATGCCTACCCCTGGTCTAAACAAACCAGTACAAAATCATACTAGGTCAAATTAAAAGCTCAGTAGAATGTACTAAGTGTGACCTGGCTTAACCTTCCCCGACCTCTTAGATCCTTGATCTCTCAGCTGTTAAGAGGACCATCGTGCAGTGTGAGAGGACAGTGGTATCTTGATAGGGTTTACCCCTTTGATGTTTTTAGACATGTAAAATGTTTTTGTCAAATTTTCAACAGTGCTTAAGTAAGCTGTAGCATTGGTTTGGCCTTCCGGAGTAGTTAAGGGACCCAGGATCTACCAGGAGAGCGGACCCCACACCTGAGTGATGTCAGAACTAGAGTAGTTAAGGGACCCAGGATCTACCAGGAGAGCAGACCCCACACCTGAGTGATGTCAGAACTAGAGTAGATTCAGGGTGAAGGGTGTAATAATCAGGTCCAACACAAGTTTCCATGCAGATCGTGGAGGTTTAGAAATGGGTTAAAGAGAAATGGAGACACAGTTTTACTGCTCTTGGCAGCTCCTCTGGCACCTTCATGGAAGAATAAGACAGATCAAACTGTGCTTGGGAATACTGTAGAGCATATGGCTTCAGTTTAATTTTTTTAGAAAAATGAAAATGCAATTCAGACACACAGCAGGGCTTGTTGGTTTGATTGGCAAGGTGAGTGGTGTGTAAGCTAAGCAGTCACAGTCCAGTTTTAAAATGAGTTTTGTTTTTAGAAGCCAGATGGGTTCTTCAAAGAGCTGAGTAGGAATTTAGCTGGCATGGAGGTTGAAAGGAGCAGATTGAAAGAGTCAGGTTGATGCTTGAAGATACCTAAGCGGCCAGCTTATTAACTTTATCTCCTTTAAAAAAAAAAATTTTGCCCCCCCAAAATAAATATTAACAAACGTTATTAATAAACGTTAAAAACTACGGCAGTAATGGTTATGTTTTAGTAAAAAGAGACAAAATTAGTCAAAATGTACTCAAATTTGGTTCGGGTTTTTCAATGTTACTAATGGCTACTACTAGATATGCAATGCATATTATACATACACGCATGCATATATATGGTTTAATTACCATTATATATCGTAAGTAAACTATATTGTACTGTAAAGGCTATGTATTTAACCACCTCCAAAACACCACAATAACAATGTCCAGTTATACAGTATGTCAAAGAAAATATTAAAGGAAGGTTGGTGTTTCTTATGTGTTTCACGTACATGAAATTTCACAACATTAGGATGTCTAGGTTTGTTAATTCTTGCCACCCGTACACAGATGCCAATTACCGGACTGTCCGGGTCAAACCCGAACAGGTGGCACCCCTACTTATAATCCCATGAATGAGTTCATGTACAGGGTATAAACATGCACGTAAAATCGAAAGTTTATCAGATTACAGTCCAATGCAATCCCACAAGTCTATAGGGGCTAGGTGTGTATGACAAACAGTTTGGTGAAGATTGGTGCAAAACTAAGGCAGTCATCGAGTTCACCCACTATAGTGTGACATATGGACAGCAGCGTCCAATCAATCACATTTGCTCTGTAACTGCATACTATGTGTTTGAGAAAGTTACAAAATAAATGGGACGCACCATCAGCTGTGTAACATTCCCAGTAAAGTGCACCAGAAAGCTGCAGAGAGGAATCGGTCGAAAAGAATGAGATTGTCTGCGGTGAACTGTGAACTCACACAGAGAAGCTTTTTTCATTGCGACTATTGAAACAACCATAGGACATGAGTTACTAAAGAAATAAAGAAGCTGCTAGGTTCAGAGACCATGACTTTGCTATTCCATTCATATTCATGGCCTCTGCAATGAGGCAGATCTGAACTGGATGATCAGAGACCAGCTTGCTCCTGTGATTTGACTCAAATGTCAGGATGTCTAAATAATACCCTTTGCGAGGGATGTTTTAATCTATGCTTTACTTTCTTAGAGCCTCAGGCAAAGTGGTCTGTGATTACTGAACAGTCTTTCTAGTGATTCTTAGATCAAAATAGCTCAACTGTGTGTGTGGTATTTTTATTAATTAGTCATTTAGCCAAGGCTTTTATCCAGAGCGACTTACAGAGACTAGGGGGTAAACTATGCATCACAACTGTGGCTGCAGAGTCACTTACAATAGGACCTTGTTTGTTTTACGTCTCATCCGAAGGACGGAGCATAGGTGACTTGCTCAGGGTCACACACAGTGAGTCAGTGGCTGAGCTGGGATTGAACTGGGAACCTCCTGCACCACCAAGACACCATTATAGAAGCAATGGAACTGTATACTAAGAATGTAGAATTGAATTCAAACAGACCACAGCACCATAATCACGAGAATATGTTCTGTGGTGTTGTAGGATGAATACTTCCTATTATCAAATGTTTCTGTTTGCACACAGTATAATAGAATAAGAATTACTGATGGCAGCACTGCACTGAATCCTGTCAAATATTTTCCCTTCCATAATGTGTTAAACTTACTATGGGCATTCACATAGCCAACTTACATTGAACATTGGTTTACTTGCATGGTATACAATAAGAAATTTAAGGCTGGTCTCTGGTCTGAAGCATGCTCTGGCTCACCCAGCTATCCTTCTCTTAATTCTATGTATTGTTTTATGACTCTATATTCAACATAGCCTCTAGTTAAGGGCTTTGCTGTTGCTACTGCTAGTCTGAACCCCCACAGCCTGTTGCAGTGAATAGCTAAAGAAAAGATCTGCACTATTGCGTATGGCCTTGTCCAGTAATAATGTACGAGAACAATTTGTGTTTTCAGCCGAAGGAAGTGAACATCACTGATTTTCCTTTTTATAAAAGGACACGGCTGTCAAATTGATGTACTGTACTGTAGGCCTGACATTTGTACCCTTTTGTAGCAAATCTTGTTCTTATAAAAAGGGCCCCTTTTCACAGAAGCCACACTGTCACATTAAGTGTATCTGTTATTTTCTCCTGTGGCCTCCCCTCAAATCTTCACTCTTAAACATTTATAAGCTGTATGTAGCTGACAATGTGTTATGTTTTTCTTTATATTCTATAGTTATATTTTTCTTTTTAAGTATGCAGTTAGTTTGAAGTTGTATCTATAATTTGCTGTTTCCCATGGACGTAATGATACACAATTGTGCAGACAATGCTAGTAATTTAGAACACTTTGGTTGAAAACAGAGTGATTTAATCATTCCTTATTTTGTCTACTGTGAATCTATCCCATTTTACAATACCTGCTGTAAAAGGGTCTAGTTAAGTAATTGAGAGTTTGTAGTACTCTTGAGTTGTTTGCTGTTCTGTTTTGTAATTTTAATGTGACATTTCCTCCTTTCACAATAAAGTAAACACCCAATCTTTCTAATCTGTTCCCTCCACTCGCTTTTCACAGCAGTCTGGTGGTATGTACAGTCTAGGCTCCACACAATCTCTCTCTCAGAATTTTTGAGACTTTAGTTCACTTTGTGTTTCTAGCAATTGGAACGGTGAGTCTCTATCAGATTGGTCTCATGTTGTTGCACACGTTCCAGTCCAATACCTTTTTCTCTTTTAGTCCAGTGCACTCCATTAGCCCTCTCTTCTCTTGGGGACTACTTGCTGGGTATACAAATAGTTTCAATAAATCCACTGTTGGCTTTGCTAGGGATGTGGTTGAGCTACTAAAGCATCTGTGTCTGGATGGTCTATTGATTCCTGAAGCTTTGTTAGGCTTACTGCAAATATTGGCCCAGTACTTTAGCTTCTCCAGGTTTCAATGTAATATAACATATGTGGTATATGTGGTACTGTTACTACAAAGTCGTAGACAACCAAAGCCAGTCATTTTATGTCCAGTTATGGACTGTACTATTTAGTCATGGCACTAAAACGTTGTTCAAGCTTCATGTAAGCCAATCAGAACAGATATTGCTGGTATCATACAATCCATATCCTACACCTACAGGATGGAACTCACTTCCAGAGTAGTGGTTAGGGCTCTGGACTCTTGACCGGAGGGTCGTGGGTTCAATCCCAGGTGGGGGACACTGCTGCTGTACCCTTGAGCAAGGTACTTTACCTAGATTGCTCCAGTAAAAACCCAACTGTATAAATGGGCAAATGTACGTAAAAATAATGTGATGTCTTGTAACAATTGTAAGTTAAGAAATAAATAATATTAATATAAAATAATAATATCCAGAATGCGGAGTCTGTCAGTGTTTGAAAGTCTAAGCTCAAAATGTGTCTCTTTGCTTTCACTAGCAAGCAGTCTTGCGCTTTCTTGGTTTGCTGTTTATTTTTGTAAAGCATCCTGGGATGCTTGCACATGAAGGACACTATATAAATTAACTTGGTATGGTATGGTATGGTGTGTGGTATGGTATCCCATGGTATTGTATGGTACGGTATGCTATGGTATGGTATGGTACGGTACAGTACAGTATGGTATGGTACAGTATGGTTTGGTATGGTATCTGATGAATAGCCTGCCATGCAGTCTAGAAAGCCTTGTTCAATTCAATGAAGGACAAATGCAGCTGCTGGCTTAAATCAATCAAGAATAAAATAAAACTACACCTTGCTTCCACTGGCATGGGAGGCACAGGGACACGGCAGTGCAGATGTTTCCTATCTCTCAGCGCCTTGCTTCCACTGGCATGGGAGGCACAGGGACACGGCTGTGCAGATGTTTCCTGTCTCTCAGCGCCTTGCTTCCACTGGCATGGGAGGCACAGGGACACGGCTGTGCAGATGTTTCCTGTCTCTCAGCGCCTTGCTTCCACTGGCATGGGAGGCCCAGGGACACGGCTGTGCAGATGTTTCCTGTCTCTCAGCGCCTTGCTTCCACTGGCATGGGAGGCCCAGGGACACGGCTGTGCTGATGTTTCTTGTCTCTCAGCAGCTTTTTTCCACTGGCATGGGAGGCCCAGGGACACGGCTGTGCTGATGTTTCTTGTCTCTCAGCAGCTTTTTCTTTCAGCAGAGGACTCAAAAGACTCCCAAACAGTCCAACTGTCAGATGCTTTGAACGGGTAGCATCTGTTCCAGATGCCTTCATTCCTCTAATGATGTAAGGATGCTCTGTCTAATGTTTCACACAGTCGAAGCGTGGAGTACTGTGTGCTGACGTCTGCTAATGTTGGCAATTGTTGATAAAGCTGACGATATTGTTGGCTGCTGATATAGACTGTCACAGAGCTGCACATTGTGTGTCTGCTCTGTCTGATATAGACTGTCACAGAGCTGCACATTGTGTTTCTGCTCTGTCTGATATAGACTGTCACAGAGCTGCACATTGTCTTTCTGCTCTGTCTGATATAGACTGTCACAGAGCTGCACATTGTCTTTCTGCTCTGTCACCAGTTTAAGTCTGCACTTTTTGTCTAGTTTTGTTTAAAGACCCAAAGGGTCTTTCCAGTGGTTTTCCTCTGTAGAGAGTCCTTGTTAACTGCATCTTTACCTGTGCATTTTTCTTGATAAGAGTATCTATTAGAGGAACTGAAATGGGTCAGTCTGAAATCAATACACTGTCACCTGGGTTCAGCAATATTAAAAGGGTATCAATACCCGTTAAAATCTATACCCTCGGGTATCACTGTTATCACTGTACATGACCCATGTAGAGTAATCTATACCCTCGAGACCAGTCACTGTTATCACTGTCGCTTACATGACCCGTGTAGAGTAACCTGTACCCTCGAGACCAGTCACTGTTATCACTGTCGCTTACATGACCCGTGTAGAGTAATCTATACCCTCGAGACCAGTCACTGTTATCACTGTCGCTTACATGACCCGTGTAGAGTAATCTATACCCTCGAGACCAGTCACTGTTATCACTGTCGCTTACATGACCCGTGTAGAGTAACCTGTACCCTCGAGACCAGTCACTGTTATCACTGTCGCCATATGACCCGTGTAGAGTAATCTATACCCTCGAGGCCAGTCACTGTTATCACTGTCGCCACATGACCCGTGTAGAGTAATCTATACCCTCGAGGCCAGTCACTGTTATCACTGTCGCCACATGACCCGTGTAGAGTAATCTGTACCCTCGAGACCAGTCACTGTTATCACTGTCGCCACATGACCCGTGTAGAGTAACCTGTACCCTCGAGACCAGTCACTGTTATCACTGTCGCCATATGACCCGTGTAGAGTAATCTATACCCTCGAGGCCAGTCACTGTTATCACTGTCGCTTACATGACCCGTGTAGAGTAATCTATACCCTCGAGACCAGTCACTGTTATCACTGTCGCCACATGACCCATGTAGAGTAACCTGTACCCTCGAGACCAGTCACTGTTATCACTGTCGCTACATGACCCGTGTAGAGTAACCTGTACCCTCGAGACCAGTCACTGTTATCACTGTCGCCACATGACCCGTGTAGAGTAACCTGTACCCTCGAGACCAGTCACTGTTATCACTGTCACTTACATGACCCATGTAGAGTAACCTGTACCCTCGAGACCAGTCACTGTTATCACTGTCCATGTAGAGTAACCTGTACCGAGACCAGTCACTGTTACCCGTGTAGAGTAACCTGTACCCTCGAGACCAGTCACTGTTATCACTGTCGCCAGGCCAGTCACTGACCCTGTGTAGAGACCCGTGTACCTATACCCTCGAGGCCAGTCACTGTTATCACTGTCGCTTACATGACCCGTGTAGAGTAATCTATACCCTCGAGACCAGTCACTGTTATCACTGTCGCTTACATGACCCATGTAGAGTAACCTGTACCCTCGAGGCCAGTCACTGTTATCACTGTCGCTTACATGACCCGTGTAGAGTAACCTTTACCCTCGAGACCAGTCACTGTTATCACTGTCGCTTACATGACCCGTGTAGAGTAATCTATACCCTCGAGACCAGTCACTGTTATCACTGTCGCTACATGACCCATGTAGAGTAACCTCGAGACCAGTCACCCTGTCGCTTACATGACCCGAGGCCAGTCACTGTTATACCCAGTCACTGTTATCACTGTCGCTGTACACTGTAAACACATGACCCGTGTAGAGTAACCTGTACCCTCGAGGCCAGTCACTGTTATCACTGTCGCTTACATGACCCATGTAGAGTAACCTGTACCCTCGAGACCAGTCACTGTTATCACTGTCGCTTACATGACCCGTGTAGAGTAACCTGTACCCTCGAGGCCAGTCACTGTTATCACTGTCGCTTACATGACCCGTGTAGAGTAACCTGTACCCTCGAGACCAGTCACTGTTATCACTGTCGCATGACCCGTAGAGTAACCATGACCCTCGAGACCAGTCACTGTTATCACTGTCGCTTACATGACCGTCGAGACCAGTCACACTGTTATCACTGTCGCTTACATGACCCGGTAGAGTAATCTATACCCTCGAGGCCAGTCACTGTTATCACTGTCGCACTGTTACATGACCCATGACCCGTAGAGTAATCTATACCCTCGAGACCAGTCACTGTTATCACTGTCGCTACATGACCCGTGTACGGTAATCTATACCCTCGAGACCAGTCACTGTTATCACTGTCGCCACATGACCCGTGTAGAGTAATCTATACCCTCGAGACCAGTCACTGTTATCACTGTCGCCACATGACCCGTGTAGAGTAATCTGTACCCTCGAGACCAGTCACTGTTATCACTGTCGCTACATGACCCGTGTAGAGTAACCTGTACCCTCGAGGCCAGTCACTGTTATCACTGTCGCTTACATGACCCGTGTAGAGTAATCTATACCCTCGAGACCAGTCACTGTTATCACTGTCGCCATATGACCCGTGTAGAGTAATCTATACCCTCGAGACCAGTCACTGTTATCACTGTCGCCATATGACCCGTGTAGAGTAATCTATACCCTCGAGGCCAGTCACTGTTATCACTGTCGCCATACATGACCCGTGTAGAGTAATCTATACCCTCGAGACCAGTCACTGTTATCACTGTCGCCACATGACCCGTGTAGAGTAATCTATACCCTCGAGACCAGTCACTGTTATCACTGTCGCTTACATGACCCGTGTAGAGTAATCTATACCCTCGAGGCCAGTCACTGTTATCACTGTCGCTTACATGACCCATGTAGAGTAATCTGTACCCTCGAGACCAGTCACTGTTATCACTGTCGCCATATGACCCGTGTAGAGTAATCTGTACCCTGTCGAGACCAGTCACTGTTATCACTGTCGCTGTTATCATGACCCGTGTAGAGTAATCTGTACCCTCGAGACCAGTCACTGTTATCACTGTCGCCACATGACCCGTGTAGAGTAATCTATACCCTCGAGACCAGTCACTGTTATCATCACTGTCGCTTACCCTCGATCACTGACCCGTGTAGACCCGTGTGTAGTAATCTATACCCTCGAGACCAGTCACTGTTATCACTGTCGCCATACATGACCCGTGTAGAGTAATCTGTACCCTCGAGACCAGTCACTGTTATCACTGTCGCCACATGACCCGTGTAGAGTAATCTGTACCCTCGAGACCAGTCACTGTTATCACTGTCGCCATACGACCCGTGTAGAGTAATCTATACCCTCGAGACCAGTCACTGTTATCACTGTCGCTTACATGACCCGTGTAGAGTAATCTGTACCCTCGAGACCAGTCACTGTTATCACTGTCGCCACATGACCCGTGTAGAGTAATCTATACCCTCGAGACCAGTCACTGTTATCACTGTCGCTTACATGACCCGTGTAGAGTAACCTGTACCCTCGAGACCAGTCACTGTTATCACTGTCGCTTACATGACCCGTGTAGAGTAATCTATACCCTCGAGACCAGTCACTGTTATCACTGTCGCTTACATGACCCGTGTAGAGTAATCTATACCCTCGAGACCAGTCACTGTTATCACTGTCGCCACATGACCCGTGTAGAGTAATCTGTACCCTCGAGACCAGTCACTGTTATCACTGTCGCTTACATGACCCGTGAGTAATCTGTACCCTCGAGACCAGTCACTGTTATCACTGTCGCCACATGACCCGTGTAGAGTAATCTGTACCCTCGAGACCAGTCACTGTTATCACTGTCGCTTACATGACCCGTGTAGAGTAACCTGTACCCTCGAGACCAGTCACTGTTATCACTGTCGCTTACATGACCCATGTAGAGTAATCTGTACCCTCGAGGCCAGTCACTGTTATCACTGTCGCCACATGACCCGTAGAGTAATCTATACCCTCGAGACCAGTCACTGTTATCACTGTCGCTACATGACCCGTGTAGAGTAATCTGTACCCTCGAGACCAGTCACTGTTATCACTGTCGCCACATGACCCGTGTAGAGTAATCTATACCCTCGAGACCAGTCACTGTTATCACTGTCGCTACATGACCCGTGTAGAGTAATCTATACCCTCGAGACCAGTCACTGTTATCACTGTCGCCACATGACCCATGTAGAGTAATCTATACCCTCGAGACCAGTCACTGTTATCACTGTCGCTTACATGACCCGTGTAGAGTAATCTATACCCTCGAGACCAGTCACTGTTATCACTGTCGCTTACATGACCCGTGTAGAGTAATCTATACCCCGGAGGCCAGTCACTGTTATCACTGTCGCTATATGACCCGTGTCAGATCACTAATCTATACCCTCGAGAGGCCAGTCACTGTTATCACTGTCGCTTACATGACCCGTGTACAGTAATCTGTACCCTCGAGACCAGTCACTGTTATCACTGTCGCTTACATGACCCGTGTAGAGTAATCTCTACCCTCGAGGCCAGTCACTGTTATCACTGTCGCTTACATGACCCGTGTACAGTAATCTATACCCTCGAGACCAGTCACTGTTATCACTGTCGCTTACATGACCCGTGTACAGTAATCTGTACCCTCGAGATCAGTCACTGTTATCACTGTCGCTTACATGACCCGTGTAGAGTAATCTATACCCTCGAGGCCAGTCACTGTTATCACTGTCGACCCGTGTACAGTAATCTATACCCTCGAGACCAGTCACTGTTATCACTGTCGCTTACATGACCCGTGTACAGTAATCTGTACCCTCGAGACCAGTCACTGTTATCACTGTCGCTTACATGACCCGTACAGTAATCTATACCCTCGAGGCCAGTCACTGTTATCACTGTCGCCACATGACCCGTGTAGTAATCTATACCCTCGAGGCCAGTCACTGTTATCACTGTCGCCATACATGACCCGTGTACAGTAATCTATACCCTCGAGGCCAGTCACTGTTATCACTGTCGCTTACATGACCCGTGTACAGTAATCTATACCCTCGAGACCAGTCACTGTTATCACTGTCGCTTACATGACCCGTGTACAGTAATCTATACCCTCGAGGCCAGTCACTGTTATCACTGTCGCCTACATGACCCGTGTACAGTAATCTATACCCTCGAGACCAGTCACTGTTATCACTGTCGCTTACATGACCCATGTAGAGTAATCTATACCCTCGAGACCAGTCACTGTTATCACTGTCGCTTACATGACCCATGTAGAGTAATCTATACCCTCGAGAGACCAGTCACTGTTATCACTGTCGCCACATGACCCGTGTAGAGTAATCTGTACCCTCGAGACCAGTCACTGTTATCACTGTCGCTTACATGACCCATGTAGAGTAATCTATACCCTCGAGGCCAGTCACTGTTATCACTGTCGCTTACATGACCCGTGTACAGTAATCTATACCCTCGAGGCCAGTCACTGTTATCACTGTCGCTTACATGACCCGTGTACAGTAATCTATACCCTCGAGGCCAGTCACTGTTATCACTGTCGCTTACATGACCCGTGTACAGTAATCTATACCCTCGAGGCCAGTCACTGTTATCACTGTCGCTTACATGACCCGTGTAGAGTAATCTATACCCTGTCACTGTTCTGTCAAAATTAAACTTAACTTTTTGGCGGGCAGTTGAAAGTGACAGTACCTAACTACAGTAACACATTGCATCAGTGCTAATCAGTTGGAGGGATTCTGTACGATGATAGTGGTGGGGTAATGGGTGGGGAACTAAAGGCCATGGGAAGACTTTGTTTTGCACTGGGCAGATTTATTTAGCCTTAGGAGTGGGTGCACTTATTAACCTTCTGTGGCTTGTAGAGAATGTCAGTTTTGAAGTGGAATTCACCCTGTTTAATTCTTTATTTAGTGCCTGCAGTTCTCTGAGTCCACCTCTTATTCACAGGGGTGTCTGTGGTGCACGCAGTATCAGTGCAAGCAGATCTTTTTACAAACACAGCATATGCTTTGTGGCAATGTGCCCCGCCCCTGTGTGCATATTATGTGTTGTATGTTGCATGCGTGTGTTAATGTTGGTGTATAGATTGGTACACGGGATATAAACGGGTCTGTGTTTCACGTGTATTTAAAAATGTAGATTTATATTTAGGCACGAGGAGGGCACAAATCACTTCACGTGCTGGTTAAATGTAATATGTGAGCACGGGGTTGCACAGAATTAATTCACGTGCTGGGATTCAAGTGAATAATTAATTAGTAATTGAATCCCAGCACAACAGTATATATAGAGACACGTAGCATTCACTCGGGGTTAGGTGTTCGTGAGTGGAGAACGGATTGAGACGGAGGTAAAGATAATAATAATAATAATAATAATAGTTAAATCTGCTCACCGTGTTTTGTCTGTGTAGTACGTTTTGTTTGTCTATTTATTTTGGCCTCAGGTGCCGTGTCCTGTGTTTTTGTTGTTTCAAACCTTTTATTTTCTGTCCTGTTTATTAAATGCTGAGCGAAAGCATTCGCTCAGTTTCACCAAACCACACATCTCTGTCTGTTTATTTCCTGCTTCTGGTCTGACGCCACCCACTCCGGCCGTCTTTGTGACACGTGGTGTCCTGCGTGGGATCTACAGCGCCGCCAGGACTCAGGCCAGAGCAGGAACCGCATTTTTGGATTAAAAAAAAAAAAAAAAGAGAGGAAAAAAAAAAAAATGGCAGAAGACGCCATTAAAGTGCGGGACTGGATCCTGGAAAATGCTGGGCTGGAGGCCCAGTCTGGACAGCGAGCCAGTTCCTGGGTTGAGGACGAGCGATGGGAGCGAGGGAACAGACCGTGAGCACCTGGGAGGAAGGTGTGGGGTTGGTCCTCAGCTACCTGGAGGCAGTTATAAGTGGAACAACAGCCCAGGTAGCAGGTCCACCAGCAGAGGAAGAATGCCTGCTGTCCCGTCTCCACCAGCAGAGGAAGAATGCCTGCTGGTTTTGCCTCCACAGCCCAAGTGGGAGGAGCCAGAGCGCCCACAGCCCGAGCGGGAGGAGCCAGAGCGTTCACAGCCCGAGCGGGAGGAGCCAGAGCGTCCACAGCCCGAGCGGGGGAGCCAGAGCGTCCCACAGCCCGAGCAGGAGGAGCCAGAGCGTCCACAGCCCGAGCGGGAGGAGCCAGAGCGTCCACAGCCCGAGCGGGAGGAGCCGGAGCGGCCACAGCCCGAGCGGGAGGAGCCGGAGCGTCCACAGCCCAAGCGGGAGGAGCCCGAGGCCCACAGCCCAAGCGGGAGGAGCCCGAACGTCCTACGCCTGAGTGGGAGGAGCCCGAACGTCCTACGCCTGAGTGGGGGGGAGCCCGAACGTCCACAGCCCAAGAGGGGGGAGTCGGTGCGTCCACAGCCCAAAAGGGAGGAGTCGGTGCGTCCACAGCCCAAAAGGGAGGAGTCGGTGCGTCCACAGCCCAAAAGGGAGGAGTCGGTGCGTCCACAGCCCAAAGAGAGGGAAGTCGGGGCTTCCACAGCCCTAGGACCCAAGCTGCCAGCAGAGGGAGAATACCTGCTGGTTCCACCTCCACCAGCAGAAGAACAATGCCTGCTGTCCCCATCTACACCAGCAGAGGAAGCATGCCTGTTGGTTCACCTGCTGCTGCCGTCCCGAGAGCTAAAGGGGGAGGAGCCATCGCTGTCGTCCCAAGAGCCAGAAGGGGAGGAAGTACAGGCTCAACCCCCTGAATTTTTCTGGGGGGGAGAAGGGCAGGATGCTGGTGTCCCCCAGCAGCCTCTATTTATGCTGCTGAAGGGAGCACGGCGCACACCAGCCCAGCCGCCACAGCAGAGGGAGCCAGCACTGCCACAGCCTCCCTCTGGTGGCCAGCATCAGCCCCATGGCCTCCGCCACCACCACCGCAGGAGCAGAGCAGCAGGAGCTGCCTCTGCCTCCGCCACCACCACCGCTTCCTCCACTAGGAGCAGAGGAGCAGGAGCTGCCTCTGCCTCCACCACCGCCAGGGAGCAGAGGAGCAGGAGCTGCCTCCTCCGCCACCACCACCGCCAGGAGCAGAGGAGCAGGAGCTGCCTCTGCCACTTCCAGGAGCAGAGGAGCAGGAGCTGCCTCTGCCTCCACCACTGCCAGAAGCAGAACAGCAGGAGCTGTCTCTGCTTCCCGCACCTCCACCACAGGGAGTACGGGTGGCCGGAGCCCCAGAAAGGGAGCTGTCGGCCACGAAGAAGGGGGAGGAGGTCTGAGACCACCAACCCCAGCAGCAGTTTCGCTGCCGGAGATCGTGGGGGGGGTCCGGAGACCTGCTCCCACTGCAGCAGTTTTCGCTGCCGGAGATCGTGGGGGAGGTCCGGAGACCTGCTCCCACTGCAGCAGTTTTGCTGCCGGAGATCGTGGGGAGGTCCGGAGACCTGCTCCCACTGCAGCCCCCACCAAGTACTGTGGGGAGCCCCACCAAGGGAGCTACAAAGAAAGGGGAGAGGTCAGGAGACCAGCATCCCCGCAGCAATTTCGCTGCAGGAATGGACTAGCAGGCTGTCAGCCGTGCCACTACCGGCAGGGGTGCTGACAGCATGGCCAGCCATGGGCCCACTGAAGCCTCCCTTCCCAGCCCCGAGACTTTGTCCTGGACTGCTGGATTTTTAAGGGGAGGTGGCCGTTGAGGCCATGTGCTTTGCACAGGGGGGTATATGTGGCAATGTGCCCCGCCCTGTGTGCATATTATGTGTTGTATGTTGCGTGCGTGTGTTAATGTTGGTGTATAGATTGGTACACGGGATATAAACGGGTCTGTGTTTCACGTGTTTTAAAATGTAGATTTATATTTAGGCACGAGGAGGGCACAAATCACTTCACGTGCTGGTTAAATGTAATATGTGAGCACGGGGTTGCACAGAATTAATTCACGTGCTGGGATTCAAGTGAATAATTAATTAGTAATTGAATCCCAGCACAACAGTATATATAGAGACACGTAGCATTCACTCGGGGTTAGGTGTTCGGTGAGTGGAGAACGGGATTGGAGACGGAGGTAAAGATAATAATAATAATAATAATAATAGTTAAATCTGCTCACCGTGTTTTGTCTGTGTAGTACGTTTTGTTTGTCTATTTATTTTGGCCTCAAGTGCCGTGTCCTGTGTTTTTGTTGTTTCAAACCTTTTATTTTCTGTCCTGTTTATTAAATGCTGAGCGAAAGCATTCGCTCAGTTTCACCAAACCACACATCTCTGTCTGTTTATTTCCTGCTTCTGGTCTGACGCCACCCACTCCGGCCGTCTTTGTGACATGCTTACATCAATCATTTATGGAAATGAATAATAACGCATCACACTGAGACAAAAACAACAATTAATATACAATGGCAAATTACACTTAAACATGACCCCTTGGGTGTATGTGATGGATTTTTACATTGTGATAGTACTGCACACATTCAGTATGTTTGAGAGGGCAAAATCTATGTTGTGTCTTTCAAATTCAGAGATACTGTACACAATATTATTTTTTTTTATAGAATATATCTGAATTTGAGGCAATCCAGTTTCTGAGGTAAAGCTGACGAAAATGTTTATACAGTAAAAAATAAAATCAATAAAAAGAATAATAATTTTGGACGCTCATAAACTATAGGGACAGGACACCTGTTGACATTACTGAATTGTCTTTGGAGTGTGTGTTCCCCTGACAGATCATCTGGGATCAGTTTACATGAAAAACACCAAAATAAACTCCACAACCCTGCAATCTCAAATACTACTACTACTAATAATACAAAAGAATTAGCAGCTCCATAGCAATGCAGTCTCGAAAGAAGTGCAATTCCAGTCTTAATAAAAACAATAATAATAATAATAATTTCAAACAGGTAAGAGACAGGGGGATGTGAACCTGCAACCTTCGGGACTTAAGGGGATTGCGATAGACTACCAGGGCAATATTTATTGTATTATTTCTTTGCCACCAAAAATAACCACAGGTTTTACTGTGGAATACTTGTAATGTGTGCTGATCACAGTGTGCAGACAGCTGTCAAAACCATTGTTTAAATCTAGCTCTGGCCTTCAAAGCAATTCATTCAGATACCAAGACAATTGTCCCTCAGAGCCTGTGCTGAATGTCATACAGCATCATCCCAGTCTGACACCCATTTCACATCAGTTTGCTCTTGAGCAGTGCCCCAGTCGTCGCTTGGCAAAGCCAAGTACAGCACTCTTGTGTATGTGATCTTATTGAGCTGTCTGATAGATGGAGATTTTGCCACTATAAATATGAGCATGAGCATTGTAGATAGAGTATACCTGATTGATATTCTGTACAATGGAAGTATGATCAGACAAGGTATGATGTACAATTATTAGGGTTGACTGCCTCCATTTCACATACACAGACCTCCTGATGATGCGACAGACCAATATATACTCTGCAGGATTCACTTTTTTTTTGAAGATAAATTCTGTGCAGCACTGTGCGACATTTTAGCTGATAAACTTTTGTGTCTGAAACCTCCAAAATAAGTGAAGTTATGTTTCTTCTTCATGCGCATTCCTGAGATTTCACTTAAATACCTCAACTGTGCACTGCATGCAGCCTTTTCTATATATATAACACATTGAGATGTACAATATACACCCCCCCCCTTTTTATATATATATACATTGCACATTCCCCTTTTCTATATATAACACATTGAGATGTACAATATACACCCTCATTAGCACATTCCCCCTTTTCTATATATAACACATTGAGATGTACAATATACACCCTCGTTAGCACATTCCCCCTTTTCAATATATATATATAAACACATTGAGATGTACAATATACACCCTCGTTAGCACATTCCCCCTTTTCTATATATATAAGACATTGAGATATACAATATACACCCTCGTTAGAGAGATGTACAATATACACCCTCGTTAGCACATTCCCCCTTTTCTATATATATATAACACATTGAGATGTACAATATACACCCTCGTTAGCACATTCCCCCTTTTCTATATATATAACACATTGAGATGTACAATATACACCCTCGTTAGCACATTCCCCTTTTCTATATATATAACACATTAACACATTGAGATGTACAATATACATACACCCTCCCCTTTTCTAGCACATTCCCCCTTTCTATATATATATAACACATTGAGATGTACAATATACACCCTCGTTAGCACATTCCCCCTTTTAACACATTGAGATGTATATACACCCTCGTTAGCACATTCCCCCCTTTTCTATATATATATAACACATTGAGATGTAATATACACCCTCGTTAGCATTCCCCTTTTCTATATATAACACATTGGGAACACATTGAGATGTATATATATAACACATATATATATATAACACATTGAGATGTACAATATACACCCTCGTTAGCACATTCCCCTTTTCTATATATATACACATTGAGATGTACAATATACACCCTCGTTAGCACCCCCTTTTCTATATATAACACATTGGGATGTACAATATACACCCTCGTTAGCACATTCCCCCTTTTCTATATATATAACACATTCCCCTTTTCTATATATAACACATTGAGATGTACAATATACACCCTCGTTAGCACATTCCCCCTTTTCTATATATATAACACATTGAGATGTACAATATACACCCTCGTTAGCACATTCCCCCTTTTCTATATATATATATAACACATTGAGATGTACAATATACACCCTACACCCTTAGCACATTCCCCTTTTCTATATATATAACACATTGAGATGTACAATATACACCCTCGTTAGCACATTCCCCCTTTTCTATATATATAACACATTGAGATGTACAATATACACCCTCGTTAGCACATTCCCCCTTTTCTATATATAACACATTGAGATGTACAATATACACCCTCGTTAGCATTTCCCCTTTTTCTATATATATAACACATTGAGATGTACAATATACACCCTCGTTATATATAAGACATATCCCCTTTTTTCTATATATATATAACACATTGAGATATACAATATACACCCTTTTCTATATATATAACACATTGGATGTACAATATACACCCTCCCCCCCCTTTTCTATATATATAACACATTGAGATGTACAATATACACCCTCGTTAGCACATTCCCCCTTTTCTATATATATATAACACATTGAGATGTACAATATACACCCTCGTTAGCACATTCCCCCTGGTACCATGTGGTCTCATCCGTGTTGCAATAATGGAAAGCTCGGGCAATTTCATAGAAGCCTATAACATACCTTCTGGACTTCAAGATAACGTGGGCATTGATTGATGCAGTTTATGACTGACACAGACATTTCTTATTATCTTTTGTTTTCTTCTGCTATATACGCACCAGCTTAAAAACAAAAAGGATCACCGTACACATAAGCTGTCAAAAAATCATTCTGGTGAAACAACAAATAAAAACTAAGTTTTGGAACTCTCTTCCTGAAAATTCTGCTGCTTCCATTTTTAAATGCTAAACGGTATCAGTTTGAAATGAATTCTTTTTTTTTTTAAGGTGAGGCAGAATTATTGCTTGACCATATATTTCCTGGCATGTCTAAATTTCTGTGCTGCTTTAGTTTTGCTTTTTAAAGTGTCAGAAACTTGACTTTGGGAGATCACCTTGTCTTCAGACTCAATTTGCTCTGAGTCTTGGGATGAGGATCCATTATAGTAATGAGTATTTTGTCTGAAATGACTGTGCTGTGTTATACCTGTCCTGCTTTTGATTTGGGACACTTACTGTAAGTTACTCAAACTGAGAATTTCAGCGCAGCCATTTAGCATGTATGCAATGCAGACGATTCCAACCACTCACATTTCCTTCTGCAGCAAAATCACCTTTTCATATTTCTGGAGTATCGGGGGGATAGCTGGTCGCTGTTAATTTAGAATTACAAGACAAAGCAATGTGGAAGACAAACCGTTTTTCAGGCATTTCAAACAACATACTAACCGACAAGACTTTATCCCTCCATGGCAGGTATTGATGTTGAAAGCACCCAATTGGATACCCCTGAACAGTCAAGCTCTGTATCTGTGGCTTTAACCCGTCATCTTTCTTTTCTTCACTGTTCTCTAATATCGTTAGTGCTCGGAGAGACCTTTTTTTTATGAATGAAGACAGCCCAGGCATGGGTATGTCACAAGCTTTAATAGAGTTCAGATGCAGGTTATTTGTACAAATATGTAGTATTCCAGGGAGCCAAGAAGCAATGATGTCTGAAATGTATCCACATAATATCACATCTACACAACAGATAAATGCATTAAAAACACGAGCGCTGCGTGCATCACTTGATGGACTAGATTCTCAATTTGTTATTGCAATATGTCATTTTCATAATTTCTTCAAACCAGAAACAAACAACTGAGACATTGGCCTGATTCACTATGCACGCCCCTCTCATTTCCAGGTTGTGTAAACGTACAGAATGTACTTCCCTAATGAGTCTCTGCTCACAGCCATGTGTAAGGGCCTGTGCTTCTCCTCCCCAGAATCCACCTGGACAACGACATTGCAATGCGGTTGAGAGTTCACCTCTGAATATGTGCAGAACACAATCTATATCCAAAACTGTGAGCGATCACCAGCCGAAATCCAGAGAGTGATATTAAACTGGACCAAACAAGCTGGTTTGACCTCCGATTCTGAGCCCCTGCAGTCAGTGCATTTGATCTCCACATAATTGCAGTGAAAACATTTGAAAGATGGGCCTTAGTCAGTTGAAGTGAAGTATTTTGATCACAGTTAAGGCACCCACTCAGGTTTTATGAACGAAAGGAAAATCGGTAACACTTTACATTGTGTCTCTAATTACTGTGTATTTAAAATGAATGTTTTTTTCATGATATAACCCTCACCCTAACCCTAACCCTATCCCTAATTCTAAACCTAATCCTCACCCCCCTAACACCTTTCTGATACGATTGTGTGCCTACATATGTCGTGCAAAAAGATGTACACGTTAAATACATTGTAACCATGCATAATAACATTGTAAGTATATGTAAGTACACATGTAACTACTGTGTAACTACTATGTAAATACACAGTAATTAGATACTTAATGTAAAGTGTTACAGCAAGTTCTAACCAAATAATTCTAGGTTGTTCAAGGGTTTCGTTCTTTACTGCTTCCTCAGGCTCATGATTCTACTAATGATTAATGCACCTTCAATTAATCTAATTAGCTAACAGATTACTTAAATAGAATCTGCTCACATGCTTATTATTCGAATGGCTGATGCATCATACTCTACCCCAAAATAAGTTAATATGAATGACTTTTGGTCAATGTGAATGACAGTCTTTATGCTTTATGAAGCTCAGTTCGGCCGGGACTCAATGCTCCATGAGCATTCACACCTTGAATAGCATCAGAGAATATTATTCCAGTCATCCCGCTGGGGGACATTTTCAAGCTAATAGATTGAATGCAGGGTTTACTCACTTTCATCACCGGACATGATGTTCTGTACTGTTGTTGCACTTGTTTTCAAGGTTTTTACATGTGTTGACTTGCTGTAAACCCATGTAAAAATACTCTAAAGTTCATAACGCTGCAATAATGTACTAGCTTTGGATGTAACTGTAGCATCAAGCTCCAGGATGCACACTGAAGTCCTTCATGCAGAGGCCAGTTGCACACATTCATCATAAAGGAGATCTCACATGGGATTGCTGCTGCAGCTGGTGCATGCTTGTCGTATCTTTCTGTCAGCATCTCTTGGGCAGAGTACATTGGTGTATGAACTGAAACATTGGGGCTGGCATGGACCCCAAAAGGAAAATCCCTTCTTATTTTATCATCTGGGTGAGATGGAGAAGCACCTGCACCCCTCGTGAACTCATGTTGCTTTCATAAAAGAAAAAGAAACTTCCCTACCTCTACCTAAAACAATGCACTGAAATTATAGGCATGCTGCTAACCCCTAAGGATAATAGGTTCTCTGCAAAGTTAGATTTGAATGTTCAGCTCCCTTAGAAAGTCTGCAATTGACCATGTCACCAATAACAAATATGGTCTAAAATCTTCGCCTACGCTGCTTAACACCACTAGGCATGCAGATCTCGGACAATATTTATTTGCACAGGCTGGAACACTTGTTAGGAGGCAATTGTGATGTTCTCCCTTCACTCAGCTGTGTGGCATTTCTAGGTTACATAGACTGATTCAGAGCCGTGCGTACGGTTTCATTCCCAGTAGACCGATTCCAATACAACTTGAAGGCCATTGAAAACTGTGATAGCCCTCTGTGGTGCTTCACTGCCACCATTGCATGCCGATCGGATGTGAGTTGTATTGACTTTCAAGTGGAACTAATCCATATGCTGCATTGTAGAGAGCTGGTTGTTCTGCTACAGGTGTAGAAATGAATGCAACATGAGCTGTAAGACAGAAGAAAAGGCAATGCCTGAAATGATAACCCGGTCAAGTCACACCCCTAAAATTCACTTGAGCATGTTTTCTCAACACCATTAGCATCTCCATATATCATTCGCTGTGCCATACATCACACTGTCGTGTGCACTATGCCAACTACCTCAGGGATTCACTGTGCCATACATCAGACTGTCATGTGCACTATGCCAACTACCTCAGCAACTCACTGTGTTTGGAATTGGCTTGTATTTATGACCGAGTGGGGCAGATTCTCTCAATTTGTTCTAATGTTGGGCTTGATTTATGCAAAAGTGTATTTACTTAAAAATAAAAAGAGTGATAGTATTGCAAGGCTAATGCATTCCAACAAGAAATGGGCAAAATGAAATTCAGAATAAAATCGAATTTCTGAAAATGCAACATTAAAATTTACATATAGGTCAAAGATAATGGAAAAACTATGCATTTGGAAGCTACTCTGCCAAGAGATTTATATGTCAGAGTTGAGTGAAAGCGACTACTTTAATATTTATGAACTTCATACATACTAGACTATATAAAATTGGTGGTATAGAACATTATTCAGCTCTAGAGATACATCTTTAATTTAATTGCCAAAAGCCTCTATAAATGGGAAGAGAATGCCATTAATTGAGTTCAACATGCCATATATTTTTTATTTGAATTCTCAAGGATCGAATTTATTTTTCAGCATACATGTTGCATGTCATTTATATAGATACAAGTATACATGGAGATAAAGCCTGGAGAATTGCATGTTTTTTTGTCCCCTGTACTTTTACCATTGCTTTTTCAATAAACATTCAGTAGAGTTTGATTCTAGAATTATCAAAACTAGTTTGGATAATTAGAACTTGTGAAGTCATTCACTACATAGTTAATGATGTAACGATCTGCTGTTCCTTTTCTTATTTAACCCTTCAGTTCATTTATTACTACATAGTTAATGATGTAACGATCTGCTGTTCCTTTTCTTATTTAACCCGTCAGTTCATTTATTACTATATAGTTAATGATGTAACGATCTGCGGTTCCTTTTCTTATTTAAACCGTCATTTCATTTATTACTACATAGTTAATGATGTAATGATCTGCTGTTCCTTTTCTTATTTAACCCTTCAGTTCATTTATTACTACATAGTTAATGATGTAATGATCTGCTGTTCCTTTTCTTATTTAACCCTTCAGTTCATTTATTACTACATAGTTAATGATGTAATGATCTGCGGTTCCTTTTCTTATTTAACCCGTCAGTTCATTTATTACTACATAGTTAATGATGTAACGATCTGCTGTTCCTTTTCTTATTTAACCCTTCAGTTCATTTATTACTACATAGTTAATGATGTAACGATCTGCGGTTCCTTTTCTTTATTAACCCTTCAGTTCATTTTTATTACTACATAGTTAATGATGTAACGATCTGCGGTTCCTTTTCTTATTTAAACCGTCATTTCATTTATTATTACATAGTTAATGATGTAACGATCTGCTGTTCCTTTTCTTATTTAACCCTTCAGTTCATTTATTACTACATAGTTAATGATGTAACGATCTGCGGTTCCTTTTCTTATTTAACCCTTCAGTTCATTTATTACTACATAGTTAATGATGTAACGATCTGCTGTTCCTTTTCTTATTTAACCCTTCAGTTCATTTATTACTACATAGTTAATGATGATGTAACGATCTGCGGTTCCTTTTCTTATTTAACCCTTCAGTTCATTTATTACTACATATTTAATGATGTAATGATCTGCGGTTCCTTTTCTTATTTAACCCTTCAGTTCATTTATTACTACATAGTTAATGATGTAACGATCTGCGGTTCCTTTTCTTATTTAACCCTTCAGTTCATTTATTACTACATATTTAATGATGTAATGATCTGCGGTTCCTTTTCTTATTTAACCCGTCAGTTCATTTATTACTACATAGTTAATGATGTAACGATCTGCGGTTCCTTTTCTTATTTAACCCTTCAGTTCATTTATTACTACATAGTTAATGATGTAACGATCTGCGGTTCCTTTTCTTATTTAACCCTTCAGTTCATTTATTACTACATAGTTAATGATGTAACGATCTGCGGTTCCTTTTCTTATTTAACCCTTCAGTTCATTTATTACTACATAGATAATGATGTAACGATCTGCTGTTCCTTTTCTTATTTAACCCTTCAGTTCATTTATTACTACATAGTTAATGATGTAACGATCTGCGGTTCCTTTTCTTATTTAACCCTTCAGTTCATTTATTACTACATAGTTAATGATGTAATGATCTGCTGTTCCTTTTCTTATTTAACCCTTCAGTTCATTTATTACTACATAGTTAATGATGTAATGATCTGCGGTTCCTTTTCTTATTTAAACCTTCATTTCATTTATTACTACATAGTTAATGATGTAACGATCTGCTGTTCCTTTTCTTATTTAACCCTTCAGTTCATTTATTACTACATAGTTAATGATGTAATGATCTGCGGTTCCTTTTCTTATTTAAACCCTTCATTTCATTTATTACTACATAGTTAATGATGTAACGATCTGCGGTTCCTTTTCTTATTTAACCCTTCAGTTCATTTATTACTACATAGTTAATGATGTAACGATCTGCGGTTCCTTTTCTTATTTAAACCGTCATTTCATTTATTACTACATAGTTAATGATGTAACGATCTGCGGTTCCTTTTCTTATTTAAACCGTCAGTTCATTTATTACTACATAGTTAATGATGTAACGATCTGCTGTTCCTTTTCTTATTTAACCCTTCAGTTCATTTATTACTACATAGTTAATGATGTAACGATCTGCGGTTCCTTTTCTTATTTAAACCGTCATTTCATTTATTACTACATAGTTAATGATGTAACGATCTGCTGTTCCTTTTCTTATTTAACCCTTCAGTTCATTTATTACTACATAGTTAATGATGTAACGATCTGCGGTTCCTTTTCTTATTTAAACCCTTCATTTCATTTATTACTACATAGTTAATGATGTAACGATCTGCGGTTCCTTTTCTTATTTAAACCGTCAGTTCATTTATTACTACATAGTTAATGATGTAACGATCTGTTCCTTTTCTTATTTAACCCTTCAGTTCATTTATTACATAGTTAATGATGTAATGATCTGCGGTTCCTTTTTCTTATTTAACCCTTCAGTTCATTTATTACTACATAGTTAATGATGTAACGATCTGCTGTTCCTTTTCTTATTTAACCCTTCAGTTCATTTATTACTACATAGTTAATGATGTAACGATCTGCGGTTCCTTTTCTTATTTAACCCTTCAGTTCATTTATTACTACATAGTTAATGATGTAACGATCTGCGGGTCCTTTTCTTATTTAACCCGTCAGTTCATTTATTACTACATAGTTAATGATGTAATGATCTGCGGTTCCTTTTCTTATTTAACCCTTCAGTTCATTTATTACTACATAGTTAATGATGTAACGATCTGCGGTTCCTTTTCTTATTTAACCCTTCAGTTCATTTATTACTACATAGTTAATGATGTAACGATCTGCGGTTCCTTTTCTTATTTAACCCGTCAGTTCATTTATTACTACATAGTTAATGATGTAATGATCTGCGGTTCCTTTTCTTATTTAACCCTTCAGTTCATTTATTACTACATAGTTAATGATGTAACGATCTGCGGTTCCTTTTCTTATTTAACCCTTCAGTTCATTTATTACTACATAGTTAATGATGTAACGATCTGCGGTTCCTTTTCTTATTTAACCCTTCAGTTCATTTATTACTACATAGTTAATGATGTAACGATCTTAATGATGTAATGATCCTTTTCTTATTTAACCCTTCAGTTCATTTATTACTACATAGTTAATGATGTAACGATCTGCGGTTCCTTTTCTTATTTAACCCGTCAGTTCATTTATTACTACATAGTTAATGATGTAATGATCTGCGGTTCCTTTTCTTATTTAACCCTTCAGTTCATTTATTACTACATAGTTAATGATGTAACGATCTGCGGTTCCTTTTCTTATTTAACCCTTCATTTCATTTATTACTACATAGTTAATGATGTAACGATCTGCTGTTCCTTTTCTTATTTAACCCTTCAGTTCATTTATTACTACATATTTAATGATGTAACGATCTGCGGTTCCTTTTCTTATTTAACCCTTCAGTTAATTTATTACTACATAGTTAATGATGTAATGATCTGCTGTTCCTTTTCTTATTTAACTCGTCATTTCATTTATTACTACATAGTTAATGATGTAACGATCTGCTGTTCCTTTTCTTATTTAACCTGTCATTTCATTTATTACTACATAGTTAATGATGTAACGATCTGCGGTTCCTTTTCTTATTTAACCCGTCATTTCATTTATTACTACATAGTTAATGATGTAATGATCTGCGGTTCCTTTTCTTATTTAAACCGTCATTTCATTTATTACTACATAGTTAATGATGTAACGATCTGCGGTTCCTTTTCTTATTTAACCCTTCAGTTCATTTATTACTACATAGTTAATGATGTAATGATCTGCGGTTCCTTTTCTTATTTAACCCGTCAGTTCATTTATTACTACATAGTTAATGATGTAACGATCTGCTGTTCCTTTTCTTATTTAACCCTTCAGTTCATTTATTACTACATAGTTAATGATGTAACGATCTGCGGTTCCTTTTCTTATTTAACCCTTCAGTTCATTTATTACTACATAGTTAATGATGTAATGATCTGCGGTTCCTTTTCTTATTTAACCCTTCAGTTCATTTATTACTACATAGTTAATGATGTAATGATCTGCGGTTCCTTTTCTTATTTAACCCTTCAGTTCATTTATTACTACATAGTTAATGATGTAACGATCTGCGGTTCCTTTTCTTATTTAACCCGTCAGTTCATTTATTACTACATAGTTAATGATGTAACGATCTGCGGTTCCTTTTCTTATTTAAACCGTCATTTCATTTATTACTACATAGTTAATGATGTAACGATCTGCTGTTCCTTTTCTTATTTAACCCTTCAGTTCATTTATTACTACATAGTTAATGATGTAACGATCTGCGGTTCCTTTTCTTATTTAACCCTTCAGTTCATTTATTACTACATAGTTAATGATGTAATGATCTGCTGTTCCTTTTCTTATTTAACCCTTCAGTTCATTTATTACTACATAGTTAATGATGTAATGATCTGCGGTTCCTTTTCTTATTTAAACCGTCATTTCATTTATTACTACATAGTTAATGATGTAACGATCTGCTGTTCCTTTTCTTATTTAACCCGTCAGTTCATTTATTACTACATAGTTAATGATGTAATGATCTGCGGTTCCTTTTCTTATTTAAACCGTCATTTCATTTATTACTACATAGTTAATGATGTAACGATCTGCGGTTCCTTTTCTTATTTAACCCTTCAGTTCATTTATTACTACATAGTTAATGATGTTACAATCTGCGGTTCCTTTTCTTATTTAACCCTTTAGTTCATTTATCCATGTATGTTCCTTTATTCTTCTACACTGTACATTATCTCATTTAGTTTCTTCTAAAAGTACACAGTTTAGGTCCTGCTATTCTTGGGAAGAAAGAGTGTTTTGCAAACCCTTCATTGCTTTCTTCCATACAAGGCTGTGATGGGGCCTTTTCTTATTTACCAAGGAGACTCAGAGACCAGAAACGCTGCGGTTCAAGCTTATTTAACCCTTCAGTTCATTTATTTACACAATTCATGTAACACAACTTCCTTTTCTTACCAAAACCCACCGCTTCATTTATTCAACTAATCCATGATCATCCTTTCTTATACACCCGCGTTCATTTATCCTATTTATACATGTAATGAATCACCCTATTTTATTTAACCCTTCAGTTCATTTTATTACCCTATTTATACATCCGCGATTCACCCTTCATTTATACACTACATAGTTCACCCTATTTATACACCCGCCTTCACCCTTTATTTATACATAGTTAATGATTAATGATCCCCTATTTTATTTAACCCTTCAGTTCATTTATTTATACAATGATGTAATGACCCTATTTATACTTTTCTTATTTAACCCTATTTATACATCTTAATCATGTATTTATTCCTTTTCTTATTTAACCCTTCAGTTCATCCTATTTATACATAGTTAATGATCACCCTATTTATACAAACCTTCAGTTCATTTATTACCTATTATTTATACACTTCCTTTTCACCCTATTTATACACTTCAGTTCATTTACCCTATTTATACAATGATCATCCTTTTTATACACCCTTCATCATCCTATTTATACACCTGTTCCTTTTCTCACCCTATTTATACACCTGTGATCACCCTATTTATACACCAAGATCACCCTATTTATACACATAGTTAATGAATAACCGGTTTTTTCTTACAACCCGTCATCATTTATTTATACATAGTTAATGATGTAACATCCCTTTTTATAACCCCCAGTTCATCCCTATTTATACACCTGTGATCACCCTTCTTATAAACCGTCAGTTCATTTATTACTATTTATGATCCCACAATCATCCTATTTATACACCAGTGATCACCCTATTTATACACCTGTGATCACCCTATTTATACACCCGCGATCACCCTATTTATTTAACCCTTCAGTTCATTTAACCCTATTTATACACCCTGCCTTTTCTTATAACCCTATTTATTTATTACATCTTAATGAGTAACGATTCCCTTTTCTTATTTAACCCTTCAGCCCTATTTATCCTTTTCTTATTTAACCCTTCGATCATCCTATTTATACACCCGCGATCACCCTATTTATACCCTTCCTTTGATCACTACATATTTATACACCTGTGATCACCCTATTTATACAACATAGTTAATGATGTAACGATCACCCCTTTTATTATTTAACCCTTCAGTTCATAACCTACATAGTTATATGTACCGATCTGCGGTTCATCCTATTTATAACCCTTCAGTTCATTTATTACTATTTATACATGTAATGATCATCCTATTTATACCCCTGTGATCACCCTTATTATTTATACACCCCGCGATCACCCTTTTTATACACCCACAATCATCCTATTTATACATGTAACCTGTGATCACCCTATTTATACACCTGTGATCATTTATTTATACACCCGATGTATCACCCTATTTATACCCCCGTTCATTTATAACATAGTTAATATGTAACGATCTGCGGTTCATCCTATTTATTTTATTACTACATAGTTAATGATGTAACGATCACCCTATTTATAACCCTTCAGTTCATCCTATTTATACGACCTGCGGTTCCTTTTTCTTGTCAACCCTTCAGTTCATTTATTTATACACTACATCACCCTATTTATACACCCGAATTTCCTTTATTTATACACCGCAATTCCACCCTATTTATTACACCTTGATCAATGATCCTTCCTTTATTTAAACCTCATTTCATTTATCATCCTATTTATGTAACAATCTGCATCCTTTTTATACAACCCTTTTAGTTCATCCATTTATACACCCATCTTCTCACCCTATTTATCTCATTTAGTTTTCTTCTAAAACCCTGCTATTTTGGGAAGAAAGAGTGTATTGCAAGCACCCTATTTATACAAGGCTGTGATGGTGCGCGTACCAAGGAGACTTATACCAGAAGCGCTGCAGTTCATCCTATTTATTCACAACCAACTAACACACCAAAAGCACCCTATTTATTCAACCAATCCATCATCCTATTTATACACCTGTGATCATCCCTTTTTACCTGTGATCACCTGCGATCATCCTATTTATACACCCGCGATCACCCTATTTATACACCCGCAATAACCCTATTCATACACCTTCGATCATCCTATTTATACACCCGCGATCATCCTATTTATACACCCGCAATCACCCTATTTATACACCCGCGATCACCCTATTTATACACCCGCGATCATCCTATTTATACACCCGCGATCACCCTATTTATACACCCGCGATCACCCTATTTATACACCTGTGATCACCCTATTTATACACCCGCGATCACCCTATTTATACACCCGCGATCACCCTATTTATACACCTGTGATCACCCTATTTATACACCTGTGATCACCCTATTTATACACCCGCGATCACCCTATTTATACACCTGCAACATGGGGATGTGTAACGCTGTATTACAGGTACATTATTTAAACAGTTGTAGCAGCACGTGGGGATGTGGAATACTATATTTTTCAGAACCCCGCTACTTACTCTTTAATATGGAAACATGTGTTTCAAGCCAGAACCACTTTTTTGCTGAAATCAGTTCAGCTAGACTATTTTATTAAAATTAATATTTTTCCTTCACTTTCTTTTTTTTTGTTTTACAGAATTTGTAAGGCGCATAACTAGCAGGAATGAGTTCATCATAGTTCTGTAACTCTGCAGATATTACTGATGAATGGGGCATCATTTGCAACAACAATATTTTAATAGATACAACATGACACCAAAATATAGCATGCTAAATGACAATGATTTGCTAAAATGAGTATGGAGTTTGTGTATTAGGGCTTAAATCTATGCCTCATTTATTCTGATGACAATTTCACTCAATACGGAGTACCAGCCACTTATGAAATTCATTACTGTTATTCATTATTACTAATATCATATTTTACATCTTTTTCAAAGTCTATATGATGGAATGCATGTGCTTTGTTAGCTAAAAAATATTATCATCTGTTTCATACTTTGTTAGGGAAAAACATTTAAAAAGCAATACAAAATAAATAAAGATGCCTTCAGTGACAGATGGAGTGTATTCTGAGTGGGTATAGGGGGCTGTTTATCACAGCATATGTTGATTATCAAGTTTAACAAATAAAACCTTTGATTAAAAAAAGAAAGAAAACAAAAATAAACGGGAGGATGCTAATTGTCTATAGACAATGCTATAATGAAGTAACACAGCTTGTGAAATAAAGCATGCATACATGCTTTCTTAACGTGCCTCAATGTCATGTTAAAAGAAGTAATTGTACACTGCAAATAAAGTGTTCATCTTAGGAAAAAAGGGCATGCTATATACGCTTGCTGTAACTCAAGATCATTTTGGATGACCCCTTCAGCAATAGATTTTAAACACATTTGTTTTGCACTAAATATTGCAAGTCCACAATTGTATCCAAAAAGGGTTAGGGTTAAGTCACATCATGCAGAAAGATTTACACATAAAGTACATTGTAACTATGCATAATAACATTGTAATTATGTATGAGTACACATGTGTTTACTAAGTAAATACTATGTAAATACACAGTAATTAGAGAAACTTCATGCTCAGTGTTGCTCTGTGAAACGTTTCACATACGCAGAGCCCCCGTGGCGCGCCCCCACAATGCTTGCAGCTACAGGAGAGGCCGTTTGGTCTTGGCTTGTTAACAGGATCTCTGAACAAGTCAATCTTAGAGAGGCTGTGGTCATGTTTAATCTGCCTCGATTTCCAGCAGCAAGGAACAATTCAATATGCTCCCAGATGCTTACTTCATTTAGATGAAGCTCTGAGCCTGCTCAGGACCATGATGGTGTCATTGGGAACAGTGTGATGGGCCCAGTCATTCTGCCATTGGATCTGAATGAGCACAAGAACAATTCCAAAAATATAACAGAGTGATGGGCCCGGTCATTCTGCCATTGGATCTGAATGAGCACAAGAACAATTGCAAAAATATAACAGTGTGATGGGCCCGGTCATTCTGCCATTGGATCCAAAAATATTCACACCGCAGGAGCCCATTTAGGAAAGTGCAAATATTTTCTTCACCCCAGATACTTAAAAGCGATACAATGTTTATTTTTTCCTTTACTTGTACTTTTCTTTATTTAACTATTTGGAACCCTCTGAGTCTAGATATGTCACTTTGCTTCATTTGCATATGGAAGCTAGTTGTGTCACTTCCTTCACCAGAAGTAACTGGGGCAGAGCAAAGTCTCCAATCAGACTGTCAGAGTCACAGTTCTGCCCATTGTGATGTCACTCTACTGCTGACGGAAACAGACGGGACACATTTCAAATAGATACAGGTGGCAGGTGAAAACCAAGCATGGCTAAATTAGGAGGGACCCCTTCGTTTCTCTTTGTTATTGGGCTGTCTGGTACATGTCACAAGGAAACACATGTGTGAGAGGTTGGCGTTGCTGGAATTGATCAAGGGATGTATGTTAGAGCAGGTGTACACTGGGGCAAATCTGTTGTGAAGAGCTGTGTGCTGTGTAGGACAAAACCCCTGCACACAATAATATTGTATCAAGAGTTGTTCTCGTAATATTTTTTCAATCACATTTTGAATAATTAGTCTAGTTGGAGTAAAAAGGTTTAAAAAACGTTACAATTAACTGGCGGCTATTATAAAACAGACTGGGAGCAATCAAGTAGACATTTTGTAAGTCAAAGGAGAAATGCATTGCATCTTCTAAATTTTTAAAATGCTCCACTGGGCATTAAAACTGCTTGTGAGGCCCATCCAGAGTGCAGCTAGATAACATTGAGAGAGTCCTTCATTAGCACATGCTGTTCCTACTCAATGAGACCCATCCAGAGTGCAGCTAGATAACATTGAGAGAGTCCTTCACTGCCATTAACACATGCTGTTCCTACTCAGTGAGATCCATCCAGAGTGCAGCTAGATAACATTGAGAGAGTCCTTCATTAACACATGCTGTTCCTACTCAATGAGACCCATCCAGAGTGCAGCTAGATAACATTGAGAGAGTCCTTCACTGCCATTAACACATGCTGTTCCTACTCAATACTCAAACTTTGTCAATGGAAAGATTTTGAGTTCATGATAATATGGGAACACCAACTACTGTAAATATAGAATTGAAACCGTTTTTACTGGGATTTAATTGACTGATGGATGCTTCAAAACTCCATATCAATACTCTAATGTAAACTTTTTATTTTAACACATGCATTACAAGATTTGGATTCACGTACTATACATACTATGGGCTAAATTCTCAAAGTCATTTACTCCAAAATGCCACATTTTATATAGAAACGAAAACCACATCCCCAAATAAATTCTTCCAACTCCATTGTGCTGCCTTTGCATCTAATTGTGTGGGTTGGTACAGTAACAATACTGCAGGGCTTCTTCAAGGTATCTCTGTATAAACTTGTCTGTGGGAGAGCTTACTGAGACCATCACTTTTGTAATATATGAAGCATGTCTTTGTGTATTTACACCGATGTAAAGATTTAATTTGCTGATGAGCCATGCTTGATAAGCCAGGCAGCCCCAATTAAACAGTGGCTGAGCAGGTTAATGATTTCTAATTCCAGTTTAAGGCAGCTGTTTGATGATGTAGCTGGCTCACTTGATCATTGCCAATTGTTATTCCACTGAGTAGAAATCAGAAAAGAAGAGCATGCATCAATGGAATCCTGAGATTGAAGGGATCTCTAGGATTATTTAATTTCCTTCTGAAGCTTGAATAATTCTGCCCTCACAAAGTATTTTAGAGACCCATCATCACTCCAGTTATTTTCACACTAGAAGTTATATCGACATTTAGGGGTCAGATCTAGGGGAATTACAGAAACAACCAGCACTGCTCAGAGCTTGTGGTTTGCTGGTTTTCAATCACTGCTGTTGGTTCAGAGAGCTGGTGTTAGTACAGGAGCTGCCAGCACTGCTCAGAGCTTGTGGTTTGCTGGTTTTCAGTCACTGCTGCTGGTTCAGAGAGCTGGTGTTTGTACAGGAGCTGCCAGCACTGCTCAGAGCTTGTGGTTTGCTGGTTTTCAATCACTGCTGCTGGTTCAGAGAGCTGGTGTTTGTACAGGAGCTGCCAGCACTGCTCAGAGCTTGTGGTTTGCTGGTTTTCAATCACTGCTGCTGGCTCAGAGAGCTGGTGTTAGTACAGGAGCTGCCAGCACTGCTCAGAGCTTGTGGTTTGCTGGTTTTCAATCACTGCTGCTGGCTCAGAGAGCTGGTGTTAGTACAGGAGCTGCCAGCACTGCTCAGAGCTTGTGGTTTGCTGGTTTTCAATCACTGCTGCTGGTTCAGAGAGCTGGTGTTAGTACAGGAGCTGCCAGCACTGCTCAGAGCTTGTGGTTTGCTTTTTTTCAATTTACAGGAGCTGGTTACACTGCTGCAGGAAAAAAGCTCCATTATAATTGTTTTTTTTTCATCAATAAAGGGACAACGTAATTGAATGTTTTTTTAAACAATGAGCAAACCATGTAAGTTAATGTAATAACAGACTAGCAATAAAAGAGAGAATTTTCAGAAAGATCTATCTAAATTCAGATAACTCTTAATCAAAGCAAACCCCTATGGCAACGTTCCTCTGAAAGCCGGAGTTGCATTACTGGATAATTATTATTATTATTTGTTTATTTAGCAGACGCCTTTATCCAAGGCGACTTACAGAGACTAGGGTGTGTGAACTATGCATCAGCAGAGTCACTTACAGTTACGTCTCACCCGAAAGACGGAGCACAAGGAGGTTAAGTGACTTGCTCAGGATCACACAATGAGTCAGTGGCTGAGGTGGGATTTGAACCGGGGACCTCCTGGTTACAAGCCCCTTTCTTTAACCACTGGACCACACTGCCTCTAGATGCCCTGTTGCCTTTACTGAACTCTAAGTGATCATAAATAAGCATTTTGGTCCATTAGAGCCCCATGTTGTGCTGTGTTTCACATGAAGGTCCACACAGGGTGTTGTGGATGTAGATGGAGGTTAGGTGTGAGCTATGGGGGAAGGTTTTATCTTCACACCGGGGGGAGGCTCCTAAAGCAATGACTGTTAATTGACATTTTTTCTTTTCTTTGAGAAATATTATTCTACCACAGCAATGTATACAATTAACAAACATTTTCCTGTTTACTCCTGCTGAGTATTCCTATAAAGCTGGATTTACTTCCAAAGCCCCATTGCTTGCATTTCTAATGGCATTAATTATCACATTCTGTCACTTTAATATAATTAAAATTGCAGACAAGATAAATGAACTGTGCATGTGGATTTATCTTAATCGGAAACTGGTTTGGTGAGGTGGGTTAATATGCATTTTAAGTAAACAATATATTAAAGTTGCATAACTACATACAGCAGGATTAATGAATGTGAAGGTGGGGTGTGAGATTCTGAGTCCCTTTTCTTTTCATGTTATCTTATCCATGTTAGGCTTTTTATTAAACCAAAGAAACCTTACAACTAAGCCCCTCATGAATGGCATTATCTGGAGAAAAGTAATGCTTTTTATTTTATTTTGTGTAATTATGCCAAATACAGCACATGTAATCATTCAGAAAATGTAATCATTTTCAAATGTTGGTATCCATAATACCCTAACTATAAACCTAACCCCATCCCAACTAACCCTTACTCTAAACCTAACCCTTTGGATAGAGTTATTTGGCACCTATATGGAATGTGATTGTATATCCTGGATAAACAAGGGCAGCACAAACACAAGACACAGATGTATGGCTTAGATTCTCCAAACTGCCTCAGAGAGTATCCAGAACACCTATAGAGGGCGCCCCTGAACATCCCTCCAGCACTCTCTCCCAGTCTCTCTCAAGCAGAGCTACCAATTGTCCAAATGCACCATCTTGTAACAAAAAGCCCTCTTCATATGTGATGTAAGCTGACAGGATCAGCAGCATGCTTGATTAGCTTTTGGTTTCAACTTGGCACTGGCAGGGCCGGCGTCAGCACCCAGACAAGGGCCCCGACGCAAATTGCAAATCTGAGTAAATGTACTATTTCTGTGCCAGCTATCCTACTCAAGCAGCCTTTAGGGCTCGAAACATTTCGTTTTCACTAAACTAAACTAAACTGTACGCATGCAGTGCATTGAAACCTTTCAGATCTCCCCTTTTTTCTTTTCTCTTTTCCTGCTTGCGTCCTGTTCCTTTAGTCCCGCCTCTTCTCACTCCCTATTGGCTTCCATCCTCCCAAGTTCTTCGTAAAGCCGAAAGCTATTGGCTGATCTCGACATACAATTATACAAATGTGCCAATTAAAGACAGTCTATGACTGGCACATTTACTTTCCAACAATCAAGACTTTCATTTGACAAGCGTTTTGTCGAGCCTCATAATCATTACCTCTATTATTATGATAACGCCTATTATAATTATATGATTTCAAACCATCAAAAAAGAACCACTGGAACCAACAAATAAAAAAAACACAAATCTGAATGTCAAAAACAGAAGAATTAAGACTACAAAAAAGAACATCTAAAAAATGGAATAAGTACACTGAAACTTTCTCTGTAAATTTAAAAATGATTATTTCTGTAATGTGTGTGTTCTGTTTTCTGTTAATTGTGTACTAAGTAGGCTAGAGTAAAAAGAAAGTGCAGTACAGGTATTCATTTGATTTTACTGCTGTATTTACTGCACAATGATTATAATGGTTTTCATTTGTTTTAAATTGGACGACTCATGTCTCCCTCCAGACATGTCCGGTTTAGTGAGGGACTACTGATTATGGAAAACATGACCACAAGATGTTATACATAAAAGATAAAAAGTCTATCTAGCTAACTTTAAACTTTAAATAATGCAACCTATGCTCAGTAATGGTTAATTAGTTCATAAGCTTTGACCATCCCTGGTAGGAAAGGTCTCACCCTGACCATCCATTCTGAATTGGTAAGAAAAACATCTTGACCCACACACCAAATGCTTTTGTTTAATACAAAAATAATGAAACTGCAAATGTGTCTGTGCACTGTAATTTGGTGAGGAACCTAATGTTGTGTTCTTCGCTCATTCATTTGACAAGTGAATTATTTTTCTGTTTCTCAATTTGTTTTGGTTTTGATGATCTGTCAAGGAGCATCACTAGCCACTGGGCTCCACCTAACCTCATTTATTAAGATTCACTGCACATAATCAATGACAAGCAGTCTAGTCCTTTTAAACACACTGCCAAGCCAGGCTACAGTGATATGACTCCTTCAATTAATGATAAACACTTCAAGGAGTTTCTCCTTAAGACTAAAACTTGGCACTCCAGTTCAGCCCTAACTTAACACAGGTTCTTCTTTAATAGAGGCGTGCAGTTAGGCCAGTTAAACAGCATTGAGAGGACACTGAAAGTATGGTAACAATACATGATGGAAGCATTAGAGCACGTGGCTATGATCTACCTTTATTGTATGGTGTATCTATCCCCCATTTATCAAGCATGTTTTAGGCTCTTCCAATACCAGATCAAGTCGCCAATCAAATAGATAGTATCTTATTTGTCCTTCAATAAACAATACCTCAAATGATGGACAAGGAAAGGATTACATTACCTCAATCAGTCACATCCCCGCTGTACACCAGAGTTCGCCTCCTGCTCCACAGTCTCCACCTGCTTTTTGGCTTCGTCTAACGGGGAGGGCAGCTATCCTGCCCCCCCCTGCCCATGACTTCCCTATGGTCAGCCTCTCCACTTATCTGCAACCTAATTCATGGGTAGGTGTACTTTGAAAGGCAAGGCCAAAGGCCAACTAATGTAGTGTAAAATAAGCATATTGCAGCAGCGTTGTCTAGTCTATAGTGTAAAATAAGCATAATGATGTAGTGTTGTCTAGTCTATAGTGTAAAATCAGCATATTGCAGCAGCGTTGTCTAGTCTATAGAGTAAAATAAGCATAATGTTGTAGTGTTGTCTAGTCTATAGTGTAAAATCAGCATAATGTAGCAGCGTTGTCTAGTCTATAGAGTAAAATAAGCATAATGTTGTAGTGTTGTCTAGTCTATAGTGTAAAATAAATATAATGTAGCAGCGTTGTCTAGTCTATAGTGTAAAATAAGCATAATGTTGTAGTGTTGTCTAGTCTATAGTGTAAAATCAGCATATTGCAGCAGCGTTGTCTAGACTATAGTGTAAAATAAGCATATTGTAGCAGCATTGTCTAGTCTATAGAGTAAAATAAGCATATTGCAGCAGCGTTGTCTAGTCTATAGTGTAAAATCAGCATAATGATGTAGTGTTGTCTAGTCTATAGTGTAAAATTAGCATATTGTTGTAGTGTTGTCTGACTATAGTGTAAAATAAGCATATTGTAGCAGCATTGTCTAGTCTATAGAGTAAAATAAGCATATTGCAGCAGCGTTGTCTAGTCTATAGTGTAAAATCAGCACAATGTAGCAGCGTTGTCTAGTCTATAGAGTAAAATAAATATAATGTAGCAGCGTTGTCTAGTCTATAGTGTAAAATAAGCATAATGTTGTAGTGTTGTCTAGTCTATAGTGTAAAATCAGCATAATGTTGTAGTGTTGTCTAGTCTATAGTGTAAAATAAGCATAATGTAGCAGCGTTGTCTAGTCTATAGTGTAAAATCAGCATAAAGGGCAGCAGTGTGGAGTAGTGGTTAGGGCTCTGGACTCTTGACCGAGGGTCGTGGGTTCAAAACACTGCTGCTGCATAAGGTACTTTACCTAGATTGCTCCAGTAAAACCCAACTGTATAAATGGGTAATTGTAAAATAAAAATAATGTAAGTCGCCCTGGATAGTCTGCTAAGAAATAAATAAAATAATAATAATGTAATGTGCAGTTGTCTAGTCTATAGTGTAAAATAAGCATAATGTTGTAGTGTTGTCTAGTCTATAGTGTAAAATCAGCATAATGTTGTAGTGTTGTCTAGTCTATAGTGTAAAATAAGCATAATGTAGCAGCGTTGTCTAGTCTATAGTGTAAAATCAGCATAATGTTGCAGTGTTGTCTAGTCTATAGTGTAAAATCAGCATGTTGTGTTGTCTAGTCTATAGTGTAAAATCAGCATAATGTAGCAGCGTTGTCTAGTCTATAGTGTAAAATCAGCATAATGTTGTAGTGTTGTCTAGTCTATAGTGTAAAATAAGCATAATGTAGCAGCGTTGTCTAGTCTATAGTGTAAAATCAGCATAATGTCTATGTCTAGTTTATAGTGTAAAATCAGCATAATGTTGTAGTGTTGTCTAGTCTATAGTGTAAAATCAGCATAATGTAGCAGCGTTGTCTAGTCTATAGTGTAAAATCAGCATAATGTAGCAGCGTTGTCTAGTCTATAGTGTAAAATCAGCATAATGTTGTAGTGTTGTCTAGTCTATAGTGTAAAATCAGCATAATGTAGCAGCGTTGTCTAGTCTATAGTGTAAAATCAGCATAATGTAGCAGCGTTGTCTAGTCTATAGTGTAAAATAAGCATAATGTAGCAGCGTTGTCTAGTTTATAGTGTAAAATCAGCATAATGTAGCAGCGTTGTCTAGTCTATAGTGTAAAATAAGCATAATGTAGCAGCGTTGTCTAGTTTATAGTGTAAAATCAGCATAATGTAGCAGTGTTGTCTAGTCTATAGTGTAAAATCAGCATAATGTTGTAGTGTTGTCTAGTCTATAGTGTAAAATCAGCATAATGTAGCAGCGTTGTCTAGTCTATAGTGTAAAATAAGCATAATGTAGCAGCGTTGTCTAGTTTATAGTGTAAAATCAGCATAATGTAGCAGCGTTGTCTAGTCTATAGTGTAAAATCAGCATAATGTTGTAGTGTTGTCTAGTCTATAGTTTAAAATCAGCATAATGTAGCAGCGTTGTCTAGTCTATAGTGTAAAATCAGCATAATGTTGTAGTGTTGTCTAGTCTATAGTTTAAAATCAGCATAATGTAGCAGCGTTGTCTAGTCTATAGTGTAAAATCAGCATAATGTTGTAGTGTTGTCTAGTCTATAGTGTAAAATCAGCATAATGTTGTAGTGTTGTCTAGTCTATAGTGTAAAATAAGCATAATGTAGCAGTGTTGTCTAGTCTATAGTGTGAAATCAGCATAATGTTGTAGTGTTGTCTAGTCTATAGTGTAAAATTAGCATAATGTAGCAGCGTTGTCTAGTCTATAGTGTAAAATCAGCATAATGTTGTAGTGTTGTCTAGTTTATAGTGTAAAATCAGCATAATGTAGCAGCGTTGTCTAGTCTATAGTGTAAAATTAGCATAATGTAGCAGCGTTGTCTAGTCTATAGTGTAAAATAAGCATAATGTTGTAGTGTTGTCTAGTCTATAGTGTAAAATCAGCATAATGTAGCAGCGTTGTCTAGTCTATAGTGTAAAATAAGCATAATGTTGTAGTGTTGTCTAGTCTATAGTGTAAAATCAGCATAATGTAGCAGCGTTGTCTAGTCTATAGTGTAAAATAAGCATAATGTTGTAGTGTTGTCTAGTCTATAGTGCAAAATCAGCATATGTAGTAGTTGTATTTAAAATAAGCTTGTTTTGTCTAGTCTAAAAAATCGCAGTGTATTAAACTAAGCTGTTTTAAATCCCCCGGTTAAGCCTTTGCTTAAACAAACCATAATGTAATATACTAAATGAAAGACCCAGTATGGTGAGGGTGCAAGCACACTGCGTTATGTTTGCTCACTTGCTGTTCCAGCTCTTTATATGCCTCTCTGCCATTGTTCTGGTTTTAATTGTTAACATCCTGGCATCTGCACAGTTTATTTTTGTTTTTATCAAAGGCCTTTTGAACCGATCTGTGTTCTCTACTGTCTAGTACAAGGACAAGCCAAGTTCCAGGGACTTCTGTGCAAGCAGCACAAAGATTCCGGTAACAGTTTACATTGTGTCTCTAATTACTGTGTATTTACAAAGTAGTTACATAGTAAATACATGTGTACTTGCACATAATCACGATGTTATTGTGCATAGTTACAATGTACTTAACATATACATGTTTTTGCCTGAATACAACCCCAATCCTAACCCTAACTCTAAACCTAACCCTTTTATGATACAACTGTGTACTTACATATATCATGCAACAAGATTTACACATTAAGTACATTGTAACCAAACATAATAACATTGTAATTCTGTGTAGGTATACATGCATTTACTATGTAAGTACTATGTAAATACACAGTGATTAGAGACATTTAATGTAAAGTGTTACCAAGATTCCCCCTGAAACAATATGGTCTGCTTTTTTAGTTCATATTTCCGGGGATCACGTTGGGGCTGGGAGCTCGGCCCTGTATACTCTACAGATCTGCATCCATTGTGGTGGATAATAAGACTACCTTCTGTAGCTCTCTCCCATTCTGCTAGTACAGTTACACCTCATGCTCCACCCAGCTTGTATCTAAAACTGTGTGACTGCCTTCCCTTGTAGCTCTCTCCATTCTGCTAGTACAGTTACACCTCATGCTCCACCCAGCTTGTATCTAAAACTGTGTGACTGCCTTCCTTGTAGCTCTCTCCCATTCTGCTAGTATATTACACCTCCCCGCTCCACCCAGCTTGTATCTAAAACTGTGTGACTGCCTTCCTTGTAGCTCTCTCCATTCTGCTAGTACAGTTACACCTCATGCTCCACCCAGCTTGTATCTAAAACTGTGTGACTGCCTTCCTTGTAGCTCTCTCCATTCTGCTAGTACAGTTACACCTCATGCTCCACCCAGCTTGTATCTAAAACTGTGTGACTGCCTTCCTTGTAGCTCTCTCCATTCTGCTAGTACAGTTACACCTCATGCTCCACCCAGCTTGTATCTAAAACGATGTGCTGCATTAAGGTTCAAATGTTTTGCGTAAAAGATTGCTCTGCTTTTGTTAAAAGTTTGTAAACATTTATTGGTCATGCATTTGAACTCAGCAATATCAGACTACACAGTTAATGAGTATGATGAGTAAATACTTGGACTACACCACTGTCTACAGTGGAATGCAAATCCAGATCATACTAATGAATCCTCACTACAAATACAGATAATTCTAATGAATCCTCACTGCGCATCACTAAGGCTTTTGGAAATATGGGCCTTTAAATCACACCTGCTTTCTTTTTTTATCAATCATAACAAATAAAAAGCTCCTTATTCTTTTCTTAACTCTGCTAATACTTTTAGCATACTTCACTGCCTCAGAGAATAAAGCAATCTAAAAATCCACAGCTTAATGACTGAACAAGATCAAAATGATAATGTGAGTGAAGTAGAAAGAAAAATGGGTGGAAGGAGAATGTGTGTAAGGCTTCATTTTGACAACAGCTGTTTTAAGGGGATTGTCTTTAAATGTGAGTGAGGTTCTTCAATCTATCTATCTATCTATCTAATATATATATATATATATATATATATATATATATATATATATATACATATATATATATATATATATATTAGAAATGCAACAATGAATCAATTAATTGGTTATCAATCAATTAAGCTATTCCTAATCTACATTAATGATTTAGATTCTGGTATAGTAAGCAAACTCGTTAAATTTGCAGACGACACAAAAATAGGAGGAGTGGCAAACACTGTTGAAGCAGCAAAGGTCATTCAAAATGATCTAGACAGCATTCAGAATTGGGCAGACACATGGCAAATGAAATTTAATAGAGAAAAGTATTGCATGTGGGCAATAAAAATGTGCATTATAAATATCATATGGGAGATAGTGAAATTGAAGAAGGGAACTATGAAAAAGACCTAGGAGTTTATGTTGACTCAGAAATGTCTTCATCTAGACAATGTGGGGAAGCTATAAAAAAGGCTAGCAAGATGCTCGAGTATATTGTGAGAAGTGTTGAATTTAAATCAAGGGAAGTAATGTTAAAACTCTACAATGCATTAGTAAGACCTCACCTAGAATATTGTGTTCAGTTCTGGTCACCTCGTTACAAAAAGGATATTGCAGCTCTAGAAAGAGTGCAAAGAAGAGCAACCAGAATTATCCCAGGTTTAAAAGGCATGTCGTATGCAGACAGGCTAAAAAAAGAATTGAATCTATTCAGTCTTGAACAAAGAAGACTACGCTGCGATCTGGTTCAAACGTTCAGAATCCTAAAAGGTATAGACAATGTCAACCCGGGGGACTTCTTTGACTTGAAAAAAAAAAAAAGGACCAGGGGTCATAAATGGAGATTAGATAAAGGGGCATTCAGAACAGAAAATAGGAGGCACTTTTTACACAGAGAATTGTGAGGGTCTGGAACCAACTCCCCAGTAATGTTGTTGAAGCTGACACCTGGGATCCTTCAAGAAGCTGCTTGATGAGATTCTGGGATCAATAAGCTACTAACAACCAAACGAGCAAGATGGGCTGAATGGCCTCCTCTCGTTTGTAAACTTTCTTATGTTCTTATGTTCTTATGTTCTAAGCATTGACTGATGTGGTGCCATGTTGGAGCCTCACATATATATTACCTGCACATCCATGTTTTAAGTTGCTTTTAAGTTTTCTCAATGCATATATTATATTACTCTGCATAATGATATATGAAGAGTCGACACATCATTGTCATGGGTATTGCGAATAATACATTGATAACTGTCTGCTATTAGATTAGGGAATTGGTTGTGGATTGCACCTCTAATATATGTATATACACAGTGGACCTCCGTTTATCCGTGTGGTGCTTGGGGGACAAGGTCCACGGATGTATGAAAATCATGCGGATAAATGATGTGACGAGAATGCATGAATAAAACACAGAAACTAGCAATGTAAACCAAATTAGCGTTTACTGGAGATATATGCAATACAACATATTACAAAGACAGAACAATGTTTTAAAATGAGCTTACTTTTGATTGTTACCCCATATATATATATATATATATATATATATATATACTGTATAGATGTTATTAAATGGTGACTGCTGTTCACAGTTGGCACATGCTGAAACACATACACCAGGAGGTATACTGGAGGTATAAATAACATTAGTTTGTTGCGTGGGACTCCAGCAACATTAGGGGCTGGAAGCAGCTCAGATAAAAGAGAAGCTCAACACTTTGTTCTTTTGGCTGAATGACACATGCGGTTTGCATCATGAGGAAAATATTCAGAGAAAAAAGGCACTCTACAGAGCATTTAAAAGGGACCAAGAACAAAGTGCACAGAAAGAGTACTTGGAACTGCAAACGCAAGTCAAAAAGGAAGTTAGAAAGGCCAAGAGAGAGATAGAAATGAACATTGCTAAGGGGGCTAAAACCAATTCCAAAACAGTTTTCTAATATTATAACAGAAAAAGAACATTCAAGGATGAGGTCAAATGTCTAAGAGATATAAATGGCAAAAACATAGATGAAGGGCGTCTGCTAAGAAATAAATAATAATAAGAAGAAGAAGAAGAGAAAAAATATATTAAATTATTACTTTTCACAAGTTTTTACAAAGGAGGATACGGACAACATGCCCCACAGGTCGACAATCTGATTCAAGTATTCAAAATTCTAAAAGGTATAGACAATGTCAACCCAGGGGACTTTTTTGACCTGAAAAAAGAAACAAGGACCAGGGGCCACAAATGGAGATTAGATAAAGGGGCATTCAGAACAGAAAATAGGAGGCACTTTTTTACACAGAGAATTGTGTCTGTAACCAACTCTCCAGTAATATTGTTGAAGCCAACACCCTGGGATCCTTCAAGAAGCTGCTTGATGAGATTCTGGGATCAATAAGCTACTAACAACCAAATGAGGATTGTAGGTTCAATCCCAGGTGGGGGACACTGCTGCTGTACCCTTGAGCAAGGTACTTTACCTAGATTGCTCCAGTAAAAACCCAACTGTATAAATGGGTAATTGTATGTAAAAAATAAATTGTAAGTCGCCCTGGATAAGGGCGTCTGCTAAGAAATAAATAATAATAATAATAATAATGTGGCAGCGTTGTCTAGTCTATAGTGTAAAATAAGCATAATGTTGTAGTGTTGTCTAGTCTATAGTGTAAAATAAGCATAATGTAGCAGCGTTGTCTAGTCTATAGTGTAAAATAAGCATAATGTTGTAGTGTTGTCTAGTCTATAGTGTAAAATAAGCATAATGTGTAGCAGCCGTTGTGTCAGTCTATAGTGTAAAATCAGCATAATGTAGCAGCGTTGTCTAGTCTATAGTGTAAAATCAGCATAATGTTGTCTAGTCTATAGTGTAAAATCAGCATAATGTAGCAGCGTTGTCTAGTTTATAGTGTAAAATCAGCATAATGTTGTAGTGTTGTCTAGTCTATAGTGTAAAATAAGCATAATGTAGCAGCGGCGTTGTCTAGTTTATAGTGTAAAATAAGCATAATGTTGTAGTGTTGTCTAGTCCATAGTGTAAAATAAGCATAATGTAGCAGCGTTGTCCAGTCCATAGTGTAAAAATCAGCATAATGTAGCAGCGTTGCCATTAGTCCATAGTGTAAAAAAAAACATAATGTAGCAGCGTTGTCTAGTCCATAGTGTAAAATAAGCATAATGTAGTAGCGTTGTTAGTCCTAGTGTAAAATAAGCATAATGTAATTGTCCAGTTTATTTATTGTAAAAAAATAAGCATAATGTAGCAGCGTTGTCTAGTCTATAGTGTAAAATCAGCATAATGTTGTAGTGTTGTCTAGTCTATAGTGTAAAATCAGCATAATGTTGTAGTGTTGTCTAGTCTATAGTGTAAAATCAGCATAATGTAGCAGCGTTGTCTAGTCTATAGTGTAAAATAAGCATAATGTTGTAGTGTTGTCTAGTCTATAGTGTAAAATCAGCATAATGTTGTAGTGTTGTCTAGTCTATAGTGTAAAATCAGCATAATGTAGCAGTGTTGTCTAGTCTATAGTGTAAAATCAGCATATTGTAGCAGTGTTGTCTGGTCTATAGTGTAAAATCAGCATAATGTTGTAGTGTTGTCTAGTCTATAGTGTAAAATCAGCATAATGTAGCAGCGTTGTCTAGTTTATAGTGTAAAATAAGCATAATGTTGTAGTGTTGTCTAGTCTATAGTGTAAAATCAGCATAATGTAGCAGCGTTGTCTAGTCTATAGTGTAAAATCAGCATAATGTAGCAGCGTTGTCTAGTCTATAGTGTAAAATCAGCATAATGTAGCAGCGTTGTCTAGTCTATAGTGTAAAATAAGCATAATGTTGTAGTGTTGTCTAGTCTATAGTGTAAAATCAGCATAATGTAGCAGCGTTGTCTAGTCTATAGTGTAAAATCAGCATAATGTTGTAGTGTTGTCTAGTCTATAGTTTAAAATCAGCATAATGTAGCAGTGTTGTCTAGTCTATAGTGTAAAATCAGCATATTGTAGCAGTGTTGTCTAGTCTATAGTGTAAAATCAGCATAATGTTGTAGTGTTGTCTAGTCTATAGTGTAAAATCAGCATAATGTAGCAGCGTTGTCTAATTTATAGTGTACAATAAGCATAATGTTGTAGTGTTGTCTAGTCTATAGTGTAAAATCAGCATAATGTAGCAGCGTTGTCTAGTCTATAGTGTAAAAAAAGCATAATGTAGCGTTGTCTAGTCTATAGTGTAAAATCAGCATAATGTTGTAGTGTTGTCTAGTCTATAGTGTAAAATAAGCATAATGTTTGCAGTGTTGTCTAGTCTATAGTGTAAAATAAGCATAATGTAGCAGCCGCCATTAGTCCATAGTGTAAAAATAAATATAATGTAGCAGCGTTGTCTAGTCTATAGTGTAAAATCAGCATAATGTAGCAGCGTTGTCTAGTCTATAGTGTAAAATAAGCATAATGTAGCAGCTTGTCTAGTCTATAGTGTAAAATCAGCATAATGTAGCAGCCAGCTTGTCTAGTCTATAGTGTAAAATAACATATAATGTAGCAGCGCTTGTCTAGTCTATAGTGTAAAAAAAGCATAATGTAGCAGCGTTGTCTAGTCTATAGTGTAAAATCAGCATAATGTTGTAGCAGTTGTCTGGTCTATAGTGTAAAATCAGCATAATGTAGCAGCGCTTGTCCAGTCTATAGTGTAAAATAAATATAATGTAGCAGCGTTGTCCAGTCTATAGTGTAAAAATAAGCATAATGTTGTAGTGTTGTCCAGTCTATAGTGTAAAATCAGCATATTGTTGCAGCGTTGTCTAGTCTATAGTGTAAAATAAGCATAATGTAGCAGTTGTCTAGTTTATAGTGTAAAATCAGCATAATGTTGTAGTGTTGTCTAGTCTATAGTGTAAAATAAGCATAATGTAGCAGCGTTGTCTAGTCTATAGTGTAAAATCAGCATAATGTAGCAGCGTTGTCTAGTCTATAGTGTAAAATAAGCATAATGTTGTAGTGTTGTCTAGTCTATAGTGTAAAATTTTTCATAATGTAGCAGCCGTTGTCTCAGTTTATAGTGTAAAATCAGCATAATGTAGCAGCGTTGTCTAGTCTATAGTGTAAAATCAGCATAATGTAGCAGCTTGTTCAGTCTATAGTGTAAAATCAGCATAATGTTGTAGTGTTGTCTAGTCTATAGTGTAAAATCAGCATAATGTAGCAGCGTTGGCTAGTCTATAGTGTAAAATCAGCATAATGTAGCAGCGTTGTTCAGTTTATAGTGTAAAATCAGCATAATGTAGCAGCGTTGTCTAGTCTATAGTGTAAAATCAGCATAATGTTGTAGTGTTGTCTAGTTTATAGTGTAAAATCAGCATATTGTAGCAGCGTTGTCTAGTTTATAGTGTAAAATCAGCATAATGTTGTAGTGTTGTCTAGTCTATAGTGTAAAATCAGCATAATGTAGCAGCGTTGTCTAGTCTATAGTGTAAAATCAGCATAATGTAGCAGCGTTGTCTAGTTTATAGTGTAAAATCAGCATAATGTTGTAGTGTTGTCTAGTCTATAGTGTAAAATCAGCATAATGTAACTTGTCTAGTCTATAGTGTAAAATCAGCATAATGTTGTAGTGTTGTCTAGTTTATAGTGTAAAATCAGCATAATGTAGCAGCGTTGTCTAGTCTATAGTGTAAAATTAGCATAATGTAGCAGCGTTGTCTAGTCTATAGTGTAAAATAAGCATAATGTTGTAGTGTTGTCTAGTCTATAGTGTAAAATCAGCATAATGTAGCAGCGTTGTCTAGTCTATAGTGTAAAATAAGCATAATGTTGTAGTGTTGTCTAGTCTATAGTGTAAAATCAGCATAATGTAGCAGCGTTGTCTAGTCTATATGTAAAATAAGCATAATGTTGTAAATCCAGAGTCATAGTGTTGCATAATGTAGCAGCGTTGTCTAGTCTATAGTGCAAAATAAGCATAATGTTGTAGTGTTGTCTAGTCTATAGTGCAAAATATTTAAAACTAAGCTGTTTTTTAAATCGCACATTAAGCCCGGTTAAGCCTTTGCTTAAACAAACCATAATGTAATATACTAAATGAAAGACCCAGTATGGTGAGGGTGCAAGCACACTGCGTTATGTTTGCTCACTTGCTGTTCCAGCTCTTTATATGCCTCTCTGCCATTGTTCTGGTTTTAATTGTTAACATCCTGGCATCTGCACAGTTTATTTTTGTTTTTATCAAAGGCCTTTTGAACCGATCTGTGTTCTCTACTGTCTAGTACAAGGACAAGCCAAGTTCCAGGGACTTCTGTGCAAGCAGCACAAAGATTCCGGTAACAGTTTACATTGTGTCTCTAATTACTGTGTATTTACAAAGTAGTTACATAGTAAATACATGTGTACTTGCACATAATCACGATGTTATTGTGCATAGTTACAATGTACTTAACATATACATGTTTTTGCCTGATACAACCCCAATCCTAACCCTAACTCTAAACCTAACCCTTTTATGATACAACTGTGTACTTACATATATCATGCAACAAGATTTACACATTAAGTACATTGTAACCAAACATAATAACATTGTAATTCTGTGTAGGTATACATGCATTTACTATGTAAGTACTATGTAAATACACAGTGATTAGAGACATTTAATGTAAAGTGTTACCAAGATTCCCCCTGAAACAATATGGTCTGCTTTTTTAGTTCATATTTCTGGGGATCACGTTGGGGCTGGGAGCTCGGCCCTGTATACTCTACAGATCTGCATCCATTGTGGTGGATAATAAGACTACCTTCTGTAGCTCTCTCCATTCTGCTAGTACAGTTACACCTCATGCTCCACCCAGCTTGTATCTAAAACTGTGTGACTGCCTTCCTTGTAGCTCTCTCCATTCTGCTAGTACAGTTACACCTCATGCTCCACCCAGCTTGTATCTAAAACTGTGTGACTGCCTTCCTTGTAGCTCTCTCCATTCTGCTAGTATAGTTACACCTCCCGCCTCCACCCAGCTTGTATCTCCATTCTGCTAGTAGCTCTCCATTCTGCTAGTACAGTTACACCTCATGCTCCACCCAGCTTGTATCTAAAACTGCCTTCCTTGTAGCTCTCTCCATTCTGCTAGTACAGTTACACCTCATGCTCCACCCAGCTTGTATCTAAAACTGTGTGACTGCCTTCCTTGTAGCTCCATTCTGCTAGTACAGTTACACCTCATGCTCCACCCAGCTTGTATCTAAAACGATGTGCTGCATTAAGGTTCAAATGTTTTATGAAAAGATTGCTCTGCTTTTGTTAAAAGTTTGTAAACATTTATTGGTCATGCATTTGAACTCAGCAATATCAGACTACACAGTTAATGAGTATGATGAGTAAATACTTGACTACACCACTGTCTACAGTGGAATGCAAATCCAGATCATACTAATGAATCCTCACTACAAATACAGATAATTCTAATGAATCCTCACTGCGCATCACTAAGGCTTTTGGAAATATGGGCCTTTAAATCACACCTGCTTTTTTTTTTTTATCAATCATAACAAATAAAAAAGCTCCTTATTCTTTTCTTAACTCTGCTAATACTTTTAGCATACTTCACTGCCTCAGAGAATAAAGCAATCTAAAAATCCACAGCTTAATGACTGAACAAGATCAAAATGATAATGTGAGTGAAGTAGAAAGAAAAATGGGTGGAAGGAGAATGTGTGTAAGGCTTCATTTTGACAACAGCTGTTTTAAGGGGATTGTCTTTAAATGTGAGTGAGGTTCTTCAATCTATCTATCTATCTATCTATCTATCTATATATATATATATATATATATATATATATATATATATATACATATATATATATATATATATTTAGAAATGCAACAATGAATCAATTAATTGGTTATCAATCAATTAAGCTATTCCTAATCTACATTAATGATTTAGATTCTGGTATAGTAAGCAAACTCGTTAAATTTGCAGACGACACAAAAATAGGAGGAGTGGCAAACACTGTTGAAGCAGCAAAGGTCATTCAAAATGATCTAGACAGCATTCAGAATTGGGCAGACACATGGCAAATGAAATTTAATAGAGAAAAGTATTGCATGTGGGCAATAAAAATGTGCATTATAAATATCATATGGGAGATAGTGAAATTGAAGAAGGGAACTATGAAAAAGACCTAGGAGTTTATGTTGACTCAGAAATGTCTTCATCTAGACAATGTGGGGAAGCTATAAAAAAGGTTAGCAAGATGCTCGAGTATATTGTGAGAAGTGTTGAATTTAAATCAAGGGAAGTAATGTTAAAACTCTACAATGCATTAGTAAGACCTCACCTAGAATATTGTGTTCAGTTCTGGTCACCTCGTTACAAAAAGGATATTGCAGCTCTAGAAAGAGTGCAAAGAAGAGCAACCAGAATTATCCCAGGTTTAAAAGGCATGTCGTATGCAGACAGGCTAAAAGAATTGAATCTATTCAGTCTTGAACAAAGAAGACTACGCTGCGATCTGGTTCAAACGTTCAGAATCCTAAAAGGTATAGACAATGTCAACCCGGGGGACTTCTTTGACTTGAAAAAAGAAAAAAGGACCAGGGGTCATAAATGGAGATTAGATAAAGGGGCATTCAGAACAGAAAATAGGAGGCACTTTTTTACACAGAGAATTGTGAGGGTCTGGAACCAACTCCCCAGTAATGTTGTTGAAGCTGACACCCTGGGATCCTTCAAGAAGCTGCTTGATGAGATTCTGGGATCAATAAGCTACTAACAACCAAACGAGCAAAATGGGCTGAATGGCCTCCTCTCGTTTGTAAACTTTCTTATGTTCTTATGTTCTTATGTTCTAAGCATTGACTGATGTGGTGCCATGTTGGAGCCTCACATATATATTACCTGCACATCCATGTTTTAAGTTGCTTTTTAAGTTTTCTCAATGCATATATTATATTACTCTGCATAATGATATATGAAGAGTCGACACATCATTGTCATGGGTATTGCGAATAATACATTGATAACTGTCTGCTATTAGATTAGGGAATTGGTTGTGGATTGCACCTCTAATATATGTATATACACAGTGGACCTCCGTTTATCCGTGTGCTTGGGGGGACAAAGGTCCACGGATGTATGAAATCCGCGGATAAATGATGTGACGAGAATGCATGAATAAAACACAGAAACTAGCAATGTAAACCAAATTAGCGTTTACTGGAGATATATGCAATACAACATATTACAAAGACAGAACAATGTTTTAAAATGAGCTTACTTTGACAGTGTTACCCCATATATATATATATATATATATATATATATACTGTATAGATGTTATTAAATGGTGACTGCTGTTCACAGTTGGCACATGCTGAAACACATACACCAGGAGGTATACTGGAGGTATAAATAACATTAGTTTGTTGCGTGGGACTCCAGCAACATTAGGGGCTGGAAGCAGCTCAGATAAAAGAGAAGCTCAACACTTTGTTCTTTTGGCTGAATGACACATGCGGTTTGCATCATGAGGAAAATATTCAGAGAAAAAAGGCACTCTACAGAGCATTTAAAAGGGACCAAGAACAAAGTGCACAGAAAGAGTACTTGGAACTGCAAACGCAAGTCAAAAAGGAAGTTAGAAAGGCCAAGAGAGAGATAGAAATGAACATTGCTAAGGGGGCTAAAACCAATTCCAAAACAGTTTTCCAATATTATAACAGAAAAAGAACATTCAAGGATGAGGTCAAATGTCTAAGAGATATAAATGGCAAAAACATAGATGAAGGGCGTCTGCTAAGAAATAAATAATAATAATAAGAAGAAGAAGAGAAAAAATATATTAAATTATTACTTTTCACAAGTTTTTACAAAGAAGGATACGGACAACATGCCCCACAGGTCGACAATCTGATTCAAGTATTCAAAATTCTAAAAGGTATAGACAATGTCAACCCAGGGGACTTTTTTGACCTGAAAAAAGAAACAAGGACCAGGGGCCACAAATGGAGATTAGATAAAGGGGCATTCAGAACAGAAAATAGGAGGCACTTTTTTACACAGAGAATTGTGTCTGTAACCAACTCTCCAGTAATATTGTTGAAGCTGACACCCTGGGATCCTTCAAGAAGCTGCTTGATGAGATTCTGGGATCAATAAGCTACTAACAACCAAATGAGGATTGTAGGTTCAATCCCAGGTGGGGGACACTGCTGCTTTACCCTTGAGCAAGGTACTTTACCTAGATTGCTCTGGTAAAAAAAACCCAACTGTATAAATGGGTAATTGTATGTAAAAATAATGTGTAAAAAATAATGTGGTTGTTTGTAAAAATAATGTGATATCTTGTAACAATTGCTGGATAAAGGCGTCTGCTAAGAAATAAATAATAATAATAATAATAATACCTGAATCAAGAAGAAAGGAAAGCATTAAAAACACAAAGGTCAAGAAAGCTTACAAATCCACAGCGAGGGGCGACCCCTTTCTAGCTGATATTAAAATGCCACCACGTAAAGAACACTCAAGAAGGCACTAGGTGAGACATTTCACTACATGATGGTGCTAAACTGGATTTTAATCACAAAGGTTACATGGTTTTTAAATATGATGCAGGAGGTGGTGACAGCTAATCGAATCACATGAAAGTGATGTCTTTTCACAGGGAAGGTGTGCAGCACTCCTTGCTCTGTGCTCTGAATCAGATGCTGCTGCCACGTGAAAGTTGGATGAACAAGGCACTGTTGTGGATACCTCATTTTTTTTGTCAGTGGAACTTTGATTATTGTCACAGTTTCTCAAGCCAGTAAGTAATATCAGAAAACACATTGTGAATTGTGCTGTTCATTTTGTTACAGACATCCCCTCCACATCCTCCTTCTTGTAACAGGCCCATGCTATGAGGCTCAGAGCCCCAGGAGATATCAGAAGAAACAGAAAGGAAAAGTTGCTGGCTTAGTCGTCCATTTGTTGAGTTACCTGACAAGAAAATAAATAATGTTCCTAAAATCTGAATTCACCAAAAAGCGGAACCTATCCATCACCCAAAATAGACCCTGTTCACATTGTGCAAACTGGAAAGAAGTGGCTATTAACAGCAGCAACAGTGTATAGTATTGTACATCTACAGACAGTGCGGTTTATCATTTTATTACATGTGTCTCTAAAGCACGGAGCTAAAATGAAAATGGTTTCGCGTGCAGTATATTTACAGTAGTATATATGCAGTATAAATCTGAAAATGCAACCCCAAGCCGTCGATCCACAGGGAGTTCATTTATGTCATCAATTAGTTTGCAAAAAGATGCCCCTTAATTCCAGAGAGCTGTGCGTGAGGCTGCACGATCCTGCAGACATGCCACAATGATGAAGAGAAACATTCCATTAAGCGTTTGAGACGCCTGTCTCGCTGACACGTGATCAGATGCTGTCTGCTGACACGTGATCAGATGCTGTCTGCTGACATGGCAGTGATACACTTCAAACCCTCCTGAGCTTCCTGTCACTTCGGCTGCATTCATAACTAATAGCTTTCAACTTTCACCTTCACTCAGCAAGTTTAGACAACAAATGTGTTTTCAGAGAAATCCACCAAGAAAGAATGTTTGTTTTCTGGCCTTCAGTTAATGACATTATTCAGGGCATCAAAGCCACTGTAAAGGCTCAGCTATATATAGATATATTGTATGATTCTCTAGGTCAGTTGAGCTGTGGTTGTTGTACTGAAAACATGTACCTTTAGGTCTTTAATGTAACAAAGCCTCCACCACCCTGTCAAAGATTCATAGCTGAGATCCTTTCAGCTACTGACTTCATATTTGCAGGGTTATAGAAACAGACCCTGATTAACACTAATCGTACACTACCTCCCCTACGGTAACATTAGGTAGCCCAAGATTAGTGCTGATTAGGGTCTGTTAAACCAAACATCTCTGTTGTATGTGTTGGTGCCCATTACATTGGCCACTGACCCAGACCATCATATTAAGGTTGTGACATTTTAGGTTTCTGCTCTATAGAAACAGTGAGATACTGTCTTCACATTTGATTGACAGCTGTATTATATGACTTTTTCAATAGAATTCCATCAGTGTTGTGCAGTAGAAATGAATGATTTCACTGCCACATTTGCTTAGGGTTAATACAACTTCTCAGAGGTAACATTACTACACAGAATCAACAACTGAACCAGCCCTGTAATACCTATAGACGATCAATAGTGAAAAGAAACCTAGACTTATAGGAAGTACCTTACCATTATCATGTGCCTAATAAAAAGCATGTTTTACTGACATACAGGCCTGTGTGAAATCTCTAAAGTATTGAAGGCTTGGTTATTTTAAAAACGACGCTGTTCTAAATATAATAGGGCAGCACTGTGTAGCTTGGATGACACATTCTAAACCAAGCCCTGCATGCCCTTTCCGCTAATAAGGGTCTTAGTTTCCTTTACAAGAGCTCTTGAGAGGAATGCTGGTTTAAAAAGACTGTGGGCACAGCCTATACTGAATATACCATGTGCTCGCTTCTGAGAAGACTGCTGCCTTTAATGAGCTTTAGTACAGAATACACAGAGATGTGTCTCAGAACATTCAGCTTGCTTTCCAAAGCTAGACTTGTTATCATCCACGACTACATTAGCTGGGCTATCTATAGTGATCTTTATCAGTGTTAGACTTGGCTTATCTGTCCCTCTTGCTGGGCTGATTTCAGATGTTGAGAAATGGTGTGGTTTGTGCAGATCCACAATTGAACACGACTGTGAGATTAAAAACAAAAACTCAACAACAAGTTGAAAATGGCATTGATGCAGGCAGGTCATAGGTACAGTAAAAAAAAAAACATGTAACATGCATTCTTATACCAAATGCATTCCTGGATTAGGAAACAAGTACAACAGCAAGTATTGAATACTGACATTTAAAATGCTCCCTGCCCTTATGGCTTGTTGTTGTATCTCTTCAGGACATTATGATTAATAATAATAATAATAATAATAATAATAATAATAATAATAATAATAATAATAATAGAGCCAGGGTGTAATACTGCATTGTATTGCATTTTATGTTGATTAGAGAAATGCAGCCCAATTCACAATTCCAAAAGCTTTTGCAATGTTTTAGGCCTAAACCATGCCATAATTGAGTAAACCTGGAAAAAGGCAATTTAAAGGTCAATGATTTATTTTATTTTAATTTGGGTTGCTTTCTGCACTGAGTTGATTTAATAGCAAACATAATGTTTATGTTTGCCCTTTCTTAATGAAAAGTCCCTGAGGCAGCAACAATGTCATATCACATGTTCTTAAAAAAACAAAGAAAAAACTTCTGCCCTATTTGGGCACTGATGTTGGCACATCATGTTATACAACACGATGACATAGCGAGGATTTAATATCCCGTTTCCTTAAAGTAACTGAAGTCGGAGTTGCACAAGTTGGGAGATAATTCAGGCTGGTGCATGCTGGTCCAGTGATGGTAACATTGTGCACACCGGCATGGTAAACAGGTGTTGGGCTGCAGGGTGACTTCCACACTACTGGGTCATGTGACACTGGTCTTGCCTCTGAAACAAGCATCTGTAATACTGTGTGTCTAATACGTCTGCACAGAGAAGCTGCAATAGGGAGAAGCTGGATCCTATTGTAAATTATAAAAATATGAAAAATACAACATAACATAAGAGGCTTTAATTAGCCCTTCGTGGACTCGCTATCAGCAAAGTTACATTTACTTTCCATGGTAACCATTCCAGTAGCTTTTGGACCCAATGAAAACAGCAGAGGATGCAAGTGACCATTTTCCATTCCTCCATGAACCTGGATCTGTGAGCTGTGTCTGGTGTCTATGGAGAGATTTACACCGCTGCCATAGTCAGGCTCCCCATCACTAAGGGCTTAATGAACAGGATGTGTTTTCATATCACATTATCCTTGTGAGATCAGCCCCCCGAATATTCTCAAAATACAGTATAATCAAAAACCAGTGAAAGGGTGATGAAATATGTAGTGCTTCAGCACTCCGCCACCTACATATCCTAACATATTCTTATACTGTACAACAAAACAAAAAAGAAGATTGTATTTTATTTTAGGAGTAGACTTTGCTTCTGTTACTCTAACTTCAGGGTGACTAAAACATTAATTAAATGTGTTGCCAGTTTGAGTTTATCTCACATTATGCTGCTGTATCATTTTCTAATTACAATGTACATTATTTAGAGAATTCTTCACTTGATCGTTCCTCCAATTCAGCTGTCTTTCGAGGTCAATTTAAGGCAGCTCAATGCAGGTATGAGATATCGCAGCTGTCTTATTCACTGTGTTCTTCTGGGTATCATTTCCTTGTTTGAGCCGTTTTTATAACTCAGAAGTTTAAACACACACTTGTTGCCTCAATATAAAGCAGCATGTCAATCTCAAACATGTGTAATCTCTAAGCACAGCTGTGCACCAGAGTAGAACCATTAACCTGTGCCCCTGCGGCACTCTCCTCGTGGTGGAGTACGTTGGTAACAAATTCCATAGAGAACAAATGCCTGCACATCTGCCAATGTGTCTAATGTAAGTGTTTACAAACAGAACAGTACATTTAGGAACGGTCTGCAGTAATGTCTTTTACCAAAGTATTGCAGTTATTTGCAATTTTCAGCCCCTATAGACACAAAGAGGCTAACATGCAGGAATAAGTCATATCTTTCATGGTGTTTTTGTTGACAGCATTCGGTTTGAACTGGGATTTGGTGGGACTTGGCTTAATTGACTGACTTGTCTGCCATTAATCACTCAACTAAAATTAGAATAACTGGTAAAAGAACATGTGTTTAGGTGTTGCCATGTGGGTGTGAAACGATGGATAGAGGACGTGGGTCTTTCTTGGCCTAGTACAAGGTTAAATATTATTCATGTGGATCATTAAAACAAAAACACTATGCTTTGATGTTTTAATTAAGCCAGCTTTTCTATGAGTTATAAAGGCACACCACTAAAGTAAGAGCTACAACACAAATACACATTTGTTTGAGATTTAATTACAGATCAGTTAGTCTGATCTACGCACTGTGCAGGCATTGAGTCCTAGTGACAGGTGTTTCACTGGTCTGTCATAACAATTCCAATGAAATGCAGCACTATGTATAACTGTGGGAAATAACTAAATAACTGAAGTAGTGTCAATTTCCACCCAGATATTCACTTTTGTTATCACATATTCATATACATCATCATAAGTTTAACACAAATCCAAATTTGTATTCTTATTTGTAACACGTACAGTCTCATTGGTTATTTTTTATTGGGTTGGGTTGTATTTGTGACTGAACTGGATGCAACAGGCGATAATGTGTTGAGGCTTCTGAGTCAGCAACAGTACTATGAGCACCACCACATACAATACAGTTGGTGTTGGTGTTAGGGTAGGGTAGAGGTTAGGGTAGGGTTGGTGTTGGTGTTAGGGTAGGGTAGAGTTTAGGGTAGGGTTGGTGTTGGTGTTGGTGTTAGGGTAGGGTTGGTGTTGGTGTTAGGGTAGGGTAGATGTTAGGGTAGCGTTGGTGTTGGTGTTACATTTGTGTTATTTCATCATGTTTTTTTAATCTGTAATGTATTTTGCTTTTGCATTATTGTGTATTGTTTCTTAGGTACTATGATATCAGTGTATCATTGTAATATAAAGTCAAGTAGACTAAGGTTTCGGATAGTGTCTTCACTGTACAGAGCATTGTCTACCTGGCCTCATTTATTCAAGCTGTAACTAGTTCATCTTGAGTGTTTCGAAGTAATGGAAGGTCAATAAATCACCCTGGAGGCAAAACTAAATTCAGTGGCGTATGTATTAAGATCTGCAGCTGTTTATTACAAAAAAACGTCAATGTTGAAATGCTAATTTGTTTAAATGATGTCCTTGGAACATTGTGAACTATTTGTTATTCTTTGTATATATTGTATGGAAGATGTATCCTATTGCTGTTAAATGCAATGCATACAGCAACAATGTATGAGCCTCCGAGGACACTGACACTGCCAGGTTTTTCTATGAGGTGTATTTCAGATGAGAAAATGATTGTGGTGATTGTTGCTGTTGCCTGCAGCCATTCCACCTTGTATTCCCATCTTGTCAAATCATGGGAGCTGCTGCATGAAGTGTTGGGCCTTGTCAGTAGGGAGGATCCCCACAGACATTGGTCCCGTAGGAGATGGGTTTGGTTAGGGTTAGGGTTAGGGTTAGGAGATGGGTTTGGAGGTCTGCTACTTTGTGCCTTTTAAAGTTTAGGTTTGTAGTGTTTTATAGGGGTGTTATATGTGTTTTAAAAATCTGTTTGTCAGCAAGAATTTGATGGTCTGAAATAATTCTGATATTTCATGATGTGTCATTATTAGGATGTCCATGCCCTGCTCCCCCCTCTCTCTCTCCCTCTGTCCAACCCTCTCTCTCTCTCTCTCTCTCTCTCTCTCTCTCTCTCTCTCTCTCTCTCTCTCTTGACTTGTTTTTAACTACACTTTATATATTGTTGCCCAATTAAGGATGACTGAATTCAAGCAGTTTTTGAGTGGAGCAAGTTGATGTATTTGTTGTATTTAGGAGGTGGATTTCTGGGTTGGTGACCTACACGTTTCTGCTTTAAGATCACACTGGCTCTTATTTTTGTCTTCTATCTACAACATAGTTTATTCTATAATACGTATGTTTTGCATGTTTTATGTGTAGCATGTTTTATGTTTTGCATGGTTTTTAATACAACAATTATATCTGAAAGCTGCACTGATGTTAAAGTGTAAAAAGTCCACAATATTTATCCATTTGGACCCTGTCTCATAAACCAGGCAACAGAGGTGCTGAATGTGTATAACATGGTTCTGACTGTTACCATTAGCGTCTTCATTTAAGAACATAGCCACAAATTACTGGGAGGCTTGGCTAGTCTGAGAGAGTGTAATTCCCATCCTTTTCAGATATATTACACTGTAGAAAACTGACAAAAACATGTGACAGCAATGATTTTTCCATTGAGGACCTCCTAACGGAGATTATCAGGGTATGATTCATTCAGTGCGGCGGCTCCGGTTCAGGGACCTCAAAAAATCTGGTCTTTGTCTTTTGAATGAATCTAATTGCTTGGGGAACCCCTGACATAAACAGTCAGGCTTCACCTGTAGGGATGGAAACATTTATAGTTGAGAGGTAGAGCTTAGTAGCGCTTAGATGTTTTCAACAACTGTTAAAATAATAGAACAAAGCCAATCACACAAAGTACTGTTCAGTGCATTGGCCCAGACTGTCTATCAGTAACACCAGACTGGCTAGGTGTACCTGTCTATCAGTAACACCAGACTGGCTAGGTGTACCTGTCTATCAGTAACACCAGACTGGCTAGGTGTACCTGTCTATCAGTAACACCAGACTGGCTAGGTGTACCTGTCTATCAGTAACACCAGACTGGCCAGGTGTACCTGTCTATCAGTAACACCAGACTGGCTAGGTGTACCTGTCTATCAGTAACACCAGACTGGCTAGGTGTACCTGTCTATCAGTAACACCAGACTGGCTAGGTGTACTTGTCTATCAGTAACACTAAATGCCTGGCTTACCTGCTGCAAGAAACTCTCTGCAACTTAAGTAACTGTTCCACTCAACTGAGGTAGCAATCGAGAAAAAAACGGTTTGTTACATTGCTTAAATGATAAAGCAGTGTCGGTCACACGAAGGACAAGTGGCTCCAGGTGGGAAGGAGGAAAGCACAATCTGCAGAGCTTCATGTGTTCTGCTACAAGGCAGACTTATTTATTCCTGTACTGCACTGCACCATTCTTCATTCTAATACATCGTTTTTCATACATTTCTACTCAGTTTATCCAATGCTTCTTGTTAGCTTTGCACTGTTTAGATTTTATTAAAATCTACTGGACTCTTTTGTTTCTAATACCACTCTATATTGCCCTCCTTTGCAATGTTTGAAAACACAAACATGCACACTTTGTTGTTGGTAGTGAATTATAAATACAACGTACTGAGGTTTATGATCTCTGCAGTGTTACTCGTTTCTAATTTACTTTATATTTTTACCCATTTTGCTTTACCTTTTGATTAATGCTTAATGTAGCTGCCACAGAGTCTGTACAACCTGAATAGAAAAAGAAACCTCACACTTTTTTACACAGAGAATTGTGAGGGTCTGGAACCAACTCCCCAGTAATGTTGTTGAAGCTGACACCCTGGGATCCTTCAAGAAGCTGCTTGATGAGATTCTGGGATCAATAAGCTACTAACAACCAAACGAGCAAGATGGGCTGAATGGCCTCCTCTCGTTTGTAAACTTTCTTATGTTCTTATGTTCTTAGAAGGGGTAAAGCCAAAGGGACTTTCAGAACATAGAGTATTATCCTGCTTCAAACTCACCAGCATGCATGTTATCAATGGAACAGTAAAGGGACTTTCAGAACACACACTATTCTCCTGCTTCAAACTCACCAGCATGCATGTTATCAATGGAACAGTAAAGGGACTTTCAGAACACACACTATTGTCCTGCTTCAAACTCACCAGCATGCATGTTATCAATGGAACACATAAGTGAAATTTAGTTAAACAGAGTTAAAGATAAGATATACATAAAAAAATGTTGCATGATATAACCTTAATCCTAACCCCATCCCCTAACCATAACGCTATCCTCCTAACTCTTATTTACCATCCAAATAGCTTTACACGCTAAGTACATTTTAATTATGCATAATAACATTGTAATTATGTGTAAGTACACATGTAGTCACTCACCTTATAGGAGTGCATACCAACGTTTTAAAATCCATTGTATTTTTTATGAGCACCATCATATTCCAGACTGAAGAATAAACACAACAAAAGAAGAACCACAAGAGTGTTGAACCGTAGATAAGAGGGCCAGTGATGATATTTGTAGTGCTATTACACTGTAAGAAAATGAGTTTTCAAATCTTTATTAGCACTCCTGGAAGACTCCTTTAAAATGTCATTTATACAGTTTCAACAGCATATTTAAAACTGCCTTTTTTAATACAAGCAGTTTATTTGTGATGGCCAGATGTGTCCCAAAGTAAACAGTGCAGTACTAACCATTTGCAGTTTTTTACAGTGATGTTTCTTACAGGTCACAAGTCAACAATATTGTGTCAAAATAATATATTACCCCAGCTGCGTTTCAGTTCCCAAGTAAGCATGCTAACCAGTGTATGGAAAGATCAGTCCCCTCGGACTATTTGTTTTGTTTAGCTCATTTTTCTGCCCTCTCATCTTCACCCTGGCTACCAGCACTATGCGTTAGCAGTTAAAGGGATCATTATTTATAAGAAATCCTCTTTGCCAACCATGACAACAGCTGAATTTCTGAAGTGAGGTGGTCTGACCACTAGGGGTGTGCAGATGTCATTTCTGTGGCCTCTGAGAGTTTGTAGAGATACCTGATGTTGATTAACTCATACAGTAGTTGCCACAGTGGCTCCTCCCCACTGATCACTTCTAAAAACACTTCAGATATTCAGTGTTTTCAGGGGCTTACATTTGTTTGTGATCCTGGTAAAGAATGGTATAAGCAGACACGCCAACGTGAATGACGAAGAACACACATGATAAGGTAGGAAACCAGTAGGAAATGAAATAGGAATGAAATGCAGCTGCTATAAAGTACGCCTTTCATTTTAACAATGGCAGGTATGTTCTAATTAAAGCAATACAGTCGTCTCCGTGTCTAGGAACACCTCTTAAGAGAACACTTAGGGAACAACCTTGTGGCGAAACAGAATTTTACCATTGTAAATGCTCCGCCTAATGGAACAGAAACTTTACTTAAAAGAACACCTTTTTGGCCCAGGTAGCGATTATTTGCTAAGACATTCAAAACTGATACAGAAATGTTTTGTAACTTGATAACTCATCATCATCAAACTCAAATTCAAATGGTTTATTCAACCTTTTCAAAACTGCCATCATTGTGAGAGTGTCTTGAGGCACACTAATTGGTTTATTCAACCTTTTCAAAACTGCCGTCATCGTGAGAGTGTCTTGAGGCACACTGATTGGTTTATTCAATCTTTTCAAAACTGACATCATCGTGAGAGTGTCTTGAGGCACACTGATTGGTTTATTTAGTCTTTCCACAACCAGCGTAATTTATCATTGCCTCATTGTTTATTCTGACCACCATCAAAAGCAGAAACGTTAAAGGCTTTGAACATAATTTGTATATTCATTCAAAGTCAGGGACTCATACAAGATTATTTCGCTACTGTTGAGGCTGAAGCAGCAGGTTTTATTTGAAAGCACTAAAGACAGACTTCTATCTTGTCATGCATGACAAAGTGAGCAGTTCCCCAATGTTCTGGTCAGTTGCTACACTCTTCTGTTCAATCATTTTTGTGCATGTCTTAAATATTGCTCCTGTATTCATAACAAATCTAGAATGCTGCATTTTTTTACCTGTGGAGTGGTGCTGGGTTAATAACCATTGTGTTAAATTTCATGCTCATCTTGAATAGTGCGCTAGTATTCATAATTACCGTTTGAGCCGCTGCAATTTAGTTAGTTTGTTTATTATTATAGTTTATTAACATATGCTTGCCTGTTGCTTTTCTCTTACTTATACTGTTCATTTTATATGCTGATGCACATGTGTCATGACATAAGTAATAAATACATTTGTATTTATTGATTCATATCATGATTGGCCTTGGCATATTGTTTCCGGTGGTCAGCTCTGTCTTGGAGAACACTTCGGCTAAGAGAACACATCACTTTCTTCCTGAGGGGTGATCGCTTAGCCAGGGACTACTGTACTATTATGGCAAATGGTCTCACTTCTGAAAACTTGTAATCTTTTTTTTTTATCTGATCTGATACATTACTCTTTTTTAAATGTACAATCTTCAAATTAAAAGCATTGGTTTATTATACAATTACCCAATTCCTGCTAAAGGCTGCTGCTTAGCCTGAGTCCCAGTTTAGATATGTTTTAGGTGTTTTTATTTCCTTAATACAAGTTGTTCATTTAAACAGAAATTCATAAACATTATAAAAGAAGACAAAAAGTAATTTGATTATCCTTTATTTTCAAGTTCATTATTCATTCTGGATTTCAGACTGAGGTGCACAAAAGACCTCTGTTTGCTGTGACAACATTATTTTCACAGCTGTCAGTGTATAGATTAAATATGACAGCCTGTTTTATTAGAAAGTGCACATTGGCTTCCTGGGGTTACAATGGCATTTGTCAAATAACAGATTTTGAAAAGCAGGAGATTTTCTGCCCACTATTAATAGACTGGTACCATGTAACTTCACTGTCCTTTGCTCGAGCATAATATATTGCAGTTTCTTTTTTTTATAAAATGTCTTCTTTTTTGTTCATTGGGTCTGTGAAAGATTGATAACCAAGACTTTAAATCAATTTCTTACCACTTATTAGCACAAGCAGCATTATCACTGGCCCCCTTTTTTCACATGTGTTGATTATATTTTGGCTCTTCGCTTGGTTTCTAGACTTTAGGTAAAGATTGATTCCTGTTTCTTAATCTCTTTTGATGGCAGCGGCCTCGCTTCAATTAGACTGTATGGGAGAGGACCATGCCATGAACCAATAATAATAATAATAATAATAATAATAATAATAATAATAATAATAATAATAATAATATTTATTATTATTATTATTAACAACAACAACAACAACAACAACAACAACAACAACAACAACAACAACAACACAAGCATTTTATCACAATGAAAGGGGAACCAGGATACGTTTGGTCATGGTAATAAGATCATGGATGTAATCCCCTCCCTTAGGCTTTTTTATATACAACTATATATACTTACTAAAATGACATTGCTGTGGAAGAGAACACAGGATTCATTTGTGGGAGATCAATGGGGACAGCACAATTTTCACTTGTTTCTCGAGGTATTGCAATTTGTAGTTAAACTGATCCAAAGGCTCAGATAGGCATTGTATGTAATGCATGTTATTGCTGTCTTTTGCACCCGGCTTGACTGCTAAAGTTAATAAAGCTTTACTGTAGCTGACACTGAAGAGCTGACGTTGTACTGGATGAGCTGTCACGAGGTATGAGCTGGAATTCATGAGACAAGTTATGAAAAGGAAACCACGAAGCCCACATTATAAATCATGTGGACCGGTATATGGATGTACTGTACAGAACTATCTTTGTGCAGGGTTATCACATTACAGAAGAACTAGAATATCTTAGGGGAAATGCTGCAGCGAAATGGATTGCAGTAAATTACCCTGACGTCTCGGGCTAGAAATTCAAGTGGGAACCAATTCAGAAACAACTGCGGGTCACCAATGATACTAACAGCTAGAGTAAAGCTCTATTAACTTCAGCAGACAAGTGGAGTTCAACAGACTGAGATCCCCAAACACCCTGAATCTGCTGAGGATTTCAAACAAAACACTGCGAGGGGTTCCCAACTAAGAGAGGACTGAGAGTCAATGGCAAGCATGAAGAGTGTTTTATTTCCTCTGTGATATCGATAACACAGGGGCTCTTTTAGTTGTTCACCAACAAAGACTCTTATTGTAATGACATGCTGAACAGTTACCATTTTCTTCATCTAGTATCCTTTAACTGATGTGTTCATCCTTATTAAATCTATCAAACCTGCACGCTAGGGGATGGAATAATAGGGTTACTCTCTGTTACCTGTCAGTCCCCTGGTCTTTCTTTAGATTCATGTGTCTTATTAACTTAGGCCTGTGCTGCTGTCCAGATGAGGACAGCATGCCTATTAACACGGACGCTGTGCAATATATGATGCGCTACAGGCTTGGGGCATGTGAAAGAGCAATGTTGGGACAGTCGTATATTGTTACTAATAACTTGCTTCCCAATATTGCAAGCAGTTCTCAGCTGATCCCCACAGTCACCTTAAAAACTAATGAACACACAACCAAGGAAAAGGCACAGGCTGACAAACATCAGTCAATAATTCTCACATAGGTTGCAAGGTGGCGGAGTAACAATTCAAATATGCTTTATTCTCTCTTGCTGTTTCACTAGCTTGTGTTGATTTGTGATTAGACAGTACATTATGCAAACTTTACTGTTGTATACTGCACTGTACTTTCTCTGTATTACTCTTTCACTATCAATGGTAGCAAACACAGACTCTACTGGTTTCATCTTGAAATCACGTTACAGGATTCAGCATTATGAGACTGTTAATAACACAACTCTTCACACGTATGGTTTACTCATAAATACATTTTCATTTATTGTAAATACGTTAAACCAGGACACTTATAAAGTGCAAGATTAAGATTGCAATGACATACAGAATGGAAAAGACAAAGTTTATTATCTGTAATGATGTTGCAAATGTGTGTTGTTTTAAATATAAAAAAAGACTGATGAAAATAGCACAGGGGGATAGAAATGGATTGCGGGGGCAGACACAAGTCTCATTTACACTGTAAAAACAACCCTACTTACAAGACAACACAGTATCTTGGAGAGAAAAAAACAGACAACTTCACACCCTTGTTATTTACAGACTTGTAGAAACATGTCATACACACATTCTCAAAATCTCTAAATATACAGTGACTTTTTGTTTCAGAAGGGTGAAAAGGGGATTTTTGTAAGGCTTGGCAAAAATATGAAGTTTCCTCAAACCTGGTTTTCATGTAGTTTCATGCTTTTAACAGAGAAAGAAAGGCACATGACCTGCTCTGTATTCAATACAATTCTGAAATGTGTTATTCAACACTCCCCAGCCTTCAACACTTCTCACACAAACACTGCCTTTGAAAACACAAACGAAGCTTTTGGTAGAATGAATTACATAAATCTGAAAAGTTACCCCCATGTCATTTGTATTATGTTTTTATTTAATTCTGTGATACTTTTGTATCACTTGAGGGTGTTTTTCATGCAACAAACATTTTTCAAAAATGTATGTATTTGGGTGTTTCTACATAGACAATAATGGCAAATAAATGTTTGGGTTTTTTTTTGCCTAAAAAAATTAAAGCAATCATGGGACCACTTATTGTTTTATTAACGAAATTCCCATGGGTATCATGAACTGTGGCAAACCACCAAGAATGCATATAAAACAGTTTGCATGTTCAGCAATACATTTAACGATGCTGAAACAGAGACACTAAGCATTCATGATGCCATCATTGTAACCGAGGTTTCCCAATCCTGGTCCAGGGAGACCCCTGTGTCTGCTGGTTTTCTTCCCAACTGACTTCTCAATTACTTCATCGAACCCTTAAGTGAACTATTCATTAGCTTAATTAGACTTTTTAAATTGTTTTCAGCTTTTATACAGTTGGATATTTCAAGTTAACAATACCATTTTAAAGTGACTTGAAAATCAGCAACTTTTTAGGAGCTGAGAACAATTAAAAAGTTCTAATTAAGAACATTATTAGTTCAATTACGATTGTAAGTCGCCCTGGATAAGGGCGTCTGCTAAGAAATAAATACTAATAATAATTAAGGGTTTGATCAGGGGTGAAATTCTCAACCAAGAAGTGCAGGTACTCCTATGCACTGCCGGGTGTAAACATTTAAAAAATGGAGACAATTTGAGTGCCAATGAATAAATAATTTAAAAATGTATGCGTATCGGTACACGATACATTTATGAGTACAAAATAAGCCTTAAAAAATAACTGATCAATTATAACCAATTCACCATAAACAAGGAAGCTGAAAATACTGAAAGCTTTGTATTCTCTGCATGTATCACTCAGTCATGTACTGTAATATAACACTGAAGTTAAACCTTAAAGGACACGCAGTAAGAAATATTACACTATGCGGTAACTGCTGTAGAAATATTACACTATGCGGTAACTGCTGTAGAGAGGGAGTTTTGTTTCAAGATAGGGAGGATGTTATAAAAAATGGTAAAAAAATAACAACTGTGCTATAAAAAAAATGATACAAAAAGGTCTTAGTCAAACCATGCACAATAGGGGCGAAAATACCCCTCAGATGTATTATGTAACAGGCACTACTACTAATAATGATGTAATCTCCATAGTATTATCTGAAATCATCCCCATACCTTCCAGACCCTGGGTACTCCCCTACAACAGGACCTGGCCGTGCTACAAGGATAGCCTTGGATTAGAACATATATGCCTGTTTCTTTTATGTATTTTTAACTTATTACTTATCCTACAATAATATATTCTGTGTGTTTCTCTGTTGTGTTTCTGCGTAGATTAATTACCATGATCTATTCCATAAAAAGGTTTTCCAGACAGAAACAGTATAAAAGTAGACTTTAAATAAAAAGGTATCCCTGGTATTATGGTTTCCACACAATAAACAAAGTGGCAAAAGACACGTTTTTACTTCTGCCTTTTTTTAGATGTACACGCAAGTGAAAACTCACATTTAACTTAAATAAACTCTTCAAGATGTTTTAGAAAAGGGGGCATTGTACAAAGAAAAAACACCTCACTGTTTTGGTTTTCGTTTATTACAGTCCTCATAACAGAAAATACTAGGATCACAACAAAACAAAACATTGATCACTATACTTAACATGAACCTTGCAAGTTGGGCCAGTGTTTGAAAAGCATGAAGCACACCTCCACAAGAAGAACATAAGAAAGTTTACAAACGAGAGGAGGCCATTCAGCCCATCTTGCTCGTTTGGTTGTTAGTAGCTTATTGATCCCAGAATCTCATCAAGCAGCTTCTTGAAGGATCCCAGGGTGTCAGCTTCAACAACAGCTATGTTCGTTTTTGAATGTACCGCTGTTTTCACGTTGCACTGCTAAAATCTTCTCTCGTTGATCAGCAAATGAGCACTGACACAAAGCGAAATGGGCGGAGATTTGTGACTCATGCCAAAATGAAATCTGATCAGAATGAAAGCTCAGCCAATCATCATGCAGTGATTATACTGATGTTAATGGTGGCCAATAGCAGCTAACAGATACAGAAGCAGTATGAGGAAACAGAATGCAAGCAGCACGAACTGTGCTGAATGAAAGCGCATTTGAGAAACGCTGCGCTAGTGGACTGTGTGAGTGGATGGAAGGTATCCGCATTGGATGAAAAGCAGATTAAATAAGTCCTCGTACCCAGTACAGGTGAGTGCCATCAGAATTCCACCCCTGGGTTTGATTAAGTAATTGAGAGCTCAGTTAGAATGAAATCCAGCAGACACAGGGGTCCCCCAGGAGCAGGATTGGGAAACCCTGTTGTAAAAGACTTCCAAATGAGCTTGATGGAAAGCACGGAGCGGATTGAGGCTTCATCGTTCCAATCAATCGAGTCATTTAGTCATACAAATCTTAAAGACATTATACAATACACTTCTGATAACCTTTCAAATGCTACAAATATCCTATATTTAGAGTGTACAACACTTCAGATAATAATGAAGTTTAACGTGTGGATGGAAACCACTCCTTGAGTCCTATTTACCAAAGTCTTTACTTCACAAGAGCAGTGTGAGCCATTCAAAATGCAGGATTGTCAATGTTACAAACAACAAAGGACAGTTTAAGTTACTGAATATTGAAGTAAATATACACAACATATACCATGTTTTTATTTAATTAAAGAATGCTATAAAAAAGAATGAATCAACAGCAGTCACCACATCCTGAAAAGACCCAGCTGAGCTTTGTTTATCTTACATAAACAATGCACTTTGGTTTAAAGACCTTGATAAACCTGCGCCCATGAATGTTACTCTTGAATAAGCGTTTGTATATCAAATCTAACAATGCAGGGGAAAGCCTAGTCATCCTGTCTATGAATTACTTTTACTTCATGTTCCCATGTCTTCACATATTGCATTGTCTTTACACTTCACTATTAGACTTATTAAATATATGTTTCTTTCATATAAGAAGCAGACCCCAAACCTTTTAATACAATGTATATTGAAAAATAACGTATTTCCCCGGTAGATGAATATACGTCATCGTATTAGGGACTGTTAACTAGACATTTACTCAACTCCCAGTACAGTAGAATTTAACATTCAGACTAAGATTTTCAGGACAGCGATTTGAAATGCATTGCACAGTCAATAATCCACAATTGCTGTTTTTGTTTGTATATATTACAGCTAATGTCTCAAATGAAATCACTTGTGTTAGAACTAGCTAAGGCCTTTAGATAAAGTCCACAAAAAAAATAAACACAAGATGAATACAATGAACACTGTCATAGAAAAATAAAAGTATTAATGCACAACGTAAAAACGCCTTCAAGAAAGCTGCATGAGGACCGAAACAGATTTAACTCAATGAGTAAATTGTGTTTACCTAAACTGATATGACTTCATTCATGAATAATGCAAATATCTTCGGTTTCAAGAATGTTTTACAGCCAATGTGTTTGCATGCAATGAACTTCCTCTTCTCAGCAAATACACAGAGAGACACACTGCCCTTAGAAATGGATTTCAGAAAATGCCTTATTCATCATTGGAGAATGAACCCTTTATTTAAAACACACTAAATTCAGGTTGGTCTAAAGGTTACATGGGATGATGATCATAAACCAGCCTCAGAATGTTTTGGAAATCAATAAATAAAAATAAAGGTAACATTAAGTGTCTCTAGTTACTGTGTACTTAATGTGTAAATCTTTTTGCATGATATAACCCTCATCCTAACCCTAACCATATCCCTAACTCGAAACCTAACTCTAAACCTAACCCCATCCCTAGGCCTAACCCTTTTTGGGTAACATTGTGTATGCACATACTGTATATCATGCAGAAAGACGTGTACATTGTAACTATGCACAATAACATTGTAAGTATATGTAAGTACACATATAGTAACTATGTAACTACTATGTACATACACAGTAATTAGAGACACCATGTTAAGTGTTACCAAAATAATAGTAATGATAATAATAATAAAATAAAGTTAAACAATATGTATTAAAATAACAAAATATAGAACTGGCTACATAGATGTACAGGCAGGCCTGTGATTAACATGAATAAACAATACAAAGTGAAGCATAGAAGCTTTAGCACTGCAGTTTTGGTGGTGCAGGGCAAATAATACATTTCTGCAGAATAAAAGAAGGAATTGTTTCCTATCACCAGTCGCTGGTCATCAATGACAGCAGTGTGCTGTGCTCAGCAGTGACATAATGACATAGCAAATCAAAAATACAAACAAGGCCTACAATTAACACCAAACTGTTTTCAAAAAAGCACTTCTAACACACCATTATTTTTGTGCTAAGCACTTTAAGAATGATTAGCGCTAAATACTGTATTTACAAAACAATATTTATCACAATCATTTGGACAAACGGATCTACCTAAATGACTCCCCTTTCCCACGAACATAGCTCTGAGCTCTCCAGTGATTTGTCTGGTTGTTATCTTCAGTGTGTTTTATAATGATCTGCTGTATATAATTTTTATTTTCTATTCCTTCTTGTTTGCTTCTGCTCTCTTTCTTTTAGACGCTGTCTGCATTTCTGTGCTTCATTCTTTGTGTCTGGACGCTTCAGACACCAGATGGCTATACAATCGCTCCCTCAGTTACAGAGGACACAATAACATGACATGTGCCCTGTAAACTGCAGAGAATCAGAGGGTTGAAAAATCCAGCAGCAATGCAAAGAGCCGCCCCATATCTGTGAAACTGCCAAGCATGGTTAAAAAAAAGAAAAACCACTGTGTCTCTAATTACTGTGTATTTACATCGTAGTTACTTAGTAAATGCATGATATAACCCTTAACCTAATCCTAACCCTGACCCTTTTCTGACACAATTGTGTACTTACAAATATCGTGCAAAAAGACTGGCACATTAAGTACATTGTAACTATGCATAATAACATTATAATTATGTGTAAGTACACATTATTTATTAAGTAACTACTATGCAAATACACCGTAATTAAAGACACTCAATGTAAAGTGTTACCATATCTTTATGGGTTATAACAAATGGGAATAAAACAAACTATACAGGAAAGAATAATAAAATGCAAAAGTAAGCACCGATCATACAGTCCCTCTATAGACACCCATCTGAAACACTAGCAAGGCAGGGTCAGCTCCTTCATATTGAGTTTACAGCAGAACTGAGACTTCAAATCAGTTTATTTCCTTTAAGATGAACTTCGTAGAATTATGACAATTAAATGGCCATCTTTTAAACAGTTTGACCATTCAGGAAATGAACCCTAAATAAACATTCAAATGAGACCCTCATACTACATGAGCGAACAAACAATCAACTTCTTTAAAAAAGGGATTGCAGTTTTTCATCATTTGTTATTTATTGTTTTGCAAGCAACTACGTATCAGATTATCTAATCTACACAAAAAGCCACCCCCCCAGCCCCCTAAGAAACTATAGGTCAACACTTTGTATTATAAAGTTATACTAAAGCGTTGCTCTGTAACAAGATAGAAGAAATAGTAATAATAATAATAATCCTGCTGTATAATCTTCCACCTGATCTGATTTCTCTTAACCCATTGTATGGCACACTATCAAGGAATATCACCCATTCATCTGGGCCAGTGGGGAACATCTTTCCATGCTAACATGTCAGTATCTGTTACCCAATGAACTGGGTTCAGCCCATCCATTGTTTTTTTTAAACTTAATAAAATGCATTTAATAAGCTACAGAGACATCAAGTAAATAGCAGTGGAAGGACTGAAGGGCTGGATTACAGGTGTTTATGGATTGAATGTCTATTACTAGAAGAGTGCGCATTGACTTGCCTGTATTGAAAGAATCAATAGGTTGACATTAGGCCCCGTTTTGTCTTAGGCCAGGCATTATATTAGCCTTTGTTATCTTCGAGGTGGTTGCATTGTCCAGTCTCTGACAAAGGTTCTCAATACACCCCAAAGGATAAAAGTCTCCCCCCAAAAAAGGTATTTTTTAAGATAGTTCTCAACCACCAAGTAAGTTCCACTGGTTGTTTTTTTACATGGTCTTTATCCGGTTCTTCTTGTAAATGCAGCAGGGTGGAGGCTGGGCGTGAACCAGCGACCCTGCTCACTGCAATTGAGCGTCTAAACCACAATGCAAAAGAGCTGGGCTGGTTTGCATTCATGGTTTTAGAGCTTTCAACTTAATCTCATGTCACTAACAGGGGACAGGACAGAGTCAGTAATGGCAGAGCATCACACAACACTGCCCGTTACATAAGCCCCACTCTATTAGAAGTAGACAGTTCTCAGTCACCAAGTAAGTTTCCACTGTTTTGTTTATGCAGCATGACTTTTCAGTTCGAAGCACAAGCATGGCTGCACACAGGATCCTGTCCATAGGCTCGAACCATAAAAGCGACTTACATCTATGGGTGCAAAATACCTGCACACATCACAACACAATGGTTCTAAGTTTGTAACCCAAAAATAATCAATGAGAGAGAAGAGACATTAAACACAGAGGGAGGAATTGTTTACAGTCTGTCTTTACTCATGAATTGATTATTATTTTTAATTAACAACAAAGAACCATTGCGTTTTCTATTAACCATTGAAGTAATGTATTGTTGTTTTATATATTGATGTGCTGAGGGGAGCTCAACACTGGCAAGGCCCTTATTGTGATGTCAATGTGAAAAATAAATGTGAGTAGTAGGAAGTACCGATCATCCACAGGAAAAGTGGATAACGAGCTACTGCAAACGCGGGTAGATAGTCCTGACTGGCCCATACAGACAGCATGCTATTTCTTGGTTATGACCTATCCAATGAGCTGACAACAGTCAAATCGGCTGAATCATCCAATATTTCAAACAGTAAAATGTACCTTACAAAATTTGGCACTTCAGCAAAACAGAAATCGACTGCGACACATCGACACAGACATTAATCAGTTTCAACCTAAACTTTGGTGATATCTACCTCAGAACCAAAGTGAACCCTCTGAAGAATGCTGTTTCCAGTACAGTGGAAACAGAACTGGACTTTTCATTCAGGTCTAAGCAATCCTGTTTTGAGTTTGATGTATGGTACTGAAACGTATTTATATCCAAGCTGCTTCCAAGGCAAATCTATATTATTAAAATTGAAACAGCAAAATCCTTTTGTATATTTTACTAACATAATTGTTTAGTCATGCAATTGATTTTCATATTAAAGACAATTGCTTTTTGATGTTGAAACTTTTTGTAGCATAACATGAAAAGATTGATTTACTAATAAGCACTAACTATCTTTTTTAAGCTCCTTGGAATATTTCACTACAAATATAGGCAAAGAGTAGCTATTTGTAACACCTTTAAAAAAATAGCTTATAAAATGGCAAAAGATGCCTAATTATAATGGTTTTGTTTTATTTATTTATTTGACCTCAGATCTCTGAAGTTTTGTATTGGAAAGCAGAACATTGTTCTTCTGGTCCCAATCAATGAATTTATGTCCTGAATCTGTGATATTTGTATTTGGTAACTCTTCACATCAAGTGTCTCTAATTAATGTGCATTTGCATAGTAGTTGCTTAGTAAATACATGTGTATTTACACATCATTACAATGGTATTATCTATAATTACAATGTACTTAATGTGTAAAAAAATGCACATTACAACCCTAACCCTACCCTAACCCTAACCCTAACACTAAACCTAACCCTACTCTAATCCCCCTAACCCTAACTCTGACCCCCTAACACTAAACCTCACTCTAACCCTAACCCAAACTCTGACTCTTTTTTGATACAATTGTGTACTTACATATATTGCAAAGACTTACATATTAAGTACAATGTAACTATGCATATTAACATTGTAATAATGTGTAAGTACACACGTATTTATAATGTCACTAGTATGTGAATACACAATAATTAGAGACACTTATAGTTACCTTGTATTTTTCCATTATAACATAATGACATTCTTTGATTACATTGCACACAGCTTAAATGATTAATCTACATGTTTTATGTTGTGCAATTATTATGGGAGTTACTCAGAGAAAATAATTAATAACTATCAGCAACCAGTCAAAAATGACAGGTATCCCTTGTTTATGATATTGTGCACCCCAGCAAGAGATCATAGTTGCTCTTCCCAAAGAAGGCACTGAATGTTGCTGAATGTCACTCATACAACTTACATCCTTCTTTGACTGCTACCTGAAGGAGGATATGTTTATCTTTTTTCAACCCAGTGAATCCATCTTCTAAACCCCTGGTAATACACTGCATGAAACGGGAAAGCAGAGAGTATTTGAACAGAACGTATCTATGTATTTTCTTTTTTTGGTACCGGAAATAAAAGACAGGGTTACTTGTGAAAGCAGCTACCTGTGAAAACCCTGGCCCGATAAGAGCTGCAGGCTCTCTCTTCTGTTTGGGTTAAAAGGAATTGCAATAATTTAGAGCAGTTACAAAAAGATTACGAAGGATAGGGTCTACTGTAAGTCTGGAGCAAACCCAGTGAGTTTTACCTTGAAGGGTTTTTCATACTATCCCCATGACCAGTGTGTACCACGGCAGTGTTCTTCAGTACAACAGATACAGTTAAAGATAGAGGTAGCCCACCCAGTAGACTATATTGAACAGCAGGAATGAGGTGGGGAAGAAGACTCTGGAGTACGAGTCTAATTCTAAGATGTCTATGTGGATTCGGCCTTTCCGCCAGCCGCCTGATTTACATTCCTCGTAGCAGCAGAAGAAACTCTGACAGTCTTTACCGTCCAGGCATTCGTACATGCAGGATTCCTCCAGCTCCTGCCAGTACATGGAATTGTTCAATGTGATGACTGTGGGAGGAGGTCCCAGGTCAAGCACTGAGTAGTTCTATAAGAAAATGACAAGACACCTCAATCAATAGGCAGTCATTCTAAGAACATACTGCACATGGAGCAGATGGGGTTCAATTTGAGTGCGGCTTCCCTATCATGCATTTCATCTTCTGTGTAAAATACACAATCCAATCAGACCCAGCAGTGAGTTGTCAGTGGATCACTTGACGAGAGCAATCTACTACATATCTCCGTAGACTTCCCCAACATCCGTGCCATGGATATGTGAATGATCCAGTATATCTGGGTATATGGTATTATTTGATGATTTCTAGTTCAAATCAATGTGCAGTACAGTTGGGCGTGTTCATACAGCACATTAAAGAATTCACTGCATTAGTAGGGCAATGGTATTTGTGCTGTAGTGACAGGGCCGTGTGTGCTTTGTAATGATGATTGGTTAATGTTTCTGAAGTAGAGTTAAAGAGTGGCGTATGCACATGCTTCTTCACCAAGCTTCTCAAACACAGGATCTGCTGAAGACACCGGGCCTGTTCAGCAGAGGCATTGGTGTTACCATCAGTTACACCAGCAACACCACAGACTGGCCTGTTTTTCACTTAACAAGTTTTTATCAAAATGAAATATGTGATACAGAAACACATCAGACATTGTGCGTAAGTAATGGAAATCCAAATACACATGTAAATTAGGCTAAATGAGCCAACAAATGTTGACTTCGGGGCCAAATGAAAAAGTCAAATAAAATAAACAAATGAAATGAAAACAAGATTTAATACATCGCTGGTTGTGCTGCAAAACTTGAAAAATAAACGAAAATAACTAGATACAAAGGAAAACACTGTGATGAACAGGACCCACTCTATACAGTGCTGCATGCACAATATTAACACTGTGATGAACAGGACCCACTCTATACAGTGCTGCATGCACACACTGTGATGAACAGGACCCTCTATACAGTGCTGCATGTACAATATTAACACTGTGATGAACAGGACCCACTCTATACAGTGCTGCATGTACAATATTAACACTGTGATGAACAGGACCCACTCTATACAGTGCTGCATGTACAATATTAACACTGTGATGAACAGGACCCACTCTATACAGTGCTGCATGCACAATATTAACACTGTGATGAACAGGACCCACTCTATACAGTGCTGCATGCACAATATTAACACTGTGATGAACAGGACCCACTCTATACAGTGCTGCATGCACAATATTAACACTGTGATGAACAGGACCCACTCTATACAGTGCTGCATGCACAATATTAACACTGTGATGAACAGGACCCACTCTATACAGTGCTGCATGTACAATATTAACACTGTGATGAACAGGACCCACTCTATACAGTGCTGCATGTACAATATTAACACTGTGATGAACAGGACCCACTCTATACAGTGCTGCATGCACAATATTAACACTGTGATGAACAGGACCCACTCTATACAGTGCTGCATGCACAATATTAACACTGTGATGAACAGGACCCACTCTATACAGTGCTGCATGCACAATATTAACACTGTGATGAACAGGACCCACTCTATACAGTGCTGCATGTACAATATTAACACTGTGATGAACAGGACCCACTCTATACAGTGCTGCATGTACAATATTAACACTGTGATGAACAGGACCCACTCTATACAGTGCTGCATGCACAATATTAACACTGTGATGAACAGGACCCACTCTATACAGTGCTGCATGCATTAACACTGTGATGAACAGGACCCAATGTGATGCATGCACAATATTAACACTGTGATGAACAGGACCCACTCTATACAGTGCTGCATGCACAATATTAACACTGTGATGAACAGGACCCACTCTATACAGTGCTGCATGCACAATATTAACACTGTGATGAACAGGGACCCACTCTATACAGTGCTGCATGTACAATATTAACACTGTGATGAACAGGACCCACTCTATACAGTGCTGCATGTACAATATTAACACTGTGATGAACAGGACCCACTCTATACAGTGCTGCATGTACTATACAGTGCTGCCCATGCACAATATTAACACTGTGATGAACAGGACCCACTCTATACAGTGCTGCATGTACAATATTAACACTGTGATGAACAGGACCCTCTATACAGTGCTGCATGCTATTAACACTGTGATGAACAGGACCCACTCTATACAGTGCTGCATGTACAATATTAACACTGTGATGAACAGGACCCACTCTATACAGTGCTGCATGTACAATATTAACACTGTGATGAACAGGACCCACTCTATACAGTGCTGCATGTACAATATTAACACTGTGATGAACAGGACCCACTCTATACAGTGCTGCATGTACAATATTAACACTGTGATGAACAGGACCCACTCTATACAGTGCTGCATGTACAATATTAACACTGTGATGAACAGGACCCACTCTATACAGTGCTGCAATGTTAACACTGTGATGAACAGGACCCACTGTGCTGCATGTACAATATTAACACTGTGATGAACAGGACCCACTCTATACAGTGCTGCATGTACAATATTAACACTGTGATGAACAGGACCCACTCTATACAGTGCTGCATGTACAATATTAACACTGTGATGAACAGGACCCACTCTATACAGTGCTGCATGTAATAATATTAACACTGTGATGAACAGGACCCACTCTATACAGTGCTGCATATTAACAATGAACAGGGACCCACACTGTGCTGCATGTACAATATTAACACTGAAACAGGACCCACTCTATACAGTGCTGCATGTACAATATTAACACTGTGATGAACAGGACCCACATGCTATAACAGTGCTGAACATGTACAATATTAACACTGTGATGAACAGGACCCACTCTATACAGTGCTGCATGTACAATATTAACACTGTGATGAACAGGACCCACTCTATACAGTGCTGCATGTACAATATTAACACTGTGATGAACAGGACCCACTCTATACAGTGCTGCATGTACAATATTAACACTGAGATGAACAGGACCCACTCTATACAGTGCTGCATGTACAATATTAGCTACTGCAATGGAAGAGGTGCAGCTATAACATTGTGTTTTATTTATTTTTTTGGTTATGTGTCTGGGTATTAAAAAACAGAACATTCTTACAATTGAAGATCGGCTATTCTTTCGAATGGATTTAAATGAAAAGGTTTTTTTGAGATGCGCACGACATTTAAAATGTCTTACCTGCTTTTTCTTCTTTGTACCTCTGGGCTTCCCTACACTGGAGTAGTAATTGAGGGCTGCGTATTCTATCAGCGCCGCAAACACAAACAAGAAGCACACTGTGACAAACAGATCCATCGCTGTGACGTAGGAGACTCGCGGCAGTGAGTTCCGTGCTACTGTACTCAGCGTGGTCATGGTCAACACTGTGGTGATGCCTGCAAAACAAACCAGACACATTCCTAAGGGACCTTCATCTCGACATGCACTTACCTCACTCTCACAGTTTCCTAATAGTTTAAAACATTCTTCTAAAGAGCTCTTCCCTTGTTTGTTTAATTTCGTTATGTTTTGTGTGTGTGTGTGTGTGTGTGTGTGTGTGTGTGTGTGTGTGTGTATATGTATATACAAGAACAAATATTTTAAAAATTTAATAAAATTAAAAATAAAATGAATGTACACAAAAAGTTTAAATGATTAAAAAATCATTTATTTCAGGAAGTTTCGGGCAAAAGCCCATTCAGCTGTATAGACAGAAAAGTAAACACAGTGCTGTAAACTTGTTGATTTTCAATTTTCAATCCTGAGGATGATGTCAGAATAGAATGTTCATTCCATGAGGCTCCAACATTCCAAGTTTGAAGATAATTCTCTTTGCTTTATTTTCATTTATTTATTTATTTATTTATTTATTTATTTATTTATTTAAATATTTGTTCATATTATCAACCTTCATTTTTGTACACTGCAGTTCAACCTTCTCTGAAACCTAAGCTCAGCAATCATTGTCACTGTTCTGGACCTCCCAAGCACAGGCATGGCACAGCACTGCTTTGTTCTCAACCATCACTGCTATAGGCATTGACATGCTAGTTGCTATCCAGTCAATCCCACTCTTATCTCACTTCCTGAGCCCTATTGTTCAACAGAGGAACCTGGTGTGGCATGAATAGGGAAGAACGTTATATTCCAGGGAATCAGGATTTGGGTTTAGATTAGAAGCATTGCATTCTTCATCAATTCTTTCTCCTGCTACAGTTTATTTAAAGACATCTTCTGAATTCAGAGATGGAATTTTAGTTAGTCCTAATCCATATATTTCCAAGTATTAGAAATAATTGAGATACATTATATTAGTTCCAGCTTAGTAGCACTGCTTTTGACTTGATTAGGCATGCTGTGTATTATATCTGATAACACTTCACATCCAGTGTCTCTAATGTAGTTACATAGTGAATACATGTGTGCTTACACATCATTACAATGGTATTGTGCACAGTTACAATGTACTTACTGTGTAAGTCCTGCTGCATGTTATTTGTAAGTACACAAATGTATCAGAAAAAGGTTAGTGTTACAGTTAGGGATAGGGTTAGGGTTAGGGACAGGGTTAGAGTTAGTGTTACAGTTAGGGTTATATCATACAAAAAGATGTACACATTAAGTACATTATAACTGTGCATAATACCACTGTAATTTGTGTAAGTACACATGTATTTACTAAGTAACTTCTATGTAAATACACAGTAATCAGAGACTCTTCATGCAAACTGTTACCATTTATTCTTCCTTCATCACTTTTGATGTACATTTAAGCTATTCAGGTCTGCACTGAATACAAGTTTGTTCCAAAATCAAATTGCACCACTTTTTAAAATAAACCAATTCATCTACCCATTACAGTATGTGCTTGAAGTTAGCTTTTAGTAAGAACACAATGGGTGCGCACTGTAATTACTACAGCAGGGAGCTTGTCCCATATCATCTATGTGGCAATTTTCTGTTGTGTTATTGTTAAACGGCTTCCTTTTACAGATACAGTGTTCAGGAACAAAAAGCCATGTGTGCTCATGTCTGTAGTGCCTGAATCCCAGAGCATATCTTTTATAGTTGTGTGGACATGTCATTTTGATACATTGCTGGACTGTGGCAGTTCTTTGTATAATGTGCATGATGTTAGAGACATGTGCTATACGACTTATCAAACCCTTGTCTCCTCCAACTCAGTTCCTAATATCTAGCACAGCAGTCTGTTTGCTAATACATTTAAAAATCTGCTGAGGAGAGGGGGGTTCAATAGCTAACTACAGGTCAGGACCCCTGGTGTCAGACAGTCCCTGGACCTGTACACCACCCCATAAGCACAGGGGGGTTCAATAGCTAACTACAGGTCAGGTCCCCTGGTGTCAGACAGTCCCTGGACCTGTACACCACCCCATAACCACAGGGGGGTTCAATAGCTAACTACAGGTCAGGACCCCTGGTGTCAGACAGTCCCTGGACCTGTACACCACCCCATAAGCACAGGGGGTTCAATAGCTAACTACAGGTCAGGTCCCCTGGGTGATACAGTACCTGGACCTGTACACCACCCCATAAGCACAGGGGGGTTCATTGGCTAACTACAGGTCAGGACCCCCTGGGTGATACAGTACCTGGACCTGTACACCACCCCATATTGACTTTAGGATGCACCCCGGGTGATACAGTACTAACCCTGTGGAGTGCTACTAAACACTGTTGTCTATTTTAATGATCTAAGCAACGGTGGATCTAAATGCCACTGGTATTTTCTAATTTATTAACCCCTTCATTAACTGCACTAAAATCACAACAGCAACAGCTATATAAAGATCTGTAATATACTGTACAAACATGAAGAATTACAATAATAGGTATATATTTGTCATGTATTGACCGACAGCTGCAAAGTGAGGACACTTGTGGTTAAGTTTGAGAAAAAGGAGATGGAGCAGGAAGTAAACACGGAGCAGGAAGTACAAACAGAGCAGGAATTAAATACATTAAGCAAAGGACATTTACTGCATGTATGTGTGTAACAACAACAATGTAATTGTAAATTCAATTGAGGGAGAATATGGATGGGAATTAACATGGAGAAGGAAAAATAAATAAATAACTGACGGAATTACCGCAACCAAAAATGTTCCACACAATTGTGCACATAGATCTGGAGAGCATGTAATTAAAAAAAAACACAAACACAGAAGAAATCAAGCTGTTTTCACAGTGCTGTAAATGCAAACTCAAACAATAAAGCAGTGGAAATCCCATGTTCTTTAAACATCAGTGATGTACATGTGAAGACGAAGCCTATGCAGTACGAGGTGGTAAGAACCAGCTCAATTATGAATGACAGTTACAATCAACAATTCAACCCAGTGGAGGAGGAAGCTGTGGACAGACCGAGAAAGGTGAATTGCCTCTTTCTTTAGCAATACCGCTACCTGTTTAATTTGTTGCTATAAGAAGTGATTAGAAGCCTTTCTTTGCTCAGGGCTTTTCAAAGGCTGTCCTGTTTCCATGGTGCTCACAGAGATGAGGTGATGAGGCAAGTGTCATATCAGTCTGGCTTAGCCGTGCCTGTATAAACACCAGGCACCCAGCCAACTGAGGCATTTGATTGGTTCTGTGGAGGGTGGTATGCAGGCTGGCTTTAACAGCTAGATATATGTTCCCTCCAGTGTAACGTAAAGCAGTGTAAAATCATTTGTGAAATACCATGAAACTCATTTGGTCCCAGTGAATGACGGGAGGGTGACATCATCACAGTGACATCATCAGAGCAGGTAAAAAGGGCTCCACACACTAGGCTACGCTGTACACAAACAAACTAGACACTTTACCAAATTCAATGCATGTGACACTGAAAAAGTAAATGGCCAAACATTTGAGACTATAAACGAACAACCTGAAATGAATGAAAATGCATTCATGAAAGATTAGCTTGGCTTTGGTCTGTCTATTGTGAGCCTTATTTATTTTTCTCACATTAACTACTGCAAAAAATGTTTAATTCATGGCAGAAAGCATCAAGGAAATAGTCATGTGTAACGAAATGAAGGCATGCAGGCAAATTGTTAATAAGCAGATCAACACAACCAAAACAAAATGTCATTCGTTTAATGCATGTCAAGCATTTATTTCAATTCTGGTGTAAGATGTTTCAATAGCTGTAGTCTATCGCAACAGAAAATGACTGCTTTCGGAGTCTGTGCATGTAGTATAATTAAAATGGTTCATTCCAGTGCTTTGAGATGCTTTACCTAAATGCCAAAGGGGGATGTCGTAACTGGGTTATTATTAGTAGTCAAAATGGGTGATTGAAGTATAATAAAAATAGAACATAAGAAAGTTTACAAAACGAGAGGAGGCCATTCAGCAGTGAATATCACAGACATTTTGCAGTCTGGCTCTAAACCAGGAAGTAGAAACCAAACAATGGATGGATTGAAGCTGAGTGCAACTGGGTTATTAATAAACAAAACAAAAGATTTAAACAAAACAACAAAACACAAAACAAAAAGGGCACGATTGAAAACAAACAAGTAATCCAGATTGTTTTTTTAAATGTTGCTCGCTCTCTCCACTCCCGTAAACCAAGTGCAGAGAGCTGCAGGTTTATATACTCTAAGAACAATTATCTTATTATCCCTCGCCAGAGTCTGCAAATGCATGACTGTCAAACGAAATAATCAGTAGCTGATCAGCCATGCCATTCATAATAAGACGCTTTTATCTGCGCCAAAACAAAATCAAATAATAATAAATAGACATTTGCAGACATTTTTTTTATGTTATAGTAATAAAATAAAGACTTGGATTGCATTATTGAGGAGTTTGGTGATAAAACGAGTGATCAGGAGATGATTTATCGGCATGCACGACTATGAAGGGGTATGTGAAAAATACAGCGAACAAGGGGTGGGGTGGGGCTGGAGATGCAGTACTGAGTGTCCTGTTGATATGCAGTGCCTTTTAAACCTGTTTTACTGTGAAAAAAAAATACTTTTAAACAGCACGTCTAAAATAAACTGCGCTTGTGAAAATGAATTGGACCTGACGCTCCCGAGATGCGCTGAATAAATGGACCGCTAAGGGTTAAAATACTGAAATGAGGTATATTTACTACAAAGCCTCCACTGCACATCAGCGCTCTGAAGCACAATATTAATGCATGTATTGTGCAATGGACTGACGCATGACTTTCTTGGATGACGGATGATAAATGACGGAACGGACCCAGTGTGCAATGGATTTAGGGTTAGGGTTAGGCAGTGGCATAGCTAGGGGGTTGGTTTTAGGTGTTTGAACCTCCCCCACGAATTAATGATTCAACTACGTGGGACAATAAAAAATATCAGCCATGTGCAAAAATCTCGATCCATCACCAGCAGTCCCCCCCCGCGCGCGAAATCCAGGCAATCCACCACCAACAACCCCCCACAGTACACATGTAGACTTCAGAAATTCTGCATGAGACTTAAGATTTGAGTTGAAAAAAAAATGAAAATGGCTATTATTCCCCACAAACTTTGCTTTTGTGACCAGGACAGTGATATTTTTGAAATTTACCGATTTCCAATGAGAAAACGGGCGAATTTGTGTCTTTTCGTTCACATAAAGTCAGAAAAAAACAACATATGAATCCAAATTAACATGTATTTATACTAAAGTAATACAAAAATGACTACAAAAGATTTAGAAGTGAGTAGTTTTTCGAGATTTACGATTATACTGTAAATCACTTTCACGAATCAGCCCCCAAATGTAGTCTCCCATCATGTTCTCGTTATACTGTCCTTGGTAGCGGCGTTCAAAGTCCAGTTAAACAAATCCCCTGGGCCAGATGAGATCCTCCCAATAGTACTCAAAGAAATGAAAGAAGTTATTTACAAACCGCTAACCAAGATCATGCAACAGTCTCTTGACACAGGTTGTACCAACAGACTGGAAAATAGCAAATGTAATACCAATCCACAAAAAGGGAGACAAAACCGAACCAGGTAACTACAGACCAATAAGCCTGACTTCTATTATATGTAAACTTATGGAAACTATAATAAGATCCAAAATGGAAAATTACCTATATGGTAACAATATCCTGGGAGACAGCCAGCATGGTTTTAGGAAAGGGAGATCATGTCAACTAACCTACTTGACTTTTTTGAGGATGCAACATTGACAATGGATAACTGCAAAGCATAATACATGGTTTATTTAGATTTCCAGAAAGCTTTTGACAAAGTCCCGCATAAAAGATTAATTCTCAAACTGAACGCAGTAGGGATTCAAGGAAATGCATGCACATGGATTAGGGAGTGGTTAACAGGTAGAAAACAGAAAGTACTGATTAGAGGAGAAACCTCGAAATGGAGTGAGGTAACCAGTGGTGTACCACAGGGATCAGTATTAGGTCCTCTGCTATTCCTAATCTACATTAATGATTTAGACTCTGATATAGTAAGCAAACTCGTTAAATTTGCAGACGACACAAAAATAGGAGGAGTGGCAGACACTGTTGAAGCAGCAAAGGTCATTCAAAATGATCTAGACAGCATTCAAAATTGGGCAGACACATGGCAAATGAAATTTAATAGAGAAAAGTGTAAAGTATTGCATGCGGGCAATAAAATGTGCATTATAAATATCATTTGGGAGACAGTGAAATTGAAGAAGGAACTATGAAAAAGACCTAGGAGTTTATGTTGACTCAGAAATGTCTTCATCTAGACAATGGGGAAGCTATAAAAAAAGGCTAACAAGATGCTCGGATATATTGTGAGAAGTGTTGAATTTAAATCAAGGGAAGTAATGTTAAAACTCTACAATGCATTAGTAAGACCTCACCAGAATATTGTGTTCAGTTCTGGTCACCTCGTTACAAAAGGATATTGCTGCTCTAGAAAGAGTGCAAAGAAGAGCAACCAGAATTATCCCGGTTTAAAAAGGCATGTCGATGCAGACAGGCTAAAAGAATTGAATCTATTCAGTCTTGAACAAAGAAGACTACGCGGCGATCTGATTCAAACATTCAAAATCCTAAAAGGTATAGACAATGTCAACCCGGGGACTTCTTTGACTTGAAAAAAAAAAAAACCAGGGGTCATAAATGGAGATTAGATAAAGGGGCATTCAGAACAGAAAATAGGAGGCACTTTTTTTACAGAGAATTGTGAAACCAACTCCCAGTAATGTTGTTGAAGCTGACACCCTGGGATCCTTCAAAGCTGCTTGATGAGATTCTGGGATCAATAAGTTACTAACAACCAAACGAGCAAGATGGGCTGAATGGCCTCCTCTCGTTTGTAAACTTTCTTATGTTCTTATGTTCTTATGGTGGAAGCGCTCCCCTTGCTCCTCCGAGTATGCTCCCATGTTCTCCTTGAATTTATCAAGATGAGCATCAAGGATATGGACTTTGAGGGACATCCTACAGCCCATTATGCCGTAGTTCTTCACCAGAGTCTCAACCAGCTCCACATAGTTTTCGGCCTTGTGATTGCCCAGGAAGCCCCGAACCACTGCGACAAAGCTGTTCCAAGCCGCTTTCTCCTTACTAGTGAGCTTTTGGGAATTCATTGCACTCCAGGATCTTCTTTATCTGTGGTCCGACGAAGACACCGGCTTTGACCTTTGCCTCAGACATAGGGAAGAAGTCTTGAAGGTACTTGAAGGCTGCCGACTCCTTATCTAGAGCTCTGACAAATTGTTTCATAAGGCCCAGTTTGATGTGCAGTGGTGGCATCAGCACCTTCCGGGGTCCACCAGTGGCTCCCACTTGACGTTGTTCCTCCCCACAGAGAACTCGGTCCGCTGTGGCCAGTCCCGCCTGTGGTAGTTTTGGTGTCCCTGCTGTCCCAAAGGCAAAGATAGCAGGGAAACTTGGTAAACCGCCTTGGAGACCCATCAGGAATGCCACCATTTTGAAGTCTCCTAATTGATGCCATCTCAGAAAAATGCAGATATGTATCCACTTAGGCAACTGGAACTAACTGAACTGGTGGGCTTAAGGCCCTGTATTTATACTACTATTTATATTACTGGAAAGTTCTAGAAAATTCTAGAAGTTACTCCAAGTTTACTCAGCACTGAATCTATCTGAATGTTCTGGAAAATAGGTAAATTTCAAAATATCACTGTCCTGGTCACAAAAGCAAAGTTTGTGGGGGAATAATAGCCATTTCTATACTTTTGAGGCATAAGCAATTAGGAAATAACACTTACTACCCAGGAACAAAAAAAAAAAAAATTTGTTAAATGAACTTGGTTATCATTTTATAAAATGGCACTATTGCTGTACCTGCAGCTTTTTCATTTTCTGAAGTTGTTCTATAATTAAATGTTGACATTTCGTTAGCTGGGTTCTGGTTAAAAAACAAGCACTCTTTAACAGAATAGGACCAACAGCAATGTCATGAAATAGTGACATAATGCAATGACAGTGTGGCAGTGTAACTGTGTTTGCAACAGGATTATTAACCAATGCAATGGCAGTGTGGCAGAGTAACTGTGTTTGCAACAGGATTATTAACCAATGCAATGGCAGTGTGGCAGTGTAACTGTGTGCAACAGGATTATTAACCAATGCAATGACAGTGTGGCAGTGTAACTGTGTTTGCAACAGGATTATTAACCAATGCAATGGCAGTGTGGCAGTGTAATGGTGTTTGCAACAGGATTATTAACCAATGCAATGGCACTGCAGGGCTAAGACTTGCGATACACATCTCAGCACAGTGGTCCCACTAGGCAAGTCATTACACAGGGTGATAGTAACACTGTTAAGAAATATGTGTGATGCTATAGTTTGATTTACCAACCCCCTTTTGCTTGATAAAACCACTTTACACCAGAAGTGATCACAGGTTCATACTTTAACAAGCCATTTCTCATAATGGTAACACTTAACACAGTGTCTGTAATTCCAATGTAACTAACACATGATTTCCTACTGATTTCAAATGAAATTCCTATTGAATTCAAAAGTCACAAGCATGAGTTCATGACATACTTTTCATGACTTCAAAACATTTCCCTTGATACACATGAAATAATCATGAACAGGCACTTATTTTAAAGTGTTACCCTGATGATAATATGCCATTTTTCATGATATTATGCAAACTAGGAAAAGGTCTGGTGAAGAATTAGGTTCCAATCAAAGTCCTCTAAAAAGGGGGTTGAGATTTTAGCATGAGAATGTGCAATGATCAAGCAGGAGTAGTTCCTGAGTACAGCATCTGTCTGTGTGATCTATAAGGAGTCAATACGTTGTGTGTGGGGTGTATCTAATCAGAAGAGATGTTGTTTTGCACTGTTTCAGAAACGGTACAAGCTGACAATAAGAGACACACTATACACAACATATTAACATCCATCAAAACGTTATTTTAATAAACTGACAAAAAGATTCCCAGCTTACCAAGTGCTGTTCTGGCAGGTGTGGCATCTTTCTTAATCCAGAAGGAGACCCACGACAAGACTACAGTCAGTATGCAGGGAATGTAGGTCTGAATGGTAAAGTATCCCATCCTTCTGCTTAATTCAAAGTATACGCTCATTATCACATATTCACCTGAAAAGAAATTAAGAAGAAAAAACAAATGTGTATTCATGTTTTACACATCGAAAAATGGATCGCCGATGATGGTAATGGCAAATGCAAGCAGCTGATTCAATCAATAGTGTAGCAGGATGTGAGTTTAACACTCAATGTTTATTAACCACATGTGTAGAACACAGCATTCTATATGCAGTACATTGTGCCGCTTCATAGTAACAGTGTCATTATGTGTGAGCACACGTGCATTTACTGTGTAACCCTTATGTAAATACACAGTAATGTAAAGTGTTGCTGCAGTCTTCGTGTTTCTAGACTGTTGTCATCGCTCCCCCTTTACACATTCTCCAGGTTTCAGGCTAACAAACTCTCATGCAACTGTTCGTGATATCTTTGTGATCCTGTATATCAATACATGCCACCTGTATAAGGCTCCACGTAGTGAAGACAGTTATGAAATTACTCGTCCGTCCGTATATATATTTGTACCTGAATATGAATGTGCCCTTGTCTCTTGTTCTGATTATAACACAGTAAATACTCCAAAGATTCAGATTATCCACACAGATCAAATATATTTTGGTCTGTGCCTGGGGCGTTGCAGTGTACTATGAAGATGTTAAGTGAGTTTCTGCACCGTAGTTGTCAGCTTTGTTTCATTTGTTTGGCTCCTCTTTATGGAGTGGGACTGAGCTGGCATTATTTTACTATTTTATATGCTGTACTCAATCGAACTTTCCAAAGGCGTGGTTTTGAATGGTTTGCTGCTCTGTTATTCCATGATGCTTTGGCTGTTCTTACGTTCTGGTAAAGCTGCAATGTGATTTATCATAGCAGACCTCCATGTTTGAGATATGCAGTATAGTAGAAACTACAGCTGCTGAAAAGCCCATACACATAGAGAATGTATTGGGGAGGCTTTATGGATTAAGTTGTCGATGTTGCTATCTGGAAACAAGGAGAAAACAATAACACAGTGGATGACATATGCAAGATAATACTGATTTAATTAAGCAGTTTTTCTAATACATGTGGGTACGTTATGATAGGATAAACAAGACAGCTTGTGAACATTCCCTTTTAAATGTTCACACATTTCAACAGGAATTATATATATATATATATATATATATATATATATATATATATATATATATATATATATATATATATGTATACATATATGATGACATGCTCAAATTTGTTGGTACCCTCCACAAAAAAAACGAAGAATGCAAATTTTCTGAAATTTGAAACTGACAAAAGTAATTGGCATCCACCATTGTTTATTCCATATTTAATAGAAATCAGACTTTGCTTTTGATTTTTTATTCAACATAATATTGTAAATAATAAAACAAATGAAAATGGCATGGACAAAAAATGATGGGACCGCTAACCTAATATTTTGTTGCACAACCTTTAGAGGCAATCACTGCAATCAAACGATAATGAGACTTCTGTTTAAGAGGTAGTTTGGCCCAAGCAAACTGCTCCAGCTGTCTCAGGTTTGATGGGTGCCTTCTCCAGACTGCAAGTTTCAGCTCTTTCCATAGATGTTCGAAGATTCAGATCAGGACTGTTTTCAAAAATAGTCCAATGTTTTGTTCTTATCCATTCTTGGGTTTTTTAGCTGTGTGTTTTGGGTTTATCCTGTTGGAGGACCCATGACCCGCGACTGAGACAGAGCTTTCTGACACTGGGCAGTACGCTTCCCCAGAATGCCTTGATAGTCTTGAGATTTCATTGTGCCCTGCACAGATTCAAGGCACCCTGTGCCAGGCGCAGCAAAGCAGCCCCAAAACATAACCAAGCCTCCTCCATGTTTCACTGTAGGTATGGTGTTCTTTTTTTGAAAGCTTCATTTTTCGTCTCAGAACATAGAGCTGATGACTTGCCAAAAAAGCTCCAGTTTTGACTCATCTGTCCAAAGGACATTCTCCCAGAAGGATTGTGGCTTGTCAATATGCATTTTAGCAAATTCCAGTCTGGCTTTTTATGTTTTTCTTCAAAGTCCTCCTGGTCTTCTTCCATAGCCCACTGCTCAAAAGCGAGATGGTGCGATCAGAAACTGAGCGCATTCACCTTGAGTTCAGCCCTCTTGGCAGTTATCCTTTCTTTTTCACCATTCGACTATCATTTGTTCAATCTGGGGTCGATTTTCCTCTTGCCTTAGGGAGGTTGGCTACAGTTCCATGGACCTTAAACTTAATAATATTTGCAACTGTTGTCACAGGAACATCAAGCTGCTTGGAGATGGTCTTGTAGCCTTTACCTTTACTATGCTTGTCTATTATTTTCTTTCTGATCTCCTCAGACAACTCTCTCCTTTGCTTTCTCTGGTCCATGTTCAGTGTGGTTGATACCAAACAGTCAGTGACTACTTTTCTCCATTTAAATAGGCTGAATGACTGATTATAAGATTGGAGACATGTGATACTAATTAAAAGAAACCAATTAGTTTGAAATATCACCATAATCCAATTATTTATTATCTTTTCTAAGGGCACCAACAAATGTGTCCAGGCCATTTTAGAATATCTTTGTAGAATAAGCAATAATTCATCTCTTTTCACAGCTTCTTTGCTTTATTCTATGACATACCAAAGGCATGCAAGTATACATGATAAAATAGCTTTTAATTTCATCTTTTCAGGAGGAATGAAGCATTATTTCAATGAGCTGTAGGGGTCCAACAAATTTGGAAAATATACACATGATATGATATACACACATGATGTGATATGAATTATTGACATTACAATTGCCAGCTGGTTGTCTTTTCAGACCCATCCTTCACCCAATAAATATTGTAAAATGTCTTAGTTGTCAAGGAAACAATATAACTGAAATGGGCATTTAGCTTGTACTCATGAAAGATACTCTGTTTATAGTTTAATGACTTCAGAAAACTGGTACTTTGGGAAGATAAAGGGATGTTTTCAAACAATTACCTTTTTAGATATTCATAATTTAATACAAGTAAGGCTGAATTAAATGCCCCCCACCCCCCCTGCAGTGGCACTGATGATGTGTTTCTCTTGTATCTCAAGTTTCCATAAACTGGAGTCTGCTTGTCCAAATGAAACACGTTAATGCTTTCAGTGCAATATTAATACACATATAATGTGAATTCTGTCAAGTATATGCTATAGTGAATGAATCAGCTTAATCCCTGAGTGTCAGGCCCTCTTGCAGATACTTTTCCAGAGGACCTTTAAAACCTGCATTCCACCTTAACTTTAGGTGACCTGTACTGAGTAATATATGAGCAGCTGAGTGTCTTTGCTCTTAATGTGTTTTCTACAGTCAGCCATGAAAGAGATATTTAAATGGATATTACACAACATAACATACTGCATTACCATTTCACAAACAAAGCCTGACCTATGCCAATATGTCTTGATATTCAGTTGCTGAAGTTACATGTACTGGATGTATAATACAGTCCTATGGAAAATTCATGCAAAAGACTCATTGAGTTGCCAACTTTATCCTCAACAGATTCCTCCAGATAAAAATGTATCTAAATTGAGTAAATTATCTTTGGCACCATCATTTTAAAATCAACTTTTTCTTTAAAGTTTTTTCATTTTTCATTTGTATGCCATTTTCACAAACACATTTTTTGATTTCTTTGGTTTTATTACATTTTCATGGGAACTATTTATTATTATTATTATTTATTTCTTAGCCATCCTTATCCAGGGCAGCAACACATTATTTTTACAGACAATTACCCATTTATACAGTTGGGTTTTTACTGGATTGAGGTAAAGTACTTTGGTTTCCCCCATCCGGTAGAGCCCATTTTCCATGGGGAACTATGCATTCCACAGTAAATTATATACATTTACTTTTCAAATGGGATTTAACACTTTCATGCATGGTGACCTAATAGGAGACAGATAATAAAAACCTCTCTTCTGGAAGATGCAAATGCATGACAACATCATAACAGGATGTCTTTACCAGCGGCACTGCAATGGTTTCAATGAGGATCTGAACACCCCTTTACCAGGGGCACTGCAATGGTTTCAATGAGGATCTGAACACCCCATTACCAGAGGCACTGCAATGGTTTCAATGAGGATCTGAACACCCCTTACCAGGGGCACTGCAGTGGTTTCAATGAGGATCTGAACACCTTTACCAGGGACACTGTAATGGTTTCAGTGAATGCTCATCTGTACTGTCCAGTTGCTCTCGGGGCATGCTCATCTGTACTGTCCAGTTGCTCTCGGGGCATGCTCATCTGTAATGCCCAGTTGCTTTAGGGCCATGCATTGCACTGTGTTTTTTGGTTTGTTTCCACAGTACAGGAAGTATAAATGAAAATTATGGAATAAAACTAATTCTGCTAGTAAAGCAACAACACCAAGTGCTGCTCTATGCTGCACTGGATAACGTGTCAATATAATTACCCTTGAGACATGATCCAATTCTTTACAAAATACACAGTCTCTAGCATACTACACAATTATTTAAAATCACTTTCCTCCAGTTTTGTTTGATTCTGACAAAAGATTCTCAGCCTGGGGGCAACGGAAGAGTAAAAATCCCTGCAGGGAAAAATCAATCGCTTGCAGATAAATAGTAGCACTGTAATTGATTACCAGAGGGGAGGGGAGGGGCATGCTAAAAGCAATCTCAGCAGTGAGGCAGCCCCTCACTGCAAAGATACATGATAATAGATGTATCAGTTAGAATTAAAACGAACAAACAAACAAACAAAACATGTGAAGACCCCAAGATGAGACATCACAGTGGTAACCAGTGGCAATATGTTATCACATTCTGTATTTTACTGCTATAAACAGAACACTGCAGCACCATTCATAGAGTGCTGTGGTTATTTAATTCATGAGGATAGGTGTAAACAACCCACCTGGGGATTATTTATTCATCTATCCCGATTGGTGGAATAGCTACTGCACTCTAAGAATGTTCATGGTGTATCCTCTATTTACATGGGAAATATCATACAACAATACTGCTATTGGATTGCCTATACATTCATATGCTACAGCTATGGTCAAAAGTTTTGCATCACCCTATAGAATTAACCTCCTGCATAATGCTACTTTAACATATTGAATTACATACTGCTTTGTAGTTTTCCATATACTTAATGAAAAACTGACAAAAATGTGACATTTCGAAATTTAGCAAGAACTACTGTGCTGCTATGTTCAGTGATGGCTGTATTGTCTCTAGCCCTCCTCTTTAATATACACAACACCTGCTAATTGCTATGATTCAAATGCTATCGTCTGTAGCACTGTAGAATTATTGCAGGTAATTCATTAAGCAGAGAGACATCCAATCCTACTACAGCCAGCTGTACAGCCTGCTGTTGCTAACAGGAACAGTAAGGGCTATGATGATGTGTTTAATGGAACTCAACAAAATATTCTTTACAGTCTAGACGGTAACACTTTACATTAAGCGTCTCTAATTACAGTGTATTTACATAGTAGTTACTTAGTGAATACATGTGTACTTACACAGAATTACAATGGTATTATGCATAGTTACAATGTACTTAATCTTTTTGCGTGATATATGTAAGTGCACAATTGTATCAGAAAAGGGTTAGGGTTATGTTTAAAGTTAGGGTTAACTGGGTTAGGGTTAGGTTTAGGGTTAGGGTTAGTGTGGTTTGGGTTAGGTTTAAAGTTAGGGTTAGGGTTAGGATTAGCATTATATTGTACAGAATATGTACACAGAACACCTTGTGGTAGATAATAATTACAAAAAATAATGCAGATGTTTAGAAGGTTCAGTACATTGTAAATCTTGATTCCTGCAGTCTTTTGAAAACACGCCTGTGTTATTTTAATTTGCACTTTGATGGCTGGATGGGGATTGGAAATGCTCGAAGGATCCGCTCAGGTGCCACAACAAGGAAGCTGGTCTCTCCAAAATGGGAAAACAAGAGAACGGCAAAACAGCAACAAAACCTTTTCAGGGAAACTTGTTTCTAATTGAAAAAGAATGCATGTATAACACCATTATCAGTGACATGGAGGTGCGGTCTCAATGCTTATGATACTGTAATAAAACACACCTTCCATTATCAGTGACATGGAGGTGCGGTCTCAATGCTTATGATACTGTAATAAAACACACCTTCCATTATCAGTGACATGGAGGTGTGGTCTCAATGCTTATGATACTGTAATAAAATACACCTTCCATTATTGGATCAGTGACAAATGGAAGACTTGTGTGCGGTCTCAATTGCTTATGATATTGTGTAAATGTGCCATATCCCTTCCATTATCAGTGAATGAACTTTTCCTTAAGTCTCAATGCTTTTGATACTTGTAATAAAACACACCTTCCATTATCAGTGACATGGAAACAGGGTGTATCGGTCTCAATGCTCAATGCCAAATAAATGCTCCAAGACTTGTGTGTGGAACATTAGAGCACATCACAAAATCACACAACAGCTCTGCATTAGAGTGTCCACTTGACAGTGGCCTTTTTATTTGTTTCTTATGATGAAAAAACAGAAAGTAATGTTGTCATTGTATTGTCACTACGTCAGTGGTGTTTAGACCCATAAAGTCGAACTGGTAAAGTCGCCAGGATTTTTTTCCATGCTCCACTGTTTTTTTTCTCCACCATAGAATCAAAAAGAACTTTTCCTTAATGTGGCCTAGTTTTTGTTTCAAACTTGCTTGTTTGTTATTGGCCAACATATTGTGTACTGTTTACTACTACTGCTCATTAAATGTGCTATCAGGACAACATCACGCTAAAGGCAAACAGGGGTGTATCCCAGGCAATCCCAGTTTGATAGCACAGCTTCACATGCCTTCTAAACCCTGAGTATACACACGGCTCTCATGTATGCTCAGCATGACCAGGCGTGAACGGAGCTCCCAGTGGACATTAGATCACATCACAAAAATCACACAACAGCTCTGCATTTGTAGTGTCCACTTGACAGTGGCCTAGGGCTGGAGGGACAGGGGGTGGTTATGATTGGTCAGAACGGAGGGTCCCTGGGAGAACTGTGAGGAGAAGCTCTCTTGACTTGCTGGAGCCTTCCATTGTTTCGCAAGAACTGAAAAAAACAGAAAGTAATGTTGTCATTACCTGCAGTTGTTGTCACTACGTCAGTGGTGTTTCTTAGACCCATAAAGTCGAACTGGTAAAGTCGCCAGGATTTTTGGTCCGATGCTTCCACTGAGTTTTTTCTCCACTTATAAACTATTTCGTCTCTAGGGTACCCATCTGTAATTACAAAGAGACAGTGTGACCTGCATTGCACGTTTTAATGAAGAATCGCCTTGCTTCTGTATCTCAGGCTGTAAGGATTAAAATAAACATTTCATATTGTCTGTGTGTGTGTGTGTGTGTGTGTGTGTGTGTGTGTGTGTGTCAGTGTGTGTGTGTGTGTGTGTGTCAGTGTGTGTGTGTGTGTGTGTGTGTGTGTGTGTGTGCGTGTCAGTGTGTGCGTGTGTATGTGTGTTTGTGTGTGTGTGTGTCATTGTGTGTGTGTGTGTGTGTGAGAGAGAGAGTGAGTTTGGAACGAGTCCAATGTCAGACTGCGGAAACATTTCCTATTGTAATATTCCCACAGGGGTACAGGGTTGAATGGAGAAGAATGTATAGGTTGCTTATGGTAAAATCCCATTCTATGTGAATGTGCAATATCAGCCTAATTCAAACCAGATGTTTTAGATTATAGAATCTTTAGGAATGAAGCTGTCCATGTCCAGCCAATTCTATACAAGCTTAAAGGATGCTGCATTGAATCGAATTGCTCGGGGAAATGTACTGAGAACATCTCCTCTATACAGTTGAACTGTCTGAGGCATCCCCAGCTGAAGTTAAATGGCTACTTACTATTTTGACTGCAAGTTAGGAGACTACCATTATTACGTCTAGAAGAATGGGTTGCAATAGTTGTGATGTTTCTGTATCTTGAATAACCAATGAATGTAATAAAACGTAAACATGTATTGGATACAATCGTCTGTTAAGAATAATCTTTCATTAATCAATACACTGTGTAATTCCAATTATTATCAGAATTTAGTAAATCAATAATAAACTTAACACAATTTCCCATTACCTACAAGGTGATGTAAAACAACATTGGCTTTCAGTTGTACTGAACTGCGAAACAAAAAAAGTCTACCATTGGAAAAGAATGCAGTTTGACTTTCTGATGCTTGTCTGGCTTTTGATAGAATACTCTTGAGATGCACACAACAGCTTATATCAGATCACACACAGCTGTAACAGTTACAGACTATCTGAATAGCACCACAAATTGTTTTGATAAGTTCAGGGGATCTTTTCGAATTAATTTGCATGTTTGAATAAGAGACTTCTAATGCAATCCCCCCCTTGTTATTTGGATAGGCCATAGTATTAGCAGAGACATGTATAAATGTAAATAAGTGCATGTATTGAGTAGAATCCCATTAACACTGGTAATCCATGGTGTAAGTGTGGGGGGCTCCAGGATGGGAGCTGTACACAGCGCTCCAGACACAGCACCGGTCACAAGTCACATGACATTCTCCAGGATGGGAGCTGTACACAGTGCTCCAGACACAGCACCGTTCACAAGTCACATGACATTCTCCAGGATGGGAGCTGTACACAGCGCTCCAGACACAGCACCGGTCACAAGTCACATGACATTCTCCAGGATGGGAGCTGTACACAGCGCTCCAGACACAGCACCGTTCACAAGTCACATGACATTCTCCAGGATGGGAGCTGTACACAGCGCTCCAGACACAGCACCGTTCACAAGTCACATGACATTCTCCCGGATGGGAGCTGTACACAGCGCTCCAGACACAGCACCGTTCACAAGTCACATGACATTCTCCCGGATGGGAACTGTACACAGCGCTCCAGACACAGCACCGTTCACAAGTCACATGACATTCTCCAGGGAGCTGTACACAGCGCTCCAGACACAGCACCGTTCACAAGTCACATGACATTCTCCAGGGAGCTGTACACAGCGCTCCAGACCTGGATAGCATCTTAAGTAAAACTGGTTTGGCAATTAAGTAATAATAGAATAATCAGGGAGCAGCAGAGCCAGTATAAAAGCAGAGTGTTTGGCTTTACCAGGCACACAGAAAGGGCTGCGTGTGAGCGCCTCCACTGCAGGAATTATTTGGTGAGACATTCTGCCTTTGTGTTTAAGTTTTGTGAAGGATAGGTGCGCTATGCTTAGCCTGCCTCCTACGTCAAGAGAACTGCCCACTAACAGTTTAGTTAATGTGCCAGGGGCCCTGAACCCTCTGTTACTGTCTCCTGTCTCCTTCCTGGATACTCAGAGAAGAGGTAAAACCATGTCAAGCACCCTGACCACTAGGGGGCCCAAGCAAGCAACACCAATCACAGGAATATAAACTTGACCACTAGGGGGCCCTGAACCCTCCGTTACTGTGTCCTGTCTCCTTCCTGGATATTCAGAGAAGAGGTCAAACCGCGTCAAGCATCCTGACCACTAGGGGGCGCTGAACCCTCCGTTACTGTGTCCTGTCTCCTTCCTGGATACCCTGGGTAACCCTCATCATGTGTACTGTGCTCTCTGCCCTGGTGTGATAGAAACGGCCCGTCCATCCCTCACTGCCTGGCAGTTACAGAAGCATTCACTCATGCATGTTTTATATGTATATATTCCTGCGATTGGTGTTGCTTCCTTGGTGATATACCTCCAGACTCTGACACTGTAAACATGGTTTATATTCCTGCGATTGGTGTTGCTTGCTTGGTGATATACCTCTAGACTCTGACACTGTAAACGTGGTTTATATTCCTGTGATTGGTGTTGCTTGCTTGGTGATATACCTCCAGACTCTGACACTGTAAACGTGGTTTATATTCCTGCGATTGGTGTTGCTTGCTTGGTGATATACCTCCAGACTCTGACACTGTAAACGTGGTTTATATTCCTGTGATTGGTGTTGCTTGCTTGGTGATATACCTCCAGACTCTGACACTGTAAACGTGGTTTATATTCCTGTGATTGGTGTTGCTTGCTTGGTGATATACCTCCAGACTCTGACACTGTAAACGTGGTTTATATTCCTGTGATTGGTGTTGCTTGCTTGGTGATATACCTCCAGACTCTGACACTGTAAATGTGGTTTATATTCCTGTGATTGGTGTTGCTTGCTTGGTGATATACCTCCAGACTCTGACACTGTAAACGTGGTTTATATTCCTGTGATTGGTGTTGCTTGCTTGGTGATATACCTCCAGACTCTGACACTGTAAACGTGGTTTATATTCCTGTGACTGATGTTGCTTGTTTGGTGATATACCTCCAGACTCTGACACTGTAAACGTGGTTTATATTCCTGTGATTGGTGTTGCTTGCTTGGTGATATACCTCCAGACTCTGACACTGTAAACGTGGTTTATATTCCTGTGATTGGTGTTGCTTGCTTGGTGATATACTTGCAGACTCTGATACTGTAAACGAGGTTTATGTCTCTCCAGAGGGAAATCGAAATACTGTATTCACACTACCTGAATCGTGTGCAATGTGTCATTCACAACTTAAAAGACTTTTCAAAGTCAAAGTAAAGCATTGCCTTTTTCTGCAATTTACAGGCTTGTTAATATAAACAAATGATCCTCAAGTTACTGGACAACAGCCAAACCAAGCTGTCCATACCCCTACTCGTGAATAATAGCTGTGCACAGTGGTGTAGCTAATATGTATTAAACCGGATTCAAATACAAGTAATTCATTTATCTGACTCCTTATAATTGCTTAATTAAAAGCTGCTGTTTCCAGTGACAGTGGATACAATAAAACAGAGAAAAGGTTTTAAATGAACCCAACAGTACCTTCAAGAATCATTTTGTTTATCTGACCTGACACTTTCAATCCCTTGTCTCCACAGAGCTTCTTGCATTTCTATTATAATGGATTGTAAAGGATATCCGAGTGCTCACTGCAGTTCCCTGGAATTTAATGTATATAGTTCCCTGGAATTTTATGACATTAGTTACATGAAAACAAAGCATGCAAAAGCAATGTGTGTGCGACATATACACGCCGCCTCATATTGTCCCCATTTGAAAATGTGGGCCACCATAAAAGTTCACTTGGCCACCAGGTTTTGAAAGTGATTTGTCCCACCCTGCATGGAATAAATATTCTAACAGCTCTACAGAGCAGTTTTTTATTGCAGGAAGTTTACATCATGCATTGATATATAACTTAAAACACTCAAACTATTAGAAACAGCCTTTAATTTCCCCTTGAGAGCTCAGAAGAGACCTTCCATTGTGTTACTGATGTTACTTGTGTTTTTAATTGTCCTGAGAGCTCAGAAGAGACCTTCCATTGTGTTACTGATGTTACTTGTGTTTTTAATTGTCCTGAGAGCTCAGAAGAGACCTTCCATTGTGTTACTGGTGTTACTTGTGTTTTTAATTGTCCTGAGAGCTCAGAAGAGACCTTCCATTGTGTTACTGGTGTTACTTGTGTTTTTAATTGTCCTGAGAGCTCAGAAGAGACCTTCCATTGTGTTACTGATGTTACTTGTGTTTTTAATTGTCCTGAGAGCTCAGAAGAGACCTTCCATTGTGTTACTGATGTTACTTGTGTTTTTAATTGTCCTGAGAGGTCAGAAGTGACCTTCCATTGTGTTACTGATGTTACTTGTGTTTTTAATTGTCCTGAGAGCTCAGAAGAGACCTTCCATTGTGTTACTGATGTTACTTGTGTTTTTAATTTCCCCTGAGAGCTCAGAAGTGACCTTCCATTGTGTTACTGATGTTACTTGTGTTTTTAATTGTCCTAAGAGCTCAGAAGAGACCTTCCATTGTGTTACTGATGTTACTTGTGTTTTTTCGTTCTTTGTTTCCCTGATTTCATTTTTGTGGTGTATAAGGAATGCTGGTTTGTAAAAATAAAAAAGAATGTTCTTCAAGCAATTCATTACTTCCACAAAAATCCTTTCCAAAACTGAATTACTGGTATAATTCAACAGATGATTGCTGAATCTTTTAATTAAATACATCTGTGTAGAAAGCTCATTTTGGCAATAACTATCTTCATCAGGGTACACAGACTATGGGCCAAATTCAGACATTAAGGTATCTGGCATCATCTTGGCATACTGCCTTAACCTTTTGACTGGCACACCAGTCCAACATGTGTGTTCTTGCTAGGCCATGGTAAATACAGTATGGCACTTTTACATGGTAATATATTCTGAGAAAACCCTGCAGTGATGACCCACAGATCTGGGTAGGAAATCAGAAACTGGGGGGGTTAGGACTGTGTTTTTGGTCAGTTTCAGAAGCACTGCTGTCAAATCATGCAGTACACATTCATTTAAATGACATGTAAGCTGATTTCTAATGTGTGATTTATACCTGTATAAGGGCTATACATACTTTACTGTTTTAGGGATTTTCTTCACTTAAAGTTGTTTTGTGAAGCACAGGAGACACCTTCTTTAGTACCCTATCTGTCATGTGTCATTGTTTGAACACAAACTGGGCATCGCATTCCATCAGATACGGCCCCTTTAGAACCCATGCAAAATATCTAGCATCCGCTTCTCAGCTCTCCATTCATCAGGCCTGATTGAACACTTTCATGGCTGCTTTAGGTCCATGTGGGAACAGCAGTGTGCTCATTTTAATAAGGCTGATATATATTTTTTCACATGATTAAAGTGCAGTAACTGTCAGATACTACTTGTAGGCAGTCAGTAGACAGAGTCATGTTAAATGCAATAAAAAAAACATGCTTCATTATTTTAGTCTCTCCAGGAATACACCACACAGACCAGTGGGCCAATTCACTAACTCTAATAAAGAAAACTAAGAAATAACATTTTAACTAGTATTTTTTACTTTTAAGTTCAATACAATTGATGACCTTGCATGACTATAAAGGGAATTTCAGTAAGGTCTTTCTATGGCAGGCCCCATAGTCATACAACGCTTTTGCCACTCAATGTGCCCCGCCCCTATGTGCATTTCTGTGTTGTATGTTGCGTGTGGTGTGTTAATGTTGGTGTATAGAGATGGCTGCACGGGATATAAATGGGTGTGTGCAGCACGAGTTATTTAAAATGTAGAATTGTATTTAGGCACGAGGATGGCACATCACTTCACATGCATTTAAAGTATTTAATATGTGAGCACGAGGTTGCACATAATTAATTCACGTGCTGGGATTCAAGTGAATAATTAATTGGTAATTGAATCCCGGCACAACAGTATATATAGATGCACGTTTTACTCACTCAGGGTTGTGTGTTCGGTGAGTGGAGAACGGGAGAGAGAGAAGGAGAAATAAATTAATAACAATTGCTATTGCATGCTGGTAGGACCGGCACGATACTTGTTTGTTTATTTTTACTCACCGTGTTTGTGTGTCTGTCTGTCCACCGTTTGTTTAAGTGTTATTCCGTTTTGTTTGTCTGTTTTATTTGGCCTCAAGTGCCGTGTCCTGTTTTGTTCAACCGTTTATGTATTTGTTTATTAAAATACTGTGCGCTGCCATTTGCGTTTTCAGTTTCAACCCCAGTACTGTCTGTCTCTGTGTGTTTCTTTCTGGCCTGAAGTCCTCCCTGCAGCTAGCCTGTCACACCACCTGATGGAAAGATATCGGATGTTGGCTCATCCAGTGAGGAGGAATGTGATCTTGACCGAGATTATATACCTGAAGCCAGCAGCTTAGGAAGAAATGGAATAGACCTTGTATCTGAGAGTAGCAGTAGAGATTCCAGCAGTGAAGAAGACATCACCTTTGATTCCACAGAAAAACTGAATGCAGCTAAAAGGGATAGTACTTCAGAAAACTATAGCTAATACAAACTGAGTCCTTCTTAAATATATATTTTAAACATTTTGTATGGACTATAAGTATTATTAAATGTAGAGTAGGTGCACACACACACACACACACACACATTACACACACACACACACACACACACACACACACACACACACACACACACACACACACACACACACACACACACGCATTCACTCACACACACACACACACACACTCACAAAATCAGTTTAGAAAGTAATAATAAAAGTAACAAACTTTTCAGCTTGTGTCAAAATGTGCGTTACTTTGATAGTATCTACTGGTATTTTACAAAGGTTACATTTAAGTGTTCAAAGTTATAGATTAAGTAATAATAATAATAATAATAATAATAATAATAATAATAATAATAATTGATCCAGTCTGAGGTAATTCCTCTGTGTTGATAGCAGTTGAGCTGGAGGGGAGAGGAAATGGAAGCCACAATGGCTACTGCTGGGAGCAGAGTAGATGTTCTAAATTGCTCTCCATGGTGCTGACACACTGGCTCCCTGGAAAGAGCGTATTTATCATTTTGTGTGTTTTCTTAAATGCCCCACCCAGGTGAATTAGTACAGGACACCTGAGAGAGCAGTGCATGCACAGAGCACTCAGCAGAGCTAACATGGGTACTGATATTTTCAATAGTACGTGACACATGAAACCATCTCTGATCAAACACTTTGTACCTTGAAGTAAAATGGACATGTGTGGCGTGTATCATTAGTATCGTCAGAGAGTAAAACAATACGGCAGTTAAAAAGGTTTCAATTTTACTGAATGACACAGGAGAGTGTGGTGGCGGCAGCTTTGCAGAATTACTGCCACAGAAAAAACTCAGACGTGTACCAAAGAAGAACCCAATATATCTGCACTTTTCAGACGTAGTTGCCTTGCTCACAGACTGAGTTGATTTGTGATCACATTGAAATGTACTGTTCAGGGGTCTCTCAGTTTGGTTCACTTTGGTTCGTTTGAAGCACTCAGCTCCCTTTGTTTTCCCTTTGGCATTGTTTTCTAAACTCATATTACTTTCATAATGCATTGAAACAAACCAAACAAATTCCGATAACACAATACAAACATGAGCAGACACGGCTTTTTGTTCCTGAACACTGTATCTGTAAAAGGAAGCAGTTTACCAATAGCAGAGCAGGAAATTGCCACACAGAAGATATGGGACAAGCTCCCTGCTGTAGTAATTACAATGCACACCCATTGTGTTCTTACTAAAAGCTAACTTCAAGCACATACTGTAATGGGTAGATGAATTGGTTTGATTTAAAAGTGATTCAGTTTGATTTTGGAAAAAACATATTGTTCTGTTCAGACCTGTATAGCTTAAATGTACATTAAAAGTTAAGGAAAAATAAATGGTAACACTTTATAATAAGAGTCTTTCATTGCTGTATATTTACATAGAAGTTTCTTAGTAAATACATGTGTACTTACACAATTACAATGTTATTATGCATCTTTACAATGTACTTAACGTGCACATTATTTGCACGATATAACCCTAACCCTAACTCAACCCTAATTCTAGACCTAACCCTAACCCCCTCACCCTAACTCTAAACCCAAGCCTTACTCTTTTCTGATAAAATTGTGTACTTATATATCATGCAACAAGATGCACATGTTAAGTACATTGTAGCAATGCATAATAACATTGTAATTATGTTTAAGTACACATATTTACCAAGTAACTATGTAAATACACAGTAATTAGAGACATTTCAAAGTAAAGTGTTAGTGACGAATGTGAGTTGCCGACAGTATTGAGGAAAAGTATCTGTATTAATTAAATAAATAAAAGTGGCACTCCACCACTTGAAAATCACCAGTCCACTCCAGTTCCACCACGCCACTGACTTTAATAGTCTTATCCACCTTGAGTCATACTGATAAATCACTACTGGAACTAACCCTAACCCTAACCCTAACCCTAACCTTATCCACCTCAAGTCACATTGATGAATCACTACTGGAATCCAGAGTTTGGTACCAAGAGTATCAGTCATTCCTTTTTAACATGATTAGCAATTCTTTATTAGCTCACTTTTATGAAACCATGCCTTTCCTGTGTGACCCTAAGCTACATTTGCTTTCATAACAGCGCTAATTATATTTCTATTGCATTAAATATACCAGAGCAATAAACCACAACGTCAACAATAACACAATTACAGTTTCAATAGGTCTTAAAAAAAGAAATGGTTCAGACATACAGAAGTGTTTATTATATTATTTTACAGTATATGATTAAAAAGACCACCTTGAGTCTTGGTTTCACAGTAAATCAGAAATTAAACTAGATGGAAACAGAGTTGTGTAAGACCTAGGCTATCCCCCTGGTGCCTGCCACTATTCTGACCTATAGTTTTGTAGAAGACATGTTTATTTAAAAGTGTGCTTGACAAGCGTGTTTATATCTGGTCAGTTCTGCTGCTAAAGAAAGATACAATCTGTCAAAATCTAACTTTACATGGGAGAACTAGAATTAAAAAGAGAAAACATGTGATCTGTCATTTCCAGTTCCTCCTGCTAATCATAAAATATGAACTGTTGGATTTCTTTAGCCAATTGTGAATTTGTCCTGGACAGTGTGTGCCATCTGTAATTAGTCCCTTTACAAGACACTGTTTGTGTGCCACTACGCCAAAGTGTAACCCACTTCTGTATAAAACAATGCCCTTTACATCCATACTGTTTCCTGTCGCTTCTCTACAGTGTGTGCCACGCCAAAGTGTAACCTACTTCTGTATAAAACAATGCCCTTTACATCCATACTGTTTGCTGTTGCTTCTCTACAGTGTGTGCCACGCCAAAGTGTAACCCACTTCTGGATAAAACAATGCCCTTTACATCCATACTGTTTCCTGTCGCTTCTCTACAGTGTGTGCCACATCCCAATATAGTCACTGCCAAGTCCCAATATAATGTCCTCTGTTTCACCATCAAATATGAGCTTATTTCTGAATATAAAACAATGCCCTTTACAAATGAAGAAAAAGTAGGTTAAAACCATACAGTTTACTGTTTAGTACTGTCTCATATCTACATCTAGCGCCTGTAGTTGTGTCTAATAAAAATGTAGTTAACCCATTTGCCATCGCTAAAACAATGCCCACTTACATTAAATACTGTTTGTTTATCTGTTTGTTTTCTCTCTTCTCACATGTGTGACATTTGCAGGACAGACAAAGCTAAAGTAACCCACTTTTGTAAGTAAAACAATGCCCTTTCATCCATACTGTTTGCTGTCATTCTTACAGTGTGCCACGCTCTACTGTAAGTGTAACCCACTTCTGTCATAAAACAATGCCCTTTACATCCATACTGTTTCCTGTCGCTTCTCTACAGTGTGTGCCACAATGTGCAAAGTGTAACCCACTTCTGGTATGCATAAAATTATGCCCTTTACACTGTATACTGTCATTCATTACTGCAATCTCTCTACTGTGTGCACAGTCTGTCATGTAACCCACTTCTGTATAAAACAATGCCCTTTACATCCATACTGTTTCACAGTCTGTCATTCATTACTCTACAGTGTGTGTGACTCTACTGCCAAAGTGTAACCCATGCACAGTCTGTCATTCAAAACAATGCCTTTACATCCATACTGTTTCCTGTATGCACAGTCTGTCTTCATTACTGTGTGCTGCCACGCCAAAGTCTGTAACCCATTACTGCAATGTATAAAACAATGTCTTTACATCCATACTGTTTCTCTGTCGCTTCTCTACAGTGTGTGCCACATCAAAGTGTACACTGCAATGTGCCAGCTCTTTTAACATTCCATACACCCCATGTTTTTTTAAAAAATCAGTCTTTACATTAAGTTTTCTAATCACTGTGTATTTACATAGTAGTTACTTAGTAAATACATCAAATGATATAACCCTAACCCTATCCCTAATCCTAACCAACTGTTTACAAATGGCACTGAGACATGGGGTAATTGACCTAAGATTGGAGCAAGGTCTTCATTCCAAAGTGCACACAGCAGCATTTTACCATTACAATTACGGGGCAGGGGTTCATAGTCAGGGGTTGGGGCACCAGAAAGTGACCAACTTTTGTTTTGAAGTTCAGAAAGGTACTAATGAAGAAAAGTATCAGTATATTAATTATTATTATTACTGAATTTATAGTGTATTTCTATTGCAAATATGTGTCTGCAGTTTGTTCCTCTCTTTATGTAACGTTTAGTTTCCATCTCATATCTACAGCGCCTGGGATAGTTTTGTGCTTCAAAATGTAGAAAATGTCACCTGATTTTCCTGATATCACAGACTCTAATACAATTGCCATACCAAAACAAACACCCTCCTGCATTCTGTTAAGGTAAAAAAAACACACACATCACTGTACTTATTTTGGATCTTACTCTTTTGAAAGCTTGCCATCATTTAAAACCCATAAACACTGTACCTCTTTAAAGAATGCATAGGTGTTGCCATTGAACTACTCAAAACCCATTACATTTCAGGAAAGCATTTGCTGATACCCCATTCTCTTTAGTCAGACTGGAAACAAACACATTGAATACATTCCAATTTACAACATGAAGCTTGTAATGCAAATAAAGATGTCTACCTCACTGTACACCTTGTGTCTCTAATATAATGGTAACTGTACAGCATTTAGCTATATCTACAGCATCGAAGGATATTAATAAGCATATGTACAGTAAACTCAGGACTTTACAAAATGTGTGCTTCAGCTCATGCAGAAAATAACATTGCATTGTGCTCCAATACAGGATAGACATGGAAGAATAGGCTCAGGAATATTCATATGTGCTAGGGTATTAAAACCACAATCATTTATTTGCTATACTTTTTGAAGATTTTTTAGGAGCAGCTTACTAATGGCAAATGTAACAGAACATGACTTTCAAGACTGTTTCCTTCTGGAATGAAACCTTAATTTTGGTATATTTCAGTGAGTCTGTCATTCATTAAACTAAAAGCAATGAGATCATTTGCATTGCTGTCTGGAATGCTGCTTTTACTGTAAAGGATAACATCTGGGCAGTCTGTACATTCTATAGAACGCCTAACTTTGCAATGTGCATTTGGTCAAATAATTGCATTGTTTGCATGTCAGTCTGTCATTCATTAAAAACAAAGACATCACATTATTATGCAATAATATGCCACTGACACATTGTTCAAGGATGGGTTTACTATATATTTAGTGAGTTTAGTTCATTCAACAAATAAAGTAATTGCTAACAAGGTTAAACCAAAAATAACTTTGTACAGACTGATACACAGTTTGTTACCAGAGTGGTACAGATATTACATTTATTTTAGGAGAATTATTTTAGGAAAGTGTCCATTTTCTGTAAATAAAAGCATGATTTATGATTTATTTTATGTTTCTTGTTTTTTTTAAAATTTGTTTTGGCTAGATAAGAATCCATGCAATGTCTGTTATTGGTCAAGGCCTGGTGACTGGCTTCAATCATACCAGTCATTAGGGGATCCATTCACTACTGCAATCAAGGCTTGTGACTCTTCAATCATGTAATTAAGGGATACAGACAGTTCACTGGGGAACAGGGTCATTGATTGGACCAATGTGCTCAGAGTGAATACCTAATGGGACCAGGGATTACTGCTCATGCAACAGTCTGTCATTCATTACTGGACAAAAGGTGTGGACTTTACTGTTATGCATTCCTGCCTGTTGAAATTCATTATTGTAAATGATCAGCACCTGTAAACTCCTCTCAGCACCTGTAGAACTCCTCTGTTTGTCATCCTGGGACACTATCACCCTTCATTTAAATGTGCTTTATTTTGCTCTTATCTGCCCCCTATTTTACTGCATTTAATCCTGCTACTGTAATCTGCCAAGTGTTTACTGCAGTATTTTGTATTTAATCATATCCTGTCATTCTATCACTATTTAATCATATCCTGTGGACTATACTATTATGCATTATTGAATGTCATTCATTACTGTAATTCTTGCTCTTATTGGACTCTACTGAAATGTATTTGCACGATTGTAAGTCGCTGTCATTCATTAATAATAATAATGATCCCTGTGGACTAAATACTTGGAACATGCAACATTAGCTCTGTCATTCAATTTAATGTAAAGTAACAGTAAATTTGAAATTCTAAAGGGATAATTGCAGGTTCAGGTCTATATATATATATATATATATATATATATATATATATATATATATATATATATATATCTGTCATTTCATTTATTTTAAAATGTGCTTGTGGACTCTACTGTATGCACAGTCTGTCATTTTATTACTGCAATGGTGGCTGTGGACTTCTTTACTTCCTATGTTCATATTCTGTCATTCTAACAAATTAAATATACTTTTGAATACCATCCATTGCTGTATATATTTGTCAAGTATTTTATTTGCAGATCTTTTAATATATATGTCTGTCATTCATTACTGCAATTTTTTGTGGAATTACTGTATGCACAGTCTGTCATTCATTACTGCAATCTCGTTTCCTGACTGGTAGCCGGGTAATTTAAAAGATGGTAGAAAATTCTTTTGGAGTCTTTGTCATTCATTACCGCAACCTTTGGCTAAGTTTATTTATTTCTTTATCTATTTGCACGTTAGTCATTCATTTAGTATGTCTGTTGATTTTTTGTATGATGTAGTTTCCTTTGTTTAGTTAGATATTCATTTTTCATGGACATGTGCTTTGGACTCTACTGTTTGCACAGTAAGTTTAATGTTTGATTCATTACTGCAATGTGTTCTTTTTTTATTTTGTACTCTATTTTCTGTATGCACAGTCTGTCATTCATTACTAAAAGTTTCAATGTGGACCTGAACAGACTCTCAATCCTTTTTTGGGTTTGCTTTTATCTGCTGCTATTGGATTCATTTTGAATGCCATTTTTGTTTTGTTTTGTTTTTGGGACATTGTTTTTTTTTTGTTTGAGTTTTATGGATCTTTGGATTAAGACTGTTTGTTTGTTTTTGTTTTGACATTATTTTTTTTTCTCTGTGCTATCTCTTGTCTTATATCATTCATTACTTGCAATTACTCTTATTGTTGGGTGAAGGACTCTACTAAGTGATTGCACAGTCTGTCATTCATTACTGCAATGTGCTGTTGGACTTACTGATTAATATATCCCATACAAATAGTATTTTCTGATTCATTTTACTAACAAAAAATATGAGGATTACCTTTCTTTGTAGTGGATTTTGTTTATCTTTTGTCATTGCAGACTTACCCATTAAATTTACATAAGACCTGAGGGTTAATTTTTCGCTATTGGCTGGATAAGTAAATTTAATTTTGCTTCTATCTGTTACTTGCCCTGGATTCCCTTTTTTTTGTGCTGTGGCTGATTTCTGACTGAGTTGTTTTATCTTTTTTTTGTAAAAAGAGATTTTTTAACTTCTGTTAATTCTTTGGAACAAAGTGTTTTAGCAATTCAGTTTAAGTCTGTTACAGACTTGGCAAATATCATTTGGAAGTAATTTAGTTATTATAGAACCAGCATTGTTACAATGTATCCCTACTGAACATGCATTTTTTGAGTGAACTATATGTGAGTACATGATGAGGGTAGACTGCAGTTATGGGGGAGCTCAGGCGGAACCCAACCCCATGATGTAAGGAACCTAATCCTAACCCTAACAAAACTTTAGTTTCACTTCATAGTAACATTAACAGAGAAGAATGGCACATATTGAGACGTTTCCAGGGGTTTTCATTATGTTGAATCCTTTTCAAGCTGGAGCAGTCAGTGGCGCGTGCTTCATTCCAAAGTGCACACAGCAGGCTGGAAAGTTCTACCATTACAATTATCCGGACTCGGGTTCTAAACCTGCCTCTGTAATTTTGGAGGAACAGAGAGTCATACAAAAGACCAACTTTGTTTTAAATTCCCAAGTTCAGAAAAAATGAGAGTTCTGACCCGATATTATTGATTTTGTTTTGAGTTCTTGGCTTTCAGTATACAGTGAAATATTATTATTATTACTGTACAAGTTTTATAGATGGATTTCTATTGCAAGACTGGCAGTTTAAAAGTGTCTGCAGTTTTTTCCTCTTTTTTACAACTATGGAGGATAACGTTTACAGACCCCGGAGAGAGTTCCATCTTATGATTATCGCCTGTGTTTGTTCTGATCTGTGTTCATCATCGCCGTATGTGAATAACAGTAACCCTAAATTAGCCAGTTGTCAGGACATTTACAGAAAGTCCGTGTAGGCACCATGATTGAGAGGGACTGGAGTGAACAAAAAAAAAAAGAATACTTCCAAAGTGATATCCTCCTTGGACATCTAAGGTGATACAATTGAGGTCTATGTGAAACAAACACCCTGCTGCATTTTGTTAAGGTAAAAAAACACACATTACTCACTGTGTACTTATTTTGGATCTTGTGGCAACAGGTTAAAGCTTGTTTATCCTTTAAAAAACCCATAAACACTGCTCTAGGGAAGACCTGTCTTTAAAGAATGGATGCATATGGAAGATCATCAGCTGGCCTTTCCGATGAACTCTTGGTTGGACTTTCTGTTTAAAACTGATACCCAAACACAATATGGGGTCAAGGGACAGTTAGGCTATAAGTATTATCCTTTCTTACTGAAGGAAGAGTGGGGACACAGGCTGATACCCCATTCTTCGGTCTTTAGTCAGACCCTGAGAAACAGGAATCTGGTTTGTTCCAGTAAGGATCCATTCCAATTCTCCATTCCAACACCCTTTTACAACATGAAGCTTGTAATGCAAAAACCACTGTGTGTACTGTCTACATCTCTCACTGTGAGATACCTTGTGTCTCTAATATAATGGTAACTGTACACTTGCAATGTTGGAGGACCAGGTAACCTATTTCTACAGCATCTGCCCCAAGGATATTAAAAAGCAGATGGAAGCTACCGTTGTGTAAACTCAGGACTTTACAAACCCCTGATGCTTATCCCAGCCACAGGTCCAGAAAATAATCATTGAATGGAGCTGCGGTGTTTACCACTCTTCATTGCATTGGCAAGCCATGGATGAAAAATCCTGCGTTTTCCACCATTTGGATTCAGACATGGAAGAATAGGCTTCAGGAATGGATTTGGGATTTAAGAGGGCAGTGTTGTTTTGTGTATATTGGGTATTAAAACCACAATGTTTTATTTGACTATACTTTTGAAAATTTTTTAGACCAAGCTTTAACCCTAATGGCAAATGTAACTTTAAAACATGAAGTTTTCAATAGAAAGAGGGAGTTGCTGTTTCCAGAGAAGTTCAGGCTATGAAACCAACTGAAGGAAGTCCAACGTTTCCTTTTGGTATCATAAATTTATCAGTTCGCTGACATAGAGACTCTGAACAACCTGAAAGTGAAACCTGCCAAATAGCCTGGAACAATGAAAGATCATTTGTCACCCTGATCTAAACAAGACTTTCCTCTGATGCTATGAGGTGGGGCTTTTACTAGTGAAAGGATAACTTATCTGGGCAACAGTGCTGATTTCACCGCTGAAAAGCTGAATTGAGACTAAAAGGAGTCAATTTCATAGTACTGACCATGCTGCTCTTACCTGGGTTTTTAATTCACCTTTCAGTTAACATTTGGGCTCAAATAATTCACTTGATTTACAGGAAGGGCAGTATGAATGGTCCCAGATGCGTTTCCATTAATTCCTTAGTGGCTACAAAAGACATCACATTATTTACCTGCATGATAATATGCCACTGACCACAATTGTTCAAGCATAAAGGGTTTTACTTTTTTACAGTATATATTTATTGAGTTTAGGTTCATTCAACAAATAAAGTAATTGCTAACAAGGTTAAACCAAAACATCTGGAACTTTGTACAGACTGATAACCCCAGTTTGTTCCACCATAGTAAAGGCACATTTATTTTAGGAGGATTTTATGGGTCCTTTTTCCAGAAAAAAAAGGGAACAGCTTTCTCTTAGTTTTTACTTAGTGGGTTGAGTTATTTCTCTTGAATAAAAGTAAAACTCTAACCATTTTATGATCCTGATACAAGAAATTTGGGGAAATTCTGGTTTCTGATAGGGGCCCAAGAAGCCAGGTATTGAAAGAAATATGTCAGTCCTTGGGGGGTAACTCAAAACTGCTACTGCATATCATCCCCAGGCAAACCTGGAAAGGGCCAATCAAGACCAGTAGCATTAGGGGATAATCATCAGTTCACTAGAGCAGGTTTGCAAGGCTTGAAACCACTGACTGGCTCCAGCAATCATTTGCTCAAAGGGCCCCTGGAAATTAAGGGATTCTCCCACAGACAGTTCAGCATGGGGAACAGGGTCAAGGCAACAGATGAAAAGGCACTGGACCATCAGGCTAAGCATTATAACATCCGTCAGAAAAGTGCAGTTCACTGAAGGTGACCTTGTGAGGACCCATCCTTTGGCTGCTACCCATTTCTCTCTTTGCTTGTCTAGTGGTCCGGGCCTGTAATTTTGAAAAAAGGGGTCCTGAACAGACCAGGGATTTACAGATTAAATTACTATTTCTGCTCAACCTCTACCTGTTGAAATTGTCACACAATGTTGTAAATGATCAGCACCTGAATTGCAGATGGTCTGGCTCAGCACCTTCTTTAACTCCTCCTGTTTCTATCCTGGGATTCTAACAAATTAAATATACTTTTGAATACCATCCATTGCTAAAAAAAATATTTAAATTTTATTTTGATCAGATCTTTTAATATATATGATGTGGTTAGCAGTAGTTATTTTAAGATTGCCTTTAATCCTTAATTTTTTTCAGGAATTACTGCTAATCTTTTTTCAATTCTGTTTAACCTGCAGTATTTTTTACACAGGTCATTCCTGACTGGTAGCCGGGTAATTTAAAAGATGGTCTTTTGGATTTTTGTTCTCAGCTATCTCTCAGGACTTGCCGTTCTTTTGGAACCTTTGGCTATTTATTTATTTCTTTATCTATTTCGTTAGTCTGGGTTTTAGTATGTCTATTGATTTTTAAATGTAGTTTCCTTTGTTTAGGATTAGATATTCAGTCTTTTCATGGACATTATCTTTTGTATTTTGTTTTTTTTTTAATAGTAAGTTTAATATTTTGTTTTGCTTTGATATGTGTTCTTTTTTTATATTTGTATTGGTTTTGGTTTGAACACTATTTTCAATCAAGTTTTTTTTTCTTTCTCTCAAGCATGGATTAAAAGGAACATTGCAGCTCTATTAAGGGTAGAATTGGGTGAGATCAATCCTTTTGGGTTTTGTTTTTTCTTTTATCTGCTGCTAATTACAATTTTGAATGGCCATTTTTGTTTTGTTTTGTTTTTTGGGAATAATGGATCTTTGGATTATCCCTTATTTTTTTTTCTCTGTGCTATCTAAATGAGTGGATTATATTATTGGGTCTCTAACTTGTATTAGCTCTTATTGTTGGGTGAAATATAAATCTCTAAAATCTGTATTGTATCTAATTTAATTGTTAAACTCTGCCAATTTAACAGGTTGTGAAATTTCTTGAAATATCCCTAAAGGGATAATTTTCTGAGTTCTTATATTTATATATATATAAAAATATATATATTTGTATATTTTGTTTATATTGCCATATATATATATATATATATATATATATAAGTAATAAATCTTATATTTTGCTTCTATCTGTTACTTGCCCTGGATTCCCTCCACAGGTTTATTTTTTTGTAAAAATAACTTCATTCTTTGGAAAAAGTGTTTTACAACTGTTAGGTAATGCCCTATACATGACAGCTGATTCCAACAGTGCTTTTAATTTATTTTCTCTTTCTTGAGAGCTGTTTACTGGCCAATTGGATTCTGCCCTTATCATTAAGGACAGAGGTGCTTCTGTAATGAAGAAGAGATAAAATACCACAGCAGCAAGGTCAGCTTTTGATAAATCTCATTTAGGGATGACCATCTCAGGTTCAGGTCTGTTTGTTTATCTTTCACATCTGTAAAATCAGCTGAGCTGTAATGTAGGGCATACTTCTCATTTGTCCACTAGTACCTGCGACACATTGCAGAGATTATAGTCAGAGTTTGACAGCATTTCATCAAGGTGCTAAATCCTGTGCAGAGGACATATTAACAGCTGTCCATCAGTGTGAGGTTAGCCAGCATCCTCTATTTATTTACAGTTTGTTTTAAATCCTCAAATCTCCTTATACTGTTTGCTCAGACCTGTGTATATTAAAGAATGTGTGATTGGTGTGTGAGCTGCCAGCACACATAGACTGTGGTAGGTTTTCATGTATGGATTTGTTTCCATTAAAGCTTGTAGCTTTGTGAAAGACCTGCTGGATTCATTTAAAAATGTGTATCCACCTTCATAAGAGTGGGGGAAACGAAGCGCACACACCTCCAGACTGTTATAACGAAGCACACAAACAGACCTGCTGGCTAAACAGATCTGTTAGCATTATTACCAGCATGCTTTATTAAATGAGTGGCACAGCCAGATCCTCAAGAATAAAAGCTCTGTGAGTGAAACGTCTGCATAACCAAATGTGGCACTTTATAAACAGAATATAAAGCTTGCGAGGTTTTCAGCAGGAAGTCTATAGTATCCTTAATATAGTTCCTAGTACATCACATTTATTCATTGGTCAATTCATTACTGGCAAGCTCCCATCAACCTATTAGGTATATAAACCTACTTCACAAACACAGTCCTGCCGTGCTTTGAATGACCACCTCCTCCCCACCTCCCAACCACCACCTCACTCCCAGCCTCGCCTGCCACCTCCCAACCTCCCCTTCGCTCCCAGCCTCGCCTGCCACCTCCCAACCGCCACCTCGCTCCCAGCCTCGCCTGCCACCTCCCAACCGCCACCTCGCTCCCAGCCTCGCCCGCCACCTCCCAACCGCCGCCTCGCTCCCAGCCTCGCCCGCCACCTCCCAACCTCCCTTCGCTCCCAGCCTCGCCCGCCACCTCCCAACCGCCACCTCGCTCCCAGCCTCGCCCGCCACCTCCCAACCGCCCCCTCGCTCCCAGCCTCGCCCGCCACCTCCCAACCGCCACCTCGCTCCCAGCCTCGCCCGCCACCTCCCAACCGCCGCCTCGCTCCCAGCCTCGCCCGCCACCTCCCAACCGCCACCTCGCTCCCAGCCTCGCCCGCCACCTCCCAACCGCCGCCTCACTCCCAGCCTCGCCCGCCACCTCCCAACCTCCCCTTCGCTCCCAGCCTCGCCCGCCACCTCCCAACCGCCACCTTGCTCCCAGCCTCGTCTGCAGGGGGGAGTATACGATTCTCCTCTGCCTAATATTTTTGGTTCACCTGGTTGAACACGTCGCATTGATTTATTCTTTTATTCTTTGTTTTTTAGTAGGCGGCACCGTAATGCTTCTAAGGATGAGGCTGAGCTCCAACTGTTTGTATTCTACTTTTTATTTTTCTTCAACCGCTGCTTGGGTTCTAATAAAGGTGGTTATTTAACGCAAGATTGTCCTCACTGAAAATACGTCTTTAGAAATGGAAGGAAAGCGCAGCTTTTGCTTGAAGGTAATCTGCCTCCTGCCTGGAGTTTGTAAGTGTTTATCATTCTGAACAATGCAATGTTCAGCCATTGAAAATGTTTTATAGAAGCAAAAGCAACACATGTTGAATGCAATTGAAACAGCAAGGCTCGTAGTTCATAGCCCAGACTCCAGTTCTCAGTCAAATCAAACATTGCTGGATTGAGTTGAAGGTGATTATATTGAGCAGGTGAACTTATCCTGAATGTGCTATGGAAGGTAGTCCAGAAACCGGGATAATTACACAATTCATAGATTTTTTACATATACTTCTTTTTTATTTCTGATTGATGGTCAAAAATATGCATTAAAAGTATTTTAATGCATAAGTATAAGAAAGGTACATTCAGATCAAATTGATTGAAATCTCATGGGGTTAATACTTCTGAACACCAGTGTGTTGAAAAATGATTACATTACCATAACCTCTTTAACTTGAATAAGCCTTAGAACAATGCTGAAAAGGGATTTTCTTTCAAACAACTTAAATTTACCTTACAGGGTTCAGTACATTTCCTGCTCTTGAATTGTGCCTGTTCTAAATGTTAAGACACTCAGCTGTAAAAACTACTGAGTGGATATCTTTGACATGTTCTCCAGTCCCTCTCAATTAAATTATCTGTTCAGAAATAAGTGGCAGAAACAGAACTGTGTTTGTTAGATATTTTTATTGCATGGAACAAATGCCGAGATCCCTTTGTGACAGATTTCTGCATTTAGAGTCAAGACAGAACTGGGCAGACACATGGCAAATGAAATTTAATGGAGAAAAATGTAAAGTATTGCATGCAGGCAATAAAAATATGCATTATAAATATCATATGGGAGATACTGAAATTGAAGAAGGGAACTATGAAAAAGACCTAGGAGTTTATGTTGACTCAGAAATGTCTTCATCTAGACAATGTGGGGAAGCTATAAAAAAGGCCAACAAGATGCTTGGATATATTGTGAGAAGTGTTGAATTTAAATCAAGGGAAGTAATGTTAAAACTTTACAATGCATTAGTAAGCCCTCACCTAGAATATTGTGTTCAGTTCTGGTCATCTCGTTACAAAAAGGATATTGCTGCTCTAGAAAGAGTGCAAAGAAGAGCAACCAGAATTATACCGGGCTTAAAAGGCATGTCGTATGCAGACAGGCTAAAAGAATTGAATCTATTCAGTCTTGAACAAAGAAGACTACGCGGCGATCTGGTTCAAACATTCAAAATCCTAAAAGGTATAGACAATGTCGACCCAGGGGACTTCTTTGACACATTAAGTACACTGTAGCTATGCATAATAAGATTGTAATTGTAATTACACATTCATTTACTAAGTAACAGCTATGTAAATACATGGCAATTAGAGACACTTCATGTAAATTATTACCAATTAATAAATAAATAACTATGTAACAGCCCAAACACAACACAACCCTTCTGTTTTACACAGCTTACTGTATCATAAACAAGGTGATATGACTGTGCATACGGTCACAGAAGATGAATGATGCAGATACAGGAATCTGACTTTGTTCTAAACACAGTAAGGCTGGTAAAGAAACTAGGGATGTCAGGCGAGCTGTATATTATCCTCGCTGACGCCCCGTGGTCCCACTGCATTAGACACAGTTACAATCCTCATCTGCAAGCAGTGCCATTGTTCTAACTGCGAGAGCTGCGAGCATCATGGGGTTGAGTTGAGCGAACTGGATTGCGTTGACAAATTGTCTAATTTGTGCAGAAAGAATGACTTTGTAAAGCATGCTGGCACTTTGATGGCACTGACATGGCTTCCCACTTTATAGTTGTTAAACAACTGAGAACTGTGATGGAAATTATAGTCTGACAGACACACTCACAATAGCAAAATGCATTTGGATGTGCTTGCTGCTGCTCTTTCTCTTGAGAAGAAAAAGCTCTCCTCCGAAATCCTTCCCAGCCCTTTTCAGATCTGTTCGGTGTGTTTGTCTGCTGCGTTCAGTTCTATTACAGCAATGTTCTATATGATGAAGTAAATGTCAGCCCTAAATTACAAGGAAAGGAGCCGAGAGCCTAGAGCCTAGAGTCACTCATGAGTAACAATGCTCATCCATTAACAGGATTGGTGATATTTTAAGAGCATTGTTCTCATTCATCTAGGCATTGTCACGTTTCAATTGCATATCTTTCTCTGAAAATGTGCCTGTGTCTTTGCACTTGTCCCTTGGTGACTGTAAGAGGTATATAAAACTGTAATACAGCTTAAATCCCACTACCAAGCCTCCATCCTGAGTGTAATCTTGTTTTAAATCTCGCAAGCTGAGTCTCCAATAGAAATGTAGGAATGTGCTGTCACTCAGTAGTTGGGGCGGGTTTAAAGTATTCAGAACGAATCAATGATAGATGCAAGCCAGCAGCACTGGGAAATGTATTTATTATTATTTTTGTAGTAGGTTTTATTTTTTTAATGGGAAAAGGGTAAAGTCAAAGTGAATAGATGAACCATTTCCACAGTTTTTCCCGGTGTTTTCCTGGTGTTTATTGGCACTCCACCGATTTAATTTTTTTTTTTTATTGGAGGTGTTTTATCGGGTTTTATCGGTTAAAACCGAAAATCAGAAGCCCTAATTATAGGCCATAACAGACAATTGCTAAACTAATATAAACTAATTACATAGTATAGATACTGAAGCGTATATTATTGGTAATCAAAAACATTACAATTTTGGAAATTACACTCCCCATGCTGTGTTGCTGATCCGCACGGGTTTTGCTGGGTCCACAACTCTATTTTTTGTCGATCCCCATTTAGTCGCTGCCTCTGTTGATCAGTGGGATCCCGCTGCCTCGCCCGCGGTTAAAAAATGTAGGGTTGTGGCCCCGGTTCCCTAAAATGAATTGGGTCTTGGACTTCATCTTCAATGTTTTCAGCAGCAGTCGCCATGTGTGTTTACCTTTCGCACGTTTTATTCCGGCCAGCACGATTCTTGAGTGGGTGTGGCCACACGCCACACAAAATCCATTGTATCTTTGTTATTTATTAATATTTTTTAACCGCATAAAAACTATTTTATTTCTATTGATGAAATCTATACAGAAATGTATTGGTATGTTTGACGTGCAAGATACACTTTAAGATTCTTATTACTGAAATTAGAATGTATACCAAATAATAAGTGAACTTTAACTGCTGGATTCACAAACCCAGAGACGCCAATATTTGAGAGTGAACAAAACAGCACCTGCCAAGCAAAATGAGGTAAATGTCTATTGAACTTGAGCTAATCATCCTCTAGTTTGGGCTTATTTGCAATACTAAGCATTTAATATTGTAAATGTTTATTTTAAGCACAAAGTTGACATATAGTGCTAATAAAAACAAACACTAATTGCTGTGTCATGTAAGTTTAATAAAAAAATGTTTAAAATTAAAAAGGGTCTGTTTAAAAAAAAAAGATCTTAACATTCTAATAAAAAAAAAGTTTAAAATGACCTTGTGATTTTTTCACACTGTCTTCTATGAGAATTAAATGTCTGGCAACTTCCTGTTTTTTAAAAGATGCTTGTTTAAACATGGGGTGTATTTTATAATTCACTGGATCACCATGTTTGTGTCCCTCAACTTCAGGTTACAAAGAAAATGCAGACGACAGGCTGCAGTTACTGCAACAAGTATTTATTATGTCTACATGTTTTCTGCAGAGAATATGGCTTTCCAACGCCTCGTACCCTGATCCATAATCAGGGGTTCACATAACTGGTACGCAGGTACGCGTGCGGACCAATAAAAAAATGCGGACTTGGTTATTGTTGTATAAGATGCAAGCGTACCGTCAGTATATGTTTAATATGTTTAACAGGAAAGCATCTCTAATAAAGGCAGAGCCGGTGCTCACCGTTTGAAGGTGAGCTATACATGCCTAATGGATGGATTATTCCAGGAGAGTGGGGGTCTACAATGTCCGCAATTACCCCCCCTCCATCGCTCACTCGCTGCACAAGTGACAGAAAAGAAATATATATGTATCAAATTTGTTGGTACCCTTCTTTTTCATTCCAATAATTTTCATTCCTCCTGAAAAGTGATGAAATTAAAAGCATATTTTATCATGTATACTTGCATTTTGGTAATGTCATAAAATAAAAGCAAAGACAGACATCTGAAAAGAGATGAATTATTGCTGATTCTACAAAGATATTCTAAAATGGCCTGGACACATTTTTTGGTTGTTTTTTAGAAAAGATAATAAATAATTGGATTATAGTGATATTTCAAAATGTGTTAGTTTCTTTAAAAAAAAAAAACTAGTTTCACACATGTCTCCAATCTTGTAATCAGTCATTCAGCCTATTTAAATGGAGAAAACCCGTCACTGTGCTGTTTGGTTCATCTCTGATACCACACTGAACAAAACTATTTTTCAAAGCAAAGGAAAGTTGTCTGAAGATCAGAAAGAAAATAATAGACAAATGAGTTTTAAAGGTAAAGGCTACAAGACCATCTCCAAGCAGCTTGATGTTCCTGTGACAACAGTTGCAAATATTATTAAGAAGTTTAATCCATGGAACTGTAGCCAACCTCCTTCTGCGTTGATGGTAGGAAAAATCGAAACAGGATTGAACAAAAGGATATGTCATTGTGGTTCAGAAAAGAACCAAGGATAACTGCCAAATGGATACAAGCTGAACTCCAAGGTGAAGGTACGTCAAACATTGATCGCATCATCCGACATTTTTGACCAAAGTGGGCTCCATGGAAAAGACCCAGGAGGACTCCACTTTTGACAGAAAAACATAAAAAGCCAGACTGGAATTTGCTAAAATGCATATTTCCATCCCTTAATCCTTCTGGGAATTTCCTTTGACAGATGAGTCAAAACTGGATCTTTTTGGAAAGTCACATCAGCTCTATGTTCACATGTAAAAAATGAAGGATTAAAGAAAAGAACACCATACCTTGAGTGAAACATGGAGGAGGTTGATGTTTTGGGGCTGCCATTTACTGTATTGCACAGGGTGAAATGAATCTGTGCAGGGCACAATGAAATCTCAAGACTATCAAGGCATTCTGGAGGCAGAAGAGTCCTGCCCAGTGTCAGAAATTTGTTTCATTTGATGGTTCATGGGTCCTCCCAACAGGATAATGACCCAAAACACACCACTGAAAGCACCCAAGAATGGATAAGAACAAAACATTGGACTATTCTGAAGTGGCCTTCTCATCCTGATCTAATCCTGGTTGATCATCTATGGAAATTGGTTTCAACTTGCAGTCTGGAGAAGGCACCCATCAAACCTGAGACAGCTTCAGCAGTTTGCTTAACAAGAAGCCAAACTACCTGTTAACAGGTGCAGAAGTCTCAATTGAGAGCTAAAAGAGAAAACGTTTGATTGCAGTGATTGCCTCTAAAGGTTGTGCAACAAAATAAATTAGGTTAAGGGTCCCATCATTTTTTCCATGCCATTTTCATTTTACAATCTTATTTAAATATTTTTTGAATAAAAAATCAAACAGAAAGTCTCAAATTCTATTAAATATGGAATAAACAATGGTGGATGCCAATTACTTTTTCCTCCTGAAAAGTTATTTCAAAGAAAATTATCATTCTTCGATTTTTGTGGAGGGTAAAAACAAATTTGAGCACGAAAAGTATGTATCTTAGTTTTCACCAACACCTTCTTTTTGTTCCATTATTTTCACCACTCTTGTTGGTGAACTGTAGAAAAGCAATAAATAACTGTTTATATTCACAGTTCTTGTTTGTGGACCAATGAAATAGTAACACACATGTCAAGGACAACCGTCTGCAATCACCAATCAGTATGTAATGGAAAAACCGTCACTGTGAAACTTTGCCTTATTTTTTCACCACACTGAACATGGACCAAAAAAGCAAATACGAACCTCACCTGTCTGAGGAGATCAGAAAGAAAATAATAGAAAAAAATGGTTAACTGAAAAAAAAAAGTTGGGAACATTGTTTCCTCCGGGACCTGCATTGATCACATCAATAGCCCATGGGACTGAGTAAAAGCAGAAAACCCGCCAATCAGCAGACATTGTTCATCTCTGATTGATACAGAAGGAAAAACTATTTTTAGAAAACACCAAAAACTGCTGCCAAAAAAAAAAAAGAAACCAAGATGAAATGAGTTTTTGCATCAGTGTTGTAGTTCATGTGCGCTCATGCAGTACTTACAGCTGGAGAATATTAGTGGGCAAGAGTGTTCATCCATGGGAAAAAGAAAAACATGCAAAAAGCAGCTGGCATTCTGCTTGATGGTAAGCCTTTGAAACAGGAGGAACAAAAGCAGATGTCATTGTGGACTTCAGAGTAAAACTGGAGACTTTTTCCAAATGGGGTTATTGGTTCAAAGTGAATTACAAAAAAGAGGAAACATTTCACATGAATGATGACCATTTCACCACTAAACATGGAAAGGCTCGATGACTAGCAGACAGGGCTGCAATCTGCTCACTTTACAGAATCACATTTCCATCCCTTACATGGCTTACTGTCAATTTCTTTGAAAGGTTAAAGGGATCTGGAAAGAACACAATGTGACAGTGTGGTGATGTAATAAAGGATTACTGAGCTCAGGTTGAGAGGAAGAAAACAACAGGATTCTGAATGGGCCATTTACTGTATTGCTTGAAGAAATAATGGATAAGATTCTGAATGCAATTTCACCATTCAGCTGTGGAGGCAGAAGAGTCCTGTTGTGAATCGTTCATTTGTTTAATTTGATGCATTCTAAACTTGCAGTCTGGAGAAGCAACAACCAAACCTGAACAATTGACCTTTGCACTGAGAAGCAAACTACCTTGGCTAAAGAACAGCAATGTGCATGCTTGCAGAAAATAAAACATTTAACTATCTGTGGTTGCTGCACCAGGCACATTGGTTTAGCGGTCCCACATTTTTTATCCATGCCATTTTCATTTGTTTTACATTTAACAAAGCTATTTAATAAAAAATCATATACTTTTGTTAGAAGTACTAAATAATGTAATAAATAATGGTGGATTTACATTTAGTATTCTCATTTTCAAGTTATTTCAGTAAATACATGTGCATTCACATAATTACAGTTTTATTATGCATAGTTACAATGCACTTAACGTGTAAATCTTTTTGCATAATATATGTACGTAAACAAGGGATAGGGTTATGGTTAGGTTTAGAGTTAGGATGAGGGGTTATATCTATGGCAAGCCAAATTATCATTTAGAGATATCTCAAATTGCATTTTAAGATATCTTGAAATATTTAGAGATATCTGTAAAACATTTCCAGATATCTTAAATTGAATTCCAGATATCTTTAATTGTGCAGTTTTTAAGATATCTAAAATTAATTTAAAGATATCTGTAAATCAATTTGAGATATCTAAAAATGAAATAAAGATATCTCAAATTGATTTACAGATATCTTTAAATACTATGGAAACCATGTGGATTGTGCTAGCATGGCACGCCAAACTGTCATTTAGAGATATCTTAAAATGAGGGTTTTAAAGATATCTCTAAATCATTTAAAGATATCTCTAAATAACTTCCTGTTCATTTAGAGATATCTCTAAAACATTTTAAGATATCTTCAAATAACTTCCTGTTCATTTAGAGATATCTCTAAATCATTTGAAGATCTCTTCAAATAAACAGGAAGCTATTTCGAGATATCTGGAAATGACTTCCTGTGAAAATGCTCTATTTTTTTCAATGGACTTCCTGTCTAAATTTAAAGATATCTTCAAATGAACAGGAAGTTATTTAAAGATATCTTCAAATGATTTAGAGATATCTTTAAATGAACAGGAAGTTATTTGAAAGATATCTTCAAATGATTTACAGATATCTTTAAATAATATGTGGATCTGGCTAGCAGCATGGTGCGCCAAACTGTCATTTAGAGATATCTTAAAATGAGGGTTTTAAAGATATCTGTAAATCATTTGAAGATATCTCTAAATAACTTCCTGTTCATTTAAAGATATCTGTAAATCATTTAAAGATATCTTCAAATAACGTCCTGTTCATTTAAAGATATCTGTAAATCATTTGAAGATATCTTCAAATAACTTCCTGTTCATTTAGAGATATCTCTAAATCATTTGAAGATATCTTCAAATGAACAGGAAGTTATTTCGAGATATCTCTAAATAACTTCCTGTTCATTTAAAGATATCTGTAAATCATTTAAAGATATCTTCAAATGAACAGGAAGTTATTTAGAGATATCTCTAAATGATTTAGAGATATCTCTAAATGAACAGGAAGTTATTTGAAGATATCTTCAAATGATTTACAGATATCTTTAAATGAACAGGACGTTATTTGAAGATATCTTTAAATGATTTACAGATATCTTTAAATGAACAGGAAGTTATTTAGAGATATCTTTAAATGATTTAGAGATATCTTTAAAACCCTCATTTTAAGATATCTCTAAATGACAGTTTGGCGTGCCATGCTAGCACAATCCACACGGTTTCCATAGTATTTAAAGATATCTGTAAATCAATTTGAGATATCTTTATTTCATTTTTAGATATCTCAAATTGATTTACAGATATCTTTAAATTAATTTTAGATATCTTAAAAACTGCACAATTAAAGATATCTGGAATTCAATTTAAGATATCTGGAAATGTTTTACAGACATCTCTAAATATTTCAAGATATCTTAAAATGCAATTTGAGATATCTCTAAATGATAATTTGGCTTGCCATATAAAACTCTCATTTTAAGATATCTCTAAATGACAGTTTGGCGCACCATGCTAGCCAAATCCACATATTATTTAAAGATATCTGTAAATCATTTGAAGATATCTTAAAATAACGTCATGTTCATTTAAAGATATCTGCAAATCATTTGAAGATATCTTTAAATAACTTCCTGTTCATTTAGAGATATCTGCAAATCATTTAGTGAGATCTTCAAATAGCTTCCTGTTCATTTTAGAGATATCTCTAAATCATTCAGAGATATCTCTAAATAACTTCCTGTTCATTTGAAGATATCTTTAAATAGACAGGAAGTCCATTGAAAACATAGAGCATTTTCACAGGAAGTCATTTCTAGATATCTCGAAATAGCTTCCTGTTCATTTGAAGATATCTTCAAATGATTTAGAGATATCTCTAAATGAACAGGAAGTTATTTGAAGATATCTTAAAATGTTTTAGAGATATCTCTAAATGAACAGGAAGTTATTTAGAGATATCTTTAAATGATTTAGAGATATCTTTAAATGAACAGGACATTATTTAGAGATATCTCTAAATGATTTACAGATATCTGAAAAGTATTTCAAGATATCTCAAAAACATTTAGAGATATCTTAAAATGATTTAAAGATATCTAAAAATGCATTTTAGATATCTCATTTGAAGCTCAATTTAAAGATATCTGTAAATCATTTTGAGATATCTCTAAATGTATTTTAGATATCTTAAAATGATTTAGAGATATCTTTAAATATTTGAAGATATCTTCAAATATTTAGAGATATCTTCAAATATTTAAAGATATCTATAAATGAATTTGAGATATCTCTAAATGATAATTTGGCTTGCCATATATATCATGCAAAAAAAATACACATTAAGTATCTATGTATAATAACCTTGTAATTATGTGTAAGTACACATGTATTTACTATGCAACTACTATGTACATACACCGTAGTTAGAGACATAATGTAAAGTGTTACTTACACAGTGAACCCTGTTCTAATTTCAGTGGTACAAAGTATGTTAGAATTGTAGCAGGATAGATACATATAGTAAACTAGTTTCAAAATGGATGCAAAACATAACTGCAAGTAAGAGATGGATTTACCTCAATGTATATAAAATTTTGCCATCGTTCCATATTCTGAGGAGCTGATTGGGTGTTGTAATCCAATGGGCCTCTGCTGTTTTTGAATTTCTGAAGATGGTGTCTGGTATCCAAATGAGCCCGACCATATTGCTGTTCAGTGTCAGTATTTTCATTGTGCTGTTGAATCTAAGGCGGCTATCAGTCCACGTCTGAGCAAAAAAGATGTCTATTTGGTATTCCTGTAACAATACAAAAATAAAAAAGACATTTGTAGCATATCTCTGACTTTCAATAAGCTTTGAAGTTACGTAATTGAAATGTGAAATGAAATGCACTTTGCTGAAAAAAAAAATTCATGACTATGACTAAATATACAGTCAAGGAGGGTTGCTTGATGTGCCAAGAAACCCCATGAGCAAAGGGACCGTATTTGTGGCCCTTAAGTAAGGATGTGATTTTGTTGCCTTTTTTGTATTGTGGAAGACTTATAGTGAAAGCGTATTTCCTTATTTGGTTTCACATAGGGCTCTTATCGTGGAAGTTTTCTGTGTCACAGTTGGCTGTGTATAACCCTTGTTTCATGTACATGGTGTTTATGGCACTGCTACAGTTCAGAAGCTGCTTACAAGGTAGTCATGTCAGCTCAGAGTTTGTTGAGTCAACCTTGAGTTTGTTTCGGTCCCGTTCCCTCAGATAAGGGGCGGCATGAAGGCCTTGGAGAGCTGTGTAGCCTGAACTGGTTTGATCCGTAAATAGTATCTCAGGGTGAAAAATCAGCTGAGTCACTGTAATTACTAAAAAAGAGTGCGCAATAAAACTTTAACAAACCCCCTATAGATAAAGAGGAGTGCACATACCATACCACAGCATGGTAAGCTTTGAAAATTTGCTGAAAGAGCTTGTATTTCTCCAGATCACTTCATTTAACTCTGTTCTAAAATAGTCCGGAATAATCCAGAAGGCCAGAGAAAGAGAAGTTGTAGGTAGGAGATGTGCACTTAAAGCAATAGTGCTCAGGTCTGTAACTGCTTGTCTGAGCAAGAGACTATTGGTTTATGATCTGGGCTGGTAAGTCCAAGGTACCGAGTTCATGCCTCTCCCTGACATTCCCCAGTGTCGGCATCAGCTACTGCACTGAAACTGGGACAATCTCTCAAAGAGTTTGAACTCAAAGTAGACGAGTATATTTACACAGAATAAGTGTTGCCCTGTTGAACACTTCTCTTTACCACGTCCCTCCATTAATGAAACACAGTGTGCTTTCCCCTTTCTTCATGTCTGAAATTAGCTAGTCTCATCTCACACATTGCCATCTACAAACTGTGCAGTATAACACTCTCTTTATTCTTCTGTCAATCAATCCCTACACAGATTTTGGCCCAGACTTGTTTTCATTAGAACCCTGGTCCTATTTCTCAGTTGTCATCATGCACTTTTATTATGAACAGCAGTGTGTAGTCATGAGGGGTACAGCAGAGGCAAAGGCTGGATGGCTGATATTACAGTGTGGGTTTCCATGCACTGTTAAGGGACTGTGAAGATACTATTTTCACTCAGGTTTTAGACCATTCCACTCTTGCAGATGTCTAATTCACTGTTCAGATGTTTACAGTATAAGCAAAATGGTTGCGGGTTGCATTAGATCAAATTGTTCTCTACTAGAAACCATTACACAATGCTTCTAGTGAGGATAACACTTTACATTGTTGAATTTGCATAGTAGTTACACATCATTACAATATTATTATGCATAGTTACAGTGTACAACATATGCAACAAGTCTGTTATATGTCGACTACATGACAATATTAGAGGCTCTGATGATAGCTGGAGCACAGTGGAAGGATCTTCTTTTCCCTCCCTGACGTTTATTATTCTGCTTGCTGTTATCAAATAAAGATACATGATCACCCTCTACTTCCCCTGAAAGCATCTTCCAATTGAGATTGTTTCATGCTTTTCTCAAACAGCATGGAATATCATTTACTTGTGAATGAAGGACTCGATTATCAAAAGTACCTGATTATGCATGTTTGAAGTCCCACCTGTGCATTTGATTGTATTATTATTATTATTATTATTATTATTATTATTTATTTATTTCTTAGCAGACGCCCTTATCCAGGGCGACTTACAGTCGATTAGGAATAGATTAGGAATAGCAGAGGACCTAATACTGATCCCTGTGGTACACCACTGGTTACCTCGCTCCATTTTGAGGTTTCTCCTCTAATCAGTACTTTCTGATTTCTACATGTTAACCACTCCCTAATCCATGTGCATGTATTTCCTTGAATCCCTACTGCGTTCAGTTTGAGAATTAATCTTTTATGCGGGACTTTGTCAAAAGCTTTCTGGAAATCTAAATAAACCATGTCGTATGCTTTGCAATTATCCATTTTCAATGTTGCATCCTCAAAAAAGTCAAGCAGGTTAGTTAGACATGATCTCCCTTTCCTAAAACCATGCTGACTGTCTCCCAGGATATTGTTACCATATTGGTAATTTTCCATTTTGTATCTTATTGTAGTTTCCATAAGTTTACATATAATAGAAGTCAGGCTTATTGGTCTGTAGTTACCTGGTTCGGTTTTGTCTCCCTTTTTGTGGATCGGTAGTACGTTTGCTATTTTCCAGTCTGTCGGTATAACCCCTGTGTCAAGAGACTGTTGCATGATCTTGGTTAGTGGTTTGTAAATTGCTTCTTTCATTTCTTTGAGTACTATTGGGAGGATCTCATCCGGCTCAGGGGAGTTGTTTATTTTAAGAGCTCCTAGTCCCTTTAACACTTCTGCCTCTGTTATGCTAAAGTTATTTAAAATTGGATAGGAACAGGTCGACATGTGGGGCATGTTGTCCATGTCCTCCTTTGTAAAATCCTGTGAAAAGTAATAATTTAATATATTTGCTATTTTCTTTTCTTCATCTATGATTTTGTCATTTGTGTCTCTTAGACATTTAACCTCCTCTTTGAATGTTCTCTTGCTGTTATAATATTGGAAAAACATTTTGGAATTGGTTTTAGCCCCCTTAGCAATATTGATTTCTATCTCTCTCTTGGCCTTTCTAACTTCCTTTTTGACTTGTGTTTGCAGTTCCAAGTACTCTTTCTGTGTACTTTGTTTTTGGTCCCTTTTAAACACTCTGTAACGTGCCTTTTTTCGCTGAATATTTTTTTTAATTGATCTATTGAACCATTTTGGCCATTTTGTTTTAGATTTAGGTTTGTCTACTTTTGGGATGTAATTGTTTTGTGCCTCTAGTACTACATTTTTTAAAAAACAGCCACCCTTTTTCTGTGGATGTTTTCTCTATTTTACTCCAATCTACTTCTGTTAGTCTCTGTTTCATACCTTCATAGTTTGCTTTTCTAAAATTGTAAACCTTAGCCTTAGTCATTACTTTTGGGGTTTTAAAAAATACTTCAAATGAGACCATGTTGTGGTCTGAGTTTGCCAATGGCTCTCTGACCTCTGTTTTAGTTATTCTGTCTTCATTATTTGAAAAGACTAAATCAAGGCATGCCTCCCCTCTAGTCGGTGCCTTGACAAATTGCGTTAGGAAGCAGTCATTTGTCATTTCCACCATTTCAATTTCGTCCGTCGTTGGGTTTTCCCATTTTATAATATCTTCTTACTCCACATCTCCCCTCATAATCAAAAGTGTTTACTCTTATAAAGATTTGAGAGCACCAGCTTCTTTTTTTTATTTCCCAAACAAACCCTGGCTCAAAATTACATTCTTTTTTCTGTCTGGAGAGCATTGAAGCCATTTTTACACCCCCCCCATCAGTAAAGTTATGAAAGAGGAAAATTGGAATTTGTCAGGGAAGTTAGGGCCTGTCTCAAAGAGCAGCTGAGCTGCAGAATATTGCCTCCGCAATCGGACTTTGCCTGGGACTCTTTTCCTCTTGGTAGTGGTGCTATGTGTAATTGGCCATGACTATTATCACAGCAAAAGATGGTATTGGAATTCGACAGACTGCTCTGTGCTCAACACATTTGGTAATACTCTGGAGATTAGCTGAAGAGCAATGTGCTGAAGAGAAAAAAAATAACATCTATTTATCAATACACACCAATCACCAATGCAAGGCAGGCCGGAGCTATTTAAAGCAATCTCATAGGGCCTCCGTTACCCATCCTTATCTACTATGAAGACTATAGCAAGAGCAAGCAATGTGTCAAGGTGTTAAAGGAGGCTGTGACAAACTAATTGCATTTACTGCACCAGGACCGATTCATTGCTGTGATCTAATCATAACATGCTGCCTGACGAAAGAAAATACTGTAACCCCCAACATTGCAGCTTATCATGTCTGATAACACTTTACATTGAGTGTCTCTAATTACTGTGTGTTTACATAGTAGTTATTTACTAAATGCATGTGTACTTACACATAATTACAATGTGATTATGCATAGTTACAATGTACCTAATGTGTAACTCTTTTTACAAGTGAAACATTTCGATCAGAAAACTGCAAAGCTGCTGAAGCTCAGATTGGATTCGGTGCTGCCCCGAGTGACACACGCAAAAGAAAACATGTGTTACTTTCATTTTAAATTAAAAAATAATTTCGTTATTACAGTTTTGTATGTACATTTAATGTTTACAAACTAGTTTCTTTTGAAATGTTTATTTTATTATAGTTTTTCATTTTTTGAAGTAGTGCTTTATATGTGGTAAGTTTAGAAAATAAACCTTTTTATGTTTAATTGTTCATTTAAATACGGCATTTCGGCTATGCAGATGTTTGATATGATGTGCTTGAATAAAACTTTTGAGGCGATGGTTTTAGGTATGAGTATAACCAGGGCGGTTCTAGTGTTAAACTGGGTCTAACAAGGAAGACAGCAGGTCCTGTAATTCAGGGTGGAAGCATTAGTTTTGAGTCACAGCTGTATCTCACATTGATGACACTGTGTTTGTTGAGATATGTTCATTGAATTCTCACACAACCCAAACAGGCAACACACTTTTGATTATGAGGGGAGATGCGAAGTAAGAAGATATTAAACCTGCCGTTTGCAAAGAAGAGCAACCAGAATTATCTTGGGTTTGAAAGGCATGTCGTATGCAGACAGGCTAAAAGAATTGAATCTGTTCAGTCTTGAACAAAGAAGATTACGCGGTAATCTGATTCAAGCATTCAAAATTCTAAAAGGTATTGACAATGTCGACCCAGGGGACTTTTTCGACCTGAAAAAAGAAACAAGGACCAGGGGTCACAAATGGAGATTAGATAAAGGGGCATTCAAAACAGAAAATAGGTGGCACTTTTTTACACAGAGAATTGTGAGGGTCTGTAACCAACTCCCCAGTAATGTTGTTGAAGCTGACACCTTGGGATCCTTCAAGAAGCTGCTTGATGAGATTCTTGGATCAATAAGCTACTAACAACCAAATAAGCAAGATGGGCTGAATGGCCTCCTCTCGTTTGTAAATTTTCTCATGTTCTTATATATACAGGCCCATGCAGGTAACAGGTGGTCATGCAACTTGCATTAATATATTTAGCATAAGTTATTAAGAATATCAGATCCTGCATTTACTTTATGCCAAACTTATCTGGAGAATCGCTTTTCCAATTGTCATGAAACTTGGCACTAACGGTATTTAGAAAGGTACCTGCCTTTCTTGTGTCCCAAACTGACTTTTGCAAATTCCATTTCATAGCAGCCCGAATATTCAAGAGAGCTTGAACCAAATGATCCTGTTCTACTGGCTTCCAGTGAAAAACCACTGCTTAACACACTTGAAATCCTTTTCTTAGCTAGCTTTATTAAAATGATGATTATTGACCTCTATAAAAGGGTTGAGAGAGAGATAGAGAGAGAGAGAGAGAGAGAGAGAGAGAGAGAGAGAGAGAGAGAGAGAGAGAGAGAGAGAGAGAGAGAGAGAGAGAGAGAGAGAGAGAGAGTGTATTTGCAATGCTACTCAGATGCCTGTGCTTTATTTACAATATAGTAATCCTTTGCTGTAACAGGCAAGCTGCTGTGCTGTCTAAAGTGGAGTCCTGCAGCAGCACTTCAGTCTCTATACAGTGATACAGATTGGAAAGCCCACCTTTTTCCTCTCTAAAGTCCTTTTTCCCACAGGGGAGATTCAAGGAAGCTTTTTTTTTCCCCAAGAAATCTCATCTCATCTATCAGCTTCATTTTAAAGTCCTTGTGTCCCTACTCAGTGGTGCCCACTTGAGGATAAGCAGCACCAATCTGCAGCCCCAACATGTTTCACATTTAAACACAGCCAGTTAGCTCTGCTCAGACAGACCACTGTATGTCTACAATCCCCCTTTAATTGTGTTGGGATTCTTTTCTGTGTTTAAAATAATTCAGGATGTATAAATATATCAGATACAAACAGATGAACTGCTGCATCCTGGTACCTTTGCTGTTGGGCGAATGGACTGTTTGCAGCTTGTAAGAATGAGATTGAAGTGCAGCACATGAAGTGATAAGAGGTACCAAGACGCTTCAACAGCGTTCTCTCTGTGCGTGTTCGAAATCAAAGCAAAATATCTTAACGTGACAATTTCGAAATTTAACATGAAATATTATACTACTATTATGGCTTTCGGTAGACTTTTGCGATATCATTTTGTAGTTTCTTTAATTACACGATGTTAAATAACATATCTAAATTATGTTCATATAGTTTTTTGTTTTTTTTTGTTTGTTTTTGTAACTGAGATCTCAATCCTAAAATGTAAGGTGATGCAAAACTTTTGGCCATAGCTGTACTGTAGTAATAATCTTGCAAGTTCTTATAAGAGTTAAGAAAGTAATCCTCCAACTGTTGATAACCTTTTCGATGTTATGACCTGCTGTATCCCAGATGCAATTAGTTGTCTTTGTGGAAAGTGTGTCAGAAATGTGTAGTGCTCTCTGTGGCAGTCTGTGCTTCTGCCCCTTCCTAGAACATTCCTGTACCTCTGACTGAAGTCCCTTCTGCTTTGATTCCTGTATCTGCTGTACCCAGCCTCCTGTGACTCACCCCCGACAATGATTCCATTATTCCTGCTCGTTAAGCTGATTTCTGCAGGAGGCATACACAATACTTGCTGTACCCTTTTTCCAGAGAGGTTGGTTAGTCAGTCTGATGTGCTCAATGTGTTGTTGACATTTAAGATTCCGTCTTGACCTTAAGAAGGGTTCATTTTCATTAATTTACTTTCAAACTATTGGCTTCTTTCAAGGACTGTGTTTGGTTCTGTGATCTGTAGGACTGTGTTTGGTTCTGTGATCTGTAGCACTGTGTTTGGTTCTGTGATCTGTAGGACTGTGCTTGGTTCTGTGATCTGTAGCACTGTGTTTGGTTCTGTGATCTGTAGCACTGTGCTTGGTTCTGTGATCTGTAGGACTGTGTTTGGTTCTGTGATCTGTAGGACTGTGTTTGGTTCTGTGATCTGTAGCACTGTGTTTGGTTCTGTGATCTGTAGCACTGTGTTTGGTTCTGTGATCTGTAGGACTGTGCTTGGTTCTGTGATCTGTAGCACTGTGTTTGGTTCTGTGATCTGTAGGACTGTGTTTGGTTCTGTGATCTGTAGGACTGTGTTTGGTTCTGTGATCTGTAGGACTGTGTTTGGTTCTGTGATCTGTAGGACTGTGTTTGGTTCTGTGATCTGTAGGACTGTGTTTGGTTCTGTGACCTGTAGGACTGTGTTTGGTTCTGTGATCTGTAGCACTGTGTTTGGTTCTGTGATCTGTAGCACTGTGTTTGGTTCGGTGATCTGTAGCACTGTGTTTGGTTCTGTGATCTGTAGCACTGTGTTTGGTTCGGTGATCTGTAGCACTGTGTTTGGTTCTGTGATCTGTAGCACTGTGCTTGGTTCTGTGATCTGTAGGACTGTGTTTGGTTCTGTGATCTGTAGCACTGTGTTTGGTTTTGTGATCTGTAGGACTGTGTTTGGTTCTGTGATCTGTAGCACTGTGTTTGGTTCTGTGATCTGTAGCACTGTGCTTGGTTCTGTGATCTGTAGGACTGTGTTTGGTTCTGTGATCTCCTGGCCCTTTCTGCTGCAGGGAGAGTGTTTTCCCTTATAAAAGTTTCCCATGGTATTTTTGCAGGTTAATTGTACAGTTTTCCCAGGCTTTCCACATGTTTATACTATGAATGTACCATATTTAACCATGGTTTGTGTAGTAGACGTCTTCGTGTACGATACGTTGTGTATTTTTTCTTCAGGATATTAAAGGACCACCAGACACAAACTGAAGTCTTGCAGCTTTATTCTGAGAGAACTGAGAGAAATAAAATAAAGAAAATAAAAATAAAGCCTGCTGCACAGTAAGTACTCTCCACTCTGCATTCGCTCTCAGCAGGAAGCCATATTGAGAGAGGTAGAAAAACAATCTCACTCCCAATACACCACCCACTATCCTTCCCAGAATGCAATTTGTATACAACTTTATTGATCTAATGAACAAAAACAAAGTTCAGTGCATTAAATAAACAGTACTTTGGCGTTACAGTGAGATTTATTAATATATAAACATTATATCTTCTCCACTACATTTGCATGATTTTTAATATGCTTTACCATACAGTACCTCTCTGTGCTTTGGTTATGCTTTACCATGCTTTATCACACTTGGCAAGGCTTTTACTGCAGGAGACTTTTACAAGGGTTTAAGTGCCTTTAACCCAGGACTCCTCAACCCCAGCATGCACCAGTCATGCTCATTAGGTTGCATTGCATGCATTTGAACCAAGAACAAGCCAATCTCTTGAGATGCAAAACTGTGGTCACAGGTGAGAAGAGACGTTTGTTTCTAAAATGCTTAAACAATTAAACAATGCTGCAAAGAATTTGAGCATGAGGGGATGTATGCAGCTGACGGTGACAAAATAATGATGTGCAGATTTTGCAACTACCAGCTGGAATGGGAGTGGAAAGATACTGTCGTTAAGCATTGTCGCTCAGTTGGTCACATTGAAAAGAAAAGTCAAGCAGCCGCTGGTACAAGCAAAAGAACCAAAGAACCATTGCCAGAACGCTTATCAATACTGTGAACACTCATGCAATCATGGTGCAATGAACAGAACGCCAGCTTATCCAATACTGTGACATCTTATCTCATTCAATCATGAAACACTGAACACCAGCTTATCCAGAACCAATCATGAACACCAGCTTATCCAATACTGTGACATCTTATCTCATTCAATCATGAAACACTGCAATGAACCAGAACACCAGCTTATCCAATACTGTGACATCTTATCTCATGTAATCATGAAACACTGCAATGAACCAGAACACCAGCTTATCCAATACTGTGACATCTTATCTCATGCAATCATGAAACACCAGCTGTGACATCAATGAACCCAGCTTATCCAATACTGTGACATCTTATCATGAAACAATACTGTGACATCTTATCTCATCTTATCTCATGCAATCATGAAACACTGCAATGAACCAGAACACCAGCTTATCCAATACTGTGACATCTTATCTCATCTCATGCAATCATGAAACACTGCATCTTATCTCATGCAAACCAGAACCACTGTGACATCTTATCTCAACTGCAACGAACCAGAACACCAGCTTATCAATACTTATCTCATGCAATCATGAAACACTGCAATGAACCAGAACACCAGCTTATCCAATACTGTGACATCTTATCTCATGCAATCATGAAACACTGCAATGAACCAGAACACCAGCTTATCCAATACTGAAACACTGACATCTTATCTTATCTCATGCAATCATGAAACACTGCAATGAACCAGAACACCAGCTTATCCAATACTGTGATTTCTTATCTCATGCAATCATGAAACACTGCAATGAACCAGCATGGGCAGTATTTACTGTAAATAGGCAGTTAATAAAAAATACTAGGGGACTTCACGTACGTTACTGTTACTGTTGCTAATTAGAAATTATGGTAACTAAATTATTTTTCTGTGCTAGGTTTGTTTATAACAAAATAATAATAATAAAAAACAGATAATGTTTCTATTTATATACATCTATTTGAGTTATTTTATTAATGTGTATCTGTAATAAAACAAAATAAAACTAAAACTTATATTGGATAAAACTAAATAAAACTACATTTTGAAAAATAAAACCAACAATGATAAAAAATAAAGGCACAGTGTTAGAGTTATGATTAGGGTTATATCATGCAGTAAAATGTACACATTAAGCACATTGTAACTATGCATAATAACATTGTAATTGTGTGTACGCGCACATGTATTTTCTAAGTAACTACTGTGTAAATACACAGTAATTCAAGACACTTCATGTAACGTGTTACCCAGTCATGAGCACTTATATTCCTGTTAGAATGTGTGCAAAACCACACAGGCCCGATAACAGCTTGCATTGCCAGCTGTATACACGGCAATGCTCCTGTGACGACACCATGCAACCAGATAGCACGGGGCAACCTACTGAATAAACTTACAATAATGTCATTAATGCCAGCCTGATTTCACTGAACGTAGTGTTTTCATGATTAATAATAATAATAATAATAATAATAATAATAATAATACAAAACAAACAATAAACAGTCAATTAAAAAATACATTCAAAACAGGTCGAATAAAAATAAAAAAACAATAATTACAAAAACATTAAAAGTTTTAAGAATAAGTCCACAGGATCACTGTAAAAATGCTGCCGAGAACAAATGTGTCTTAAGAGTGGATTTAAAATTCAACACTGATGTGGAGTCTCGCACATGGCAGGGCAGAGAGCTCCAGAGAGAAGGGGCAGCACAGCTAAAACTACGACCACCAAGAGGAACACATCTTGAATCTAAAGTCCAGAGTTTGATGATCTGAGCTATCTTCCAGGGATGTAAGGGCTGAGGTCCATAATGTAACTAGGACCCTAGTGAACGACGCTGCAGTGCGGTCCAGAGCTCACCTCTCTATGTCCATCAATACCCGAATCAGGATCGACATCCAGCTCCCTGCTCACTGCCACGAGAATCCTACTGTGAAACGACGCTGCAGTGCGGTCCAGAGCTCACCTCTCAATATGTCCATCAATACCCCGAATCAGGATCGACACCCAGCTCCCTGCTCACTGCCACGAGAATCCTACTGTGAAACGACGCTGCAGTGCGGTCCAGAGCTCACCTCTCAATATGTCCATCAATACCCCGAATCAGGATCGACACCCAGCTCCCTGCTCACTGCCACGAGAATCCTACTGTGAAACGACGCTGCAGTGCGGTCCAGAGCTCACCTCTCAATATGTCCATCAATACCCCGAATCAGGATCGACCCCCAGCTCCCTGCTCACTACCACGAGAATCCTACTGTGAAATGACGCTGCAGTGCGGTCCAGAGCTCACCTCTCAATATGTCCACAGTACAATCAATACTACGAATCAGGATCGACCACCAGCTCCCTGCTCACTGCCACGAGAATCCTACTGTGAAATGACGCTGCAGTGCGGTCCAGAGCTCACCTCTCAATATGTCCACAGTACAATCAATACCACGAATCAGGATCGACCACCAGCTCCCTGCTCACTGCCACGAGAATCCTACTGTGAAACGACGCTGCAGTGCGGTCCAGAGCTCACCTCTCAATATCGGGATTGACCACCGGCACAATATCATTTTACTGTATATTGCTGTTCCCTTTTCCCACTGTGGGCTCCTACATACAGCATCTGCTTGGGCATCTGCCTGCTGCCTAATATGATCACTGACATCTTAGCATTGGTTTAGGACAAAAAACATCATGTTGAATAACGTAAAACAGCTAACACGACAACAAGTGTGCTTATAATAACTTCACACTGTACTCAGGAAACCTTTGTAGTCATGGTTTCATGGGTCAGAGTGGGCAGCTATGTGAGACAGTGGCACTGTTTATAGCCAGGAACAGCCAGCTGTAAAAGACATGGGAGCTTACCCTTATATCTCTATCCCAACTAAACACACCCTGCCATTCAGTCCTGTGTCTCTGTGTCTCTGTGTGTCTCTGTGTGTGTCTGTGTCTCTGTGTCTCTGTGTCCCTGTGTCTATGTGTCTCTGTGTGTGTCCGTGTCTCTGTGTCTCTGTGTCTGTCTCTCTCTCTCTCTCTCTCTCTCTCTCTCTCTCTCTCTCTCTCTCTCTCTCTCTCTGTTAATTGTAACACATTGTGATGAATCATGTTGAGATGTGTATTAATACATCAGCACTTGGGATGTACTCCTGAATAAATGAGGAATACAGTACTGTACATTATAAGACTCAGAGCAGCATTCACAATTCAGTTCAAAAAGATGTTTCTATCATGCTGCATATAATATCATACAGTGATTGTGGATCGGGTTTTATTTAGATTTCATAACACATACTCAATGATGAATTAAAATAAAAAATAAATTATTCACATGCACTCTGTTCATTCAGTAGATTTGCATTTCCAGCCTTGTTCCCCAGCTAAATGCTAATTGAATTAGTTCTGGCAAAATATAAATGCATGCGACAAATCAAGTGAAAGTTATTTTGATTTAATTTACCAAAGCATTGATAACATGTTGATTCATTCCAAGTAAATACATACTTGGAATTATATTTTCTCGAATAGCTTTTTCTCAGACACATAGGTAACTCAGCATGTTTTCTTTAACATACTTTCCCCTCAGTGTTGCAACAAACTACACATCCCTAAACTAAGGGGCCAAAATGTTTTTTCTGTTGTCTTCTTTACCCACAGCAATTAACAAATGCAAAACTGTAGCTGAGTTGTGGAGTTTTTTTGTGTTTAGTTTTGTTTTTGGAGCTGCAGCAGCTGATCATGCAGAGCACCGTTGTCAGTATCTGTTAATGTGGCTGCTGTGGCTGGACTTGAATCCAGAAGAGAACGATAGACACCCAGTCCAATCCCAGATACAATATACTGGATAATAGGGGGCACTGATGCTAAGCATGATTTACACATGCAGTACATAGTGTGATAATACATCAACTCACCATCTTTTTACACCCATTGCTTCAATACCATTCTGATTCCCTAGAATAGTCTAAATACACCCAAGAGCAATTACTATCATCTCTATACTACACATTACACTCGCCATAAAGTGATAGCATAAAACACACACACACACACACACACACACACACACACACACACACACACACACACTCACGCGCACACACACGCGCACACACACACACACACACACACACACACACACACACACACACACCTCACCCACCCCTCACCCTCACCCTCACCCTCACACACACACACACACACACACACACACACACACACACACACACACACACACACACACACACACACACCCTTATCCTCCACCCTCACACACTCACACACACACACACACACACACACACACACACACACACACACACACACACACACACACACACACACCCTTATCCTCACCCTCACCCTCACATACACACACACACACACACACACACACACACACACACACACTGACACACACACACAATCAGGGATTTGCTCAATGCATGCACCTGTCAATTGTCAATAACAGGGATGTCAAGTGTGCAATTTGCTCTGTCAATACGTGATCTGCTGCCTCTTCGTGAAGAGGGATGATTACATTGCCCTTGATGTCATTAGGGTCTTATCTATTGACATAGTTTTAGCGGATAAACGTGTTGATTTATCTTTCTTACTACAGTGAAGTTCACCAAGACAAACTCATTCCCTGCTGCATTATTCAGCGAGGAATTGGTTGTGAGCAGACATCCTTCAATGAGCTGTGACTGCGTTTTTAAAATCCATCTCTTACCTACATTTGCTTCTGAACTCTTTTAGTTCCCCCGTCCCTCCCTCATAAAGTACCGACAGTTGTTTGAAAAGTTTAACAGTGGACTTTCCAGGTTGAGAAATGATAGCACAGCAAGCGTATTGAAATAGCGGCTGACATCTACTTCACCTTGGTTTTGGTTTAATTTCCAGTTTGATCAAATTAGAACGTGTAGCAATTCCATGTAGAACATGTTCTAAATATGTTTCAAATTGTACCACTCAGTGTGTTCAGTGACATACTAAACAGTACTACACTTTTTAATAATAAAATTACACAAACGGTTTTGGCAATGTCAAAAAAAAAAAAAAAACATGTTGCACCCTCAGAGATTTTTTTTGACATGAAGATTTTTTAATCTCAGGTACTACACCTTTTGGCTGTGGGCTGGAATGAAAGATTACGTTAATCTGTGGACGAGGATCTTGGTCTATGAGTGGGGAATAGCGGTTGAAACTGCAGAGGGAGAAGGAGAAATAATAGTTTTGACAACAAGGCACTCATGAGATGAAAATGCTGAGCTCTTACCAAAAAGCAATTTCATCATTACATCTGTTGTGTGGTTTAATGTAAGCCTCTTGCACTCAGAATACAGTAAACAAAGTCCCCAAGCTTGACTAAGTGGGCTGTTTCCATTGTCCAATCCAGCCACTCAGTGTATTCTTCAGGGATATTGAGAAGTCTGTAACATAGTTTCCACACTGACCTTTACTTCCTCTAATAGTTCCAGTGTTAAGTGTAATATTGTGTATCCTTCAATCTAAAAGCAAAACAATGTGACCAGGAGGAGAACAGCATGCACCGTAGCCATGGAAATCATTATACAACACATATCCCATCCCGCAGCAGGAGAGAGAGAGGGTTCAACACATACCCCAGCAGGATAGAGGAGAGAGAATCCAACCCAGACCCCAGCAGGATAGAAGAGAGGTTCAACCCAGACCCTAGCAGGATAGAGGAGAGGTTCAACCCAGACCCCAGCAGGATAGAGGAGAGGTTCAACCCAGACCCCAGCAGGATAGAGGAGAGAGGGTTCAACCCAGACCCCAGCAGGATAGAGGAGAGAGAGTTCAACCCAGACCCCAGCAGGATAGAGGAGAGAGTTCAACCCAGACCCCAGCAGGATAGAGGAGAGAGAGATCAACCCAGACCCCAGCAGGATAGAGGAGAGAGAGTTCAACCCAGACCCCAGCAGGATAGAGGAGAGAGAGAGATCAACCCAGACCCCAGCAGGATAGAGAAGAGAGGGAGGGTTCAACCCAGACCCCAGCAGGATAGAGGAGAGAGTGTTCAACCCAGACCCCAGCAGGATAGAGGAGAGAGGGTTCAACCCAGACCCCAGCAGGATAGAGGAGAGAGAGAGATCAACCCAGACCCCAGCAGGATAGAGGAGAGAGGGTTCAACCCAGATCCCAGCAGGATAGAGGAGAGAGAGATCAACCCAGACCCCAGCAGGATAGAGAAGAGAGGGTTCAACCCAGACCCCAGCAGGATAGAGAAGAGAGGGTTCAACCCAGACCCCAGCAGGATAGAGAAGAGAGGGTTCAACCCAGACCCCAGCAGGATAGAGGAGAGAGAGAGATCAACCCAGACCCCAGCAGGATAGAGGAGAGAGAGAGATCAACCCAGACCCCAGCAGGATAGAGAAGAGGGAGGGTTCAACCCAGACCCCAGCAGGATAGAGAGAGAGGTTCAACCCAGACCCCAGCAGGATAGAGAAGAGAGGTTCAACCCAGACCCCAGCAGGATAGAGGAGAGAGATCAACCCAGACCCCAGCAGGATAGAGAAGAGGGGTTCAACCCAGACCCCAGCAGGATAGAGAAAAGAGGGTTCAACCCAGACCCCAGCAGGATAGAGAAGAGAGGGTTCAACCCAGACCCCAGCAGGATAGAGGAGAGAGAGAGAGATCAACCCAGACCCCAGCAGGATAGAGGAGAGAGAGATCAACCCAGATCCCAGAACAAAGACGTTTACAAAGAAAGAAAAAACATGTTCATGCTATTTGGACTTTAGAGATCTGAATGCTACTTTATCACCATTTTCATTGTGCACTTATATATTGAAATGTACTGTAGGAAATCAAACACAATTGTTACTTTTGAAAAAGGATGAATGCTTTGTTTGCACAGATTCGAATGCTAGCTCCCTGTCCTGCCTTTACAGAACAGATCATACATTGTAATTATGCATAATAACATTGTAAGTACACATGTATTTACTATGTAACTACCAGTAAATACACAATAATTAGCGACGCTTCATGTAAAATGTTACTGGAAAAAATTCCTTGGCAGAGTGTGCCTTGTGCTTTGGTCTCACCCAACTCTGAAATCACTAGTACCAAGGAAGTGTGCCTCAGCTGGGCTCTCAGGAGTAAACACTGTGTTTAAAATATTCTACATCTCACAGCAAGGATGCATGGAAGCTGGACGGAAAGATGGAAGCAATGTCTTGGGGTTTAAAAGGAAATAGAAATGTGATCAAGCGCAGCTCCTTCTAAACAAGCACACCTTTTATTTGTAATAAAAATACTGGAGATTAGCTTTCCTGGGGTTTATTTCAGTCAAAGTAAAATACAAAGGATTCCTGGTTTCATATTTTTCAATGCCCTTTGATACCTGGACCGTGTTTAATAAACATAAAGCATCTTAAATGTGCTTTACAGCATTAGCAGGGCATTCATTGTGAAAACATGATATCTGGTACTACTTTAGGTTAAAGAAGCCCTTTGTTTCTGTGCCTTATTCTCGGGTCATCTGTCTGCACTTGCACTTCCTGGATCTTTTCACCTCAGCTGTGTCTTCTGGGTCAAAGCATGTTACTGGCTGAAAGCATGTCCGTCAATAGGAGAGCAGCGGATTGGCTATTGAGAGGATAGAACTCAGTGAAATGACCCAGGAAGTCCAAGACAGTCTAAAAGCATGGCTTGCACACAGAGCAAACCTAGAGAGGTGCCAGACATCGTGTTTTAAAATAAAAATACAAGTGTGCTAAAACATGTGTTTCTTTCAAAACTGCACCTTGGAGACCTATATAATGAATGGATGTGCACGGTGGAGAAAATGTAAAATGTGTGGAACTACTTTGTAAGATACAATCCCTTTAGCAAAACAAATGTAAACTGTTTACTGTGGTACAGTAGTAGTGGTTGGTCTCTGGACTCTTGACCGGAGAGTCGTGGGTTCAATCCCAGGTGGGGGACACTGCTGCTGTAACCTTGTGCAAGGTACTTTACCTAGATTGCTCCAGTAAAAAAACCCAACTGTATAAATGGGAGTTATGCAACCTGACCCGAAGGCGAGGATGCTAACCAAAGACAAGGTCAGTTACCACACAGTAGAGCCTACATCAGGAGTCCACTATCGCTAATAGAAAACCATTTTTATCATTATTTTCTTTAAAAAAACACTTTAAAACCTAGATTTACCTTGTTATGATTCGTCGGGCACCCTTCCACTGAGAAAAGCTTTCGGAAAATATTGTTTTTCCCCTAAACTACAAGGAAGATATTTTGAACCCAGCTTTCAGACACTTTGATGTTCTGTTAGACCCAGAACTCAAGTTTGCTTACACATTGTATCCCATCATTACAGTAAAACTGATTGTGTTCAAATGTTGCAAAGCTTGGTAACACTTTAAATCGAATTACTGTGTATTTACATAGTAGCTACATATTAAATACATGTGTACTTACACATAATTACAATGTCATTATGCATCATTACAATGTTCTTAACATGTACATATTGTTGCATGGTGTAGGTATACACAATTGTATCAGAAAAGGGTTAGGGTTAGGGTTAGGGTTACACAGTAAGTACAATCACTTCATGTAAAGTGCTCACTGTGGGTCACCATGGTCATGGTCGGCTCTTCTTATACATGGGGTTTAGGGGTTAGGGGTTAGGGGTTAGGGGTTAGGGTTAGGGTTAGGGTTAGGGTTAGGGTTACACAGTAAGTACAGACACTTCATGTAAAGTGCTCACTGTGGGTCACCGTGGTCATGGTCAGCTCTTCTTATAGATGGGGTTTACGGGTTGTCTGAAATTACCCAGAATACACAGAGCACTCTTTTTCATACTCTGCCCACAACCCCCTCTACCAGTGATTAGTCTATATGCTTTAGAAACTGATGCCGGCTCCTCACCTTAACCCTCTCCTATTGTGTTGGGGGCTCTCTTATAGACAATAATGGGTCTGCAGTTTTAGTAAGGGTGTCATCCATTAATCCTAAGTGTTACTGTGTTACAGGCAATTATCTCAAATGTAAATACCCCAAGGTACTGATAAAGGAAATGCTGGATTAGTGAGACTGATTAATATTCTGTTGTTTATAGATTTTCACATCAAAATGAATTATGTACCTGAAAAAATGAAAACCAGGAGTGTGCAGAAATACACTTGCATGCATATTTGAAAAGCAGCCTTTTTTACTTTCTTACTGAATTGATTTTTTTTTTAAACAATGCTGCTATTTTGAGAGTATGGCTGTTTCCAATGCTCTGCAAAGAGTCACAGATCTTAAGTGTGAAGCCTCTGTTCACAAACTCACACTGACATTGCAAATCATCGGCATATGCATAGCATACACACATTTCTATTCCAAAAAACCTGTTCAGTATGTGAGAGTGATGAGAGTGTCAAACAGGGGCCGCCCAATCCACCAGATACTGTAAATGCAATCTTCTGATACATTGGTGCCTACCCCACTCTGATTACAGGGTGGAGGGGCTCCACTTTGTTTGGCCAGTGTACACACACTATTATTCCTTGTTTTGTTAAAGTTTTGCATTTCAGTGATGTAAAATTCCATTTATAAATGGAAAGGCATTCAGAGGATGCCAGAAGGGTCATTTTGAAAGAAAACCTCAATACCCCCCACCCCCAAGCACATGAACACTGGTTTGACCCATGGCCCAGTGACTATGTGGTAAAGCAGAGACTACAATGATTAATTAAATATAGGCTAGGTAGTTAAGCAGAGACTACAATGACTAGTGAAGAATAGGCTAGGTAGTTAAGCAGAGACTCCAATGATTAGTTAAATATATGCTTGGTAGTTGTTAGTTTAGTTTGTATTTATTCTCTATTATTTAAATTATGTTCATTAAAAAAGAGAGAATCCGACTCTTTTTTTATTTTTTAAATGAGGGATTTTAGCAGGTTAATGTTCCTGTGGGGCTATAAATGGGTTTAAGTTCAACACCATCCCTAAATAAAATGGTGCTATTGCTATTAATATCAGTAGTAATGATTTGAAGCAGTGGTATTGCAAAATAACAGAACCCTGTTTTTACTTTAGTGAAAAAGATTCACTAAAAACTTGTCTTTGTTCTTTAATGAAATTGTTGTTTGTGTAAGCTGCATGTGGGAATTCTATGTATGTTATGGTGCGGAGATGCCACTGGTACTGGTTGTGCCATTTGGTGTACTTGCATTTATATGTAATTAATACATGCTGAATAAGTACAATTACTAAAACCATAACTTCACAAAGATTGAATTGCTCAGCAGTTAGTCCTCAAATATGATTAATACAAAAGTAATTGTCATCCTCTAGTCTAGAAGCACAGCACATCAGCAGGAATAAAGAGACAATCATCTGCCTGTGATCATCACCCATCATCTTAACATCACCTGCATGTGATCATCACCCATCATCTTAACATCACCTGCCTGTGATCATCACCCATCATCTTAACATCACCTGCATGTGATCATCACCCATCATCTTAACATCACCTGCCTGTGATCATCACCCATCATCTTAACAGCACCTGCCTGTGATCATCACCCATCATCTTAACATCACCTGCATGTGATCATCACCCAGCATCTTAACATCACCTGCATGTGATCATCACCATCATCTTAACAGCACCTGCATGTGATCATCACCCATCATCTTAACAGCACCTGCCTGTGATCATCACCCATCATCTTAACATCACCTGCATGTGATCATCACCCATCATCTTAACAGCACCTGCATGTGATCATCACCCATCATCTTAACATCACCTGCATGTGATCATCACCCATCATCTTAACATCACCTGCATGTGTCTGCAGTATCCACACTGGGATTGCTGTGGTCCACACCAAACACCTCATTATTCAGGCTGCATGTCCCTGGATAGGTCACCAGAAGGGTCAAGAGGGCTGACTGGGGCACTTGATTTCTTGAGATTATTTCACGTGCTGGAAATGCTAGTGTAATGCCTTGAGCAATGCCTGTGACTTACCCAGTTAAAGCTACAATCCAATTCAGTAGAGTACAGTAAGTCTCAAAGAGTCATCTCAATCGATTCTGACATTCATTTATTCATTTTCTTAACCATAGATAGTAAGCATATCAGACTAGCTCATAAACAGCACATGTCCAGTGGAATGTACATTTAAAATGAATAGGCTACAATAAAAAATAAATTTAAAAAAAAATGCAAGGAGAGAGGCGCCATTAAAATGTAACCCTGGGGTAAGAATAAAGAACTGAAGTAAAAATAGTTAACATTTAAATGGTTTAATCAGGCACCATGTCTAATTAAGTGGTGTGCACAGCAGTGACAGATAACCTTTGGAATCCTTAGAACAGGGCACTCCCTGGCATTTTACATTCTTCCAAAGGAAAGAAAGACATACTGAAGAGACTCAAATGCACTGTATAATTTTGGGACACAAAGGGCCGTGTTTAACTATTTTAGACAGCAGTATTATTTTGTCTGCACCTTGTTCAGATAATTAAATTACACATTCTTGTCTTGGCTGTTTACCCGTGGTAAAGGCTGCAATGAAATGTTACGTCTACATTAGGGTTAAAGTTCACTGATGAAGGCACTAGCCGAAACATTGATCAACTTGATTTAGTTTGAACACGTTTTACCTTTATAGAACAAGGTCCTTCAATGGCATCTTATTTATTATTATTATTATTATTATTATTATTATTATTATTATTATTATTATTAGTAGTAGTAGTAGTAGTAGTAGTAGTAGTAGTTTTTTATTTTTTTATTTATTTTTACCGTTATTACCTTTTTATGATATATGCAATTATTCTACTTATTTTGCTACAAACTGTTATGAACTTGTTGAACTTGTTGTAACTTAAATTTATCTTGCACTACCCTATTCTGGTTCGTGGATTCAATGGAAACCTGTAGTTTCACTTGACTCCTCATTGCTCTAAAATACCCAAAACAATCCCATTCTGTCCCTCAGTTATTGCCTTATCTGATCTAACAAGTACAATGCAGACTGGACATTAGATTAGACTGCATGAACCTAGCATAATGACGCACTAATTAAACACGTCTGACTTTTACTGGGATAAATGTGCAGCAAAAATTTCAGAGGCTCCCCTTTTTGAAAAACAAACAGGTACAGTGAGGAGTCAGACCAGAAGCCGTTGAAATACACTGACCAGAATAAGGAAATGAAAAAAAGCAGTTCTGAGTCCATAGGTTGCTGGCAATTTCAAAACAGATCAAAGGTCATCAATAAAAATCCATAGATAAATCTTTAAGCAATGGCACTCCTAACGACTCTTTGATTTGAAATGTCATTAAAAGGTATGGCAAGTTCAAAGAAAATGTCCTTTGAAGCAACCTCCTCTTTAAAAATGTGCAGTTATGTAAATAATAGAGCCAGCCCACCAATGGATCCCTCTGATATCAACCATAGAGCCACACCTATAGCTGCAAATATTTAGCATGTGACAAAGATGGCATTTCCCAGCGCTTCAACCTCCTCGTATCATCCGTTATGAGTCAGTATGGATTATACATTCTTCCAGCACTCATGGGCAATGATCACGCCGGATTTAGCACCAGGACTATACAATGGATCACCAAGGAAATACTATGTTCTAGGTCAAGCTACAGACTGAGAATAACTTTACTTAAAACGGGAATCCAGGGATACAACAGCAATACTTCAGTATCAGAAATAAGGCTGACAAGCAATCACATTGTATCCCAGTTGTTTTGTTCCAACTTTCTGAAAATGGGTCTATAAAAGATGAGTGGTCAATAACTACTATTTCATTCTTCCTGACAAGGTGCAAGAGGAACAAGTTTATTTTGAACGAGACAGTTCCCATTATCAAGTGGTATACAGATATAAGGGATGTTATGACTATAGAATATAAATCAGAGTTTACAGCACAGTAGCCTGGTATAGTGGTAACCTTTTGGACACCAATATAGCCATTTGATTTAATAATAACAAACAAGCAGCCAAGTTTACTGTAATGAAGTGCAGCACATTTCAGGACGTGATTTTAAAGTAGGAATCTTGTATTGAAACATCACATCTTTTGTTACAGCAAATCACAGGGGGGGGGGGGATACAAAATATGCTTTGTGAACTAGGTGTTGCTTACTTATGTGTGATTTTGGTAATAATAATAATAATAATAATAATAATAATAATAATAATAATAATAATAAATATCTGTAAATCCGTCATCATAGTTATAAAAATGCTTCTCATTGATGACAGTATTATTAAACGAACCAGGTAAGTACAGACCAATAAGCCTGACTTCTATTATATGTAAACTTATGGAAACTATAATAAGATCCAAAATGGAAAATTACCTATATGGTAACAATATCCTGGGAGACAGTCAGCATGGTTTTAGGAAAGGGAGATCATGGCTAACTAACCTGTGACTTTTTGAGGATGCAACATTGAAAATGGATAAATGCAAAGCATACGACATGGTTTGTTTAGACTTCCAGAAAGCTTTTGACAAAGTCCCGCATAAAAGATTATTTCTCAAACTGAGCATGTAGGGTTCAAGGAAATGCATGCACATGGATTAGGGAGTGGTTAACATGTGAAAACAGAAAGTACTGATTAGAGAGAAACCTCAAAATGGGCGAGGTAACCAGTGGTGTACCACAGGGATCAGTATTAGGTCCTCTGCTATTCCCAATCTACATTAATGATTTAGATTCTGGTATAGTGAGCAAACTAGATTAAATTTGCAGACGACACAAAATAGGAGGAGTGGCAAACACTGTTGCAGCAGCAAAGGTCATTCAAAATGATCTAGACAGCATTCAGAACTGGGCAGACACATGGCAAAATGAAATTTAATAGAGAAAAGTGTAAAGTATTGCATGCAGGCAATAAAAATGTGCATTATAAATATCATATGGGAGATACTGAAATTGAAGAAGGAACTATGAAAAAAAGACCTAGGGTTTATGTTGACTCGAAATGTCTTCATCTAGACAATGTGGAGAAGCTATAAAAAGGGCAACAAGATGCTCGGATATATTGTGAGAAGTGATGAATTTAAATCAAGGAAGTAATGTTAAAACTTTACAATGCATTAGTAAGACCTCACCTAGAATATTGTGTTCAGTTCTGGTCACCTTGTTACAAAAATGATATTGCTGCTCTAGAAAGAGTGCAAAGAAAAGCAACCAAATTATCCCTGGTTTAAAAAGGCATGTCGTATGCAGACAGGCTAAAAAGAATTGAATCTGTTCAGTCTTGAACAAAGAAGACTACGTGGCGATCTGATTCAAACATTCAAAATCCTAAAAGGTATAGACAATGTCGACCCAGGGACTTCTTTGACCTGAAAAAACAAACAAGGACAAGGGGTCACAAATGGAGATTAGATAAAGGGCATTCAGAACAGAAAATAGGAGGCACTTTTTACACAGAAAATTGTGAAGGTCTGGAACCAACTCCCCAGTAATGTTGTTGAAGCTGACACCCTGGGATCCTTCAAGAAGCTGCTTGATGAGATTCTGGGATCAATAAGCTACTAACAACCAAACGAGCAAGATGGGCTGAATGGCCTCTCGTTTGTAAACTTTCTTATGTTCTTATGGTCTATGTATGTCTTGGTTTTCAGATTGAGTTATTTACAGAACACAGTATGCTGTGCCAGAGAGTATATTAGTTGGGTTTGTTGAAATAGTACTCATTTAATCAAAAAGCTTTCAGTCTCACTTGAAAGGAACACATATTGCTTTGGACACATTCACGAGGAGACTGTAATTCACAAATAGTACATTGTGTTCGACATTCATCCTGCTGCACTTGAAAAGCTTGAAAACATTTTAAATGGGTATTTAAGCTGGAAAAAAAGCCTTGTAAAAATACCCCCATTAGAGGAAACGTTTCAGGTCCTGCTCACTCACGGTGATAGATAGAGAGGTTTAGTGGGATATTATTTAAAGATATTGTGTAAGGCCCTGATCAGACACGATGGTCCAGGCTTGTGGAGACACATTTGAGGAAGCGTTTCAGGTCCTGCTCACTCCAGCGGTGATAGATAGAGAGGTTTAGTGGGATATTATTTAAAGATATTGTGTAAGGCCCTGATCGAACACGATGGTCCGCTTGTGGAGACACATTTGAGGAAGCGTTCAGGTCCTGCTCACTCAAGCGGTGATAGATAGAGAGGTTTAGTGGGATATTATTTAAAGATATTGTGTAAGGCCCTGATCGAACCACGATGGTCCGGGCTTGTGGAGACACATTTGAGGAAGCGTTTCAGGTCCTGCTCACTCAGGGTGATAGATAGAGAGGTTTAGCAAGATATGATTTATTTATTATTTTTTTAATGTGAAGTCGTTAATTAAGCATAGAAGTAATTTTATTTAGAAAAAAAACAATTGAGCGCTGGGTTTTAATGTGTCTAATATTTCCCTAGGAATGTCTGTGGTTAAACAATGGGCAAGACGTGCATTGCAACACGACTAAATCATATTGACCTTGAACTAGAATGTCAGCAGGCAGGATAATACAAAACATCCTACCCTCTTTATCTATATTTGGGTCCTTTGAGGTTCCTATAAAACTTTAAAGATGGTGCAATGAATGACCCCTACTGGCGAATAGGCACATTGTATGTGTGCAAAAGACAAACCCCACTAGGGGTTCCCCTTCAGTGACACTGTAGCGTGTCTGCCTCCAGTGCGAAGGTCAGTGGATCGATTCCAGACTGCAGCGAATGTAAAAAAAAAGATATATAATTAATAAATAAAAAAGTGTTACAATGGGTAAGCGGTTAAAATGACAGTGGTTTCATGGACTTACATTTTCGGTTGAGAACCACAATTCAAAAAGCTGTTTCCAGAAAGTTGTAGATATACAAGATTGCTGTTCCATTAGAAAAGCCCTTTAGTCTGCAATCGATGTGTGATCCACTATCGGCACTGCTTCACTGGGACAGCGGGTACACACTGACTAACGTCCAGAAAGGGTGTTCCTGCAATGACAGGCAGCGGAAAGCACAGCTCTGCTTTACATGTCGGGTCATGGCAACATGGAGCCCCAGGCGTGTGCAGCATGTTGAGAATGCAGTTCCATGGGGGGGACGGGGACGACCAAATTATACAATTACACACCATACATTGATTTATATTTATCATAGTGATTCTCCCAATCTAAGAATGTAAGCCTACTACATACTGCACAGTAATAATGTAACAGTTGGTTAATGTACCTATATTTTAAAGTTGATCATCTCAAAACTGGTTACATTTGACACTCTAGTACTTCTAGTCTCAGGAAAGTTATGCAAAAGCTTGCATTACATAACCTCCGGTTAGAACCCATTGATGGGCCCTAAAAAACAAAATGATCACTGACATTAAAAACTGAATTATAAAACAGAACACAAGGGCGCAATATCCATAGTGAAACCTATGCAGAACCAACCATTTAACAAGTAAAGATAAACTGGAATAAACAAAACAAAACACTGGGCATAAAACTGGGCACTGGGCATTTATGTTCAAAACACAGTGTGCCTGATCTTGAAAACTAGTTCAGAGTGCGTGTTCCTTTTATGATGAATAGGTTACAGATTCTCTGCTCAACTTTCTGGATCCTATTTTAATGAGCATCAACATGATGACATTTCTACAGATTTCCTGCACACTTTCTGGATCCTATTTTAATGAGCATCAGCATGATGACATTTCTGTAGTCTACTGCCATCAATGACCTTTTGTTTTCTACTGGACTCTAGTGGAACAGGGCCAGTAACCTCTCATAGGTAACACTTTATAGGAAGTGTCTCGAACTACTGTGTATTTTCATAGTAGTTACTTGGTAAATACATGTGTATTTACACATAATTACAATGCTATTATACATACTTTGTTAAATGTACTTTAACATATACATATTTTACATGATATATGCAAGTACAGAATTGTATCAAAAAGGGTTAGGGTTTGAGTTAGGGTTAGGGATGGGGGTTAGGGTTCCGGTTAGGGTTAGGATTATATCATGCAAAAAGATTTACACATTAAGTACATTGTAACTATACATAATAACATTGTAATTCTGTGTAAAGTACACATGTATTCTAAGTAATACTTAGAGGCACTTAATGCAAAGTGTTACCCACTTATAACAGTTTGACTTGACATTTGGTTACAATGGCATTTGTTTGTTGAATATGAGTGACTTGAATTTGAATTATATTATCTTTAAATATTTCCTTTGAAACACAGCCAAGTATTCAAGGCTTATAACTTTCTGATTCATGCTGTTATATGGTACTTATTTATTAATTTTTTAAATACATGAGACACTAATAAACAAATACTGTACATAATTTTAGGACTTATAATAACGTAGCTTGCTGCGCTGTCTGATACTTTTGACATTGATTGATTAGCATACTGTGCATGGCTGATCTGAGTTGTAACAGGTGTTAGGAACTTAATTAGTGCAAATACCTTTTTGTGTTGGACATTGGACAAAGAAATTATAGAGGAATCAAGAAATAAGCAGGCTTCTATCCTGCTGCTGGGTAACACAACTTCATTGCATCGACAGCCTCATCCTTTCGCTTCACAGAACCCTCGCTTTTGGTACATTAAAGAGCCAGTGTAACAGTGTAGAGGCTGGGCATGATTCACACAACCGTCGCTTTTACCTTATAAAGCCAGTGTAACAGTGTAGAGGCTGGGCATGATTCACAGAACCCTCGCTTTTTACCTTATAAAGCCAGTGTAACAGTGTAGAGGCTGGGCATGATTCACAGAACCCTCGCTTTTACCTTATAAAGCCAGTGTAACAGTGAAGAGGCTGGGCATGATTCACAGAACCCTCGCTTTTACCTTATAAAGCCAGTGTAACAGTGAAGAGGCTGGGCATGATTCACACAACCCTCGCTTTTTTTTACCTTATAAAGCCAGTGTAACAGTGAAGAGGTTGGGCATGATTCACACAACCCTCGCTTTTACCTTATAAAGCCAGTGTAACAGTGTAGAGGCTGGGCATGATTCACAGAACCCTCGCTTTTTACCTTATAAAGCCAGTGTAACAGTGAAGAGGCTGGGCATGATTCACAGAACCCTCGCTTTTTACCTTATAAAGCCAGTGTAACAGTGAAGAGGTTGGACATGATTCACAGAACCCTCGATTTTACCTTATAAAGCCAGTGTAACAGTGAAGAGGCTGGACATGATTCACACAACCCTTTTTTACCTTATAAAGCCAGTGTAACAGTGAAGAGGCTGGGCATGATTCACACAACCCCGCTTTTACCTTATAAAGCCAGTGTAACAGTGAAGAGGCTGGGCATGATTCTCCCAACCCGCTTTTTACCTTATAAAGCCAGTTTAACAGTGAAGATGCTGGGCATGATTCACAGAATCCTCGCTTTTACCTTATAAAGCCAGTGTAACAGTGAAGAGGTCGGGCATGATTCACAGAACCCTCGCTTTTACCTTATAAAGCCAGTGTAACAGTGAAGAGGCTGGGCATGATTCACAGAACCCTCGCTTTTACCTTATAAAGCCAGTGTAACAGTGAAGAGGCTGGGCATGATTCACAGAACCCTTGCTTTTACCTTATAAAGCCAGTGTAACAGTGAAGAGGCTGGGCATGATTCACAGAACCCTCGCTTTTACCTTATAAAGCCAGTGTAACAGTGAAGAGGCTGGGCATGATTCACAGAACCCTTGCTTTTACCTTATAAAAGCCAGTGTAACAGTGAAGAGGCTGGGCATGATTCACAGAACCCTCGCTTTTACCTTATAAAGCCAGTGTAACAGTGAAGAGGCTGGGCATGAACCAAACACCACACTTTCCAAGTGAGAGCCTCTTACACTCAAACAATAGGGTTGTTCAGTGAGGGTTTAT